>OY735274.1:8682622-8864622 GCA_963457715.1 Argyresthia albistria | reverse complement strand
ATTATACGAATTCGGTAGGATTTCAGACGATCCAGCGATGCCTAGATGTTCGGGAGAGTCGGTGATGGATGCATTTGGTGACGGCATAGATGTTTTTACACGGTGCCCGCTACCCACTGGGGTATTGCTGTTGGCCATAACTCTTCCCTTCTTGCTTATGCAGCATGGGCAGACCCAGTTATCAGGTACGTCTTCTACGAGGGAAACGCATTCTTTGTGGAAGACTCCTTTACACTGAATACAAGTGGCGCCACCTTTTGCTGCAAGAAATTTTCCTTATCCTCCGCACTTTGGCTTACTCATCGTGTGGTAATGGTCAATGATCTACAGCGATCGATCGTTCGTGGCACAGCTGCTGCTAGACACAGTGGTAGTGCTATCCGACGTAAGATGGCGCTGCTTTGTGTAGTATCTCGGATCTCCAATAGAGGGCGTTGCACGTTGTGAGATATATTAATCAAGATTTTTATGATTATTGTTTGGCACTTAACTGATTAGTGACCTACTCACTGTCTCTCCAACGATGATGCTCACTCACGCTAGCGATCCTCTTCACTTCAACAGCCGCCAACAACAACGGACGCTTCACCAGATTTTCTACAAGAGATGTTCGATCCAGGTCTTCCCGCTTCGGGATAACACTCACACTGCTGCTACAGGGCTTCTTGTATGTGATGCAAACTTCACAAATCTTTTTACACAGAATAACTAATGTTTTTTATAGGAAAATATGGGAAAGTTACAAAACGCAACTGCACAAATCTACCCTCACGATGCAGGTGTGAATAAGGTCGATTGCTTAACTGTCTTCCCGGGAGCCGGCAGCTTCTTTGATCTTTATTACAAACACCCGTAGCATACCGAGTGAGGGACAGAGACATGTGAAGCTTGTGCTCTGTCATTCTCTGTCTCGCGTCGCGACCCCCGCGAGGGCAGGCATGCTATGGGTGCAAGTATAAGGTTGGAAATCGCGGGCCATCGATTTGAGGCTAGACGCTTGAGTAGTTTATGAACACACGTTGGATGGTTCTGGCCGAATGTGGAATAATCGGTTACCTAATTTGTCAACTCTGGAGAAGTTTCCAAAACCTAGCGAATTAGCAGTAGAACCTATGATAGAAATAATTGAAACAAAAAGTAAACTTTAAAAAAAACCGACTTCCACAAACCCTATTTGATTGAGTTTAATACAAACTGTCCCTCTTTCCCCCTTGGGAAATTATTTTTGTCAAATCCCATATCAGTGCTACCCCACGCTACTAAGGAACCCCTGTACAAAGTTTCATGGCTCTAGGTCCACCGGTTTAGGCTATGCGTTGCCTGCCCGCCAGCCACGCATTGTATTTGTACCTAGTATTGAGCAGTTCTGGTGGCCATATGTGGTCTTCATCAGCAGTTTCGTATCACAATATTAGTTTTGTTAGTTTTGCAGAAAAAAACGTGTCTTGTCTTTCGCGCTGTGGCCATCACACTTTTGTTTTTTATTTTCTTTTTAAGACTTGGCAAATCGCGCGTGTCACTTGTATTTACTTTCCTATCGTGCTGGCCACGCTGGTGTTGGGATAGAATTTTGTATATAATTTCATAGGTAGGTATTTTATTGCAGTCATCAATTAAGTTGTGTAAATAAATTATATTTCGCTTATAGATTAAAACCTTACATCACTATTTAGCAATTTTATAGGTGCTTAAAACAACACGACACAATAAATAGATTTTATACAATATAGACAAAGATCTTTCCAGGAATCAGATCGACGAGATCAGAGACGTCACATGGAAAATCAAATTCTAGGAATGCTACACCAGCAGCCTTATTCAATAACTACTATTTTGGGATACCTAATTTCTACAATGTAGACTTTGAACCTCAGATGAACGAAGCTCAAGCTCTTCTTACTCTGTGCCTCCAACTACGCCTAAAAGGACTAGTTTCCTTTAATTTTGCAGGTTTCATGTTGTTTGGCCCGGCCTTCGGCCTCGCATCAAGCGGGCGTTGGGAGTTCCGTGTTAATTGGCTTGGCCTTCGTCCTCTGGTGATTTTGTTGTTTTGATTGTCGAGGCCGAAATGTTCCGTATCGATTGGCTTGGCCTTCGGCCTCACACCTGTTAGGACACCTAGCCTAAATGTTGCGTGTTTCGTGTTGTTTATCTCGGTCTTCGACCTCGCATATCTTTTGAGTCATTTCTTGGGTAGGTAAGCGTGGGTATTGTGGTATGTTTTGTGTTGTTTTTCTCATCCTTCGGCCTCGCAACCCGCATAATTATTGAGTGTTTGTTGTTTTGATTGACTCGGCCTTCGATTCGCATCTGGAGATAAATGGGCATGCATATTCCGTGTTAATTGCCCTTCGGCCTCACAACTGGTGTTTTTAGGGTACCGTACCCGAAGGGTGCCAAACGGGACCCTATTACTGAGACTTCGCTGTCCGTCTGTCCGTCCGTCCGTCCGTCCGTCCGTCCGTCCGTCCTGTCTGTCACCGGGTCCGTCTGCACGAACCGTAATAGCTAGAAAGCTAAAATTTTCACAGAATGTGTATATCTGTTGCCGCACCAACCACAAATACTGAAATACGAGAGATATTGCAAATTAAAGGGGGCCCCGATACAAGAGACGTGTTTAGATACACTTACGCATTTCAAAATGGAGATCTTGACTGAAAGTGTTTATTTATTGTCATAGCAACCATGTCATAGATACAAACTACACATTTAAATATGATAGCATATTTCGCGTCAACCCACATGGTTGTGGTTAGCCGGTGCGGTATGATGTAGACTCTCAATCCGGAGGTCGTCGGTTCAAATCTCGTGAAGGCATAAACTTTTTAAATTTTCTTTTTGTTTATTTTTTTATTGTTTTGAGTGCTTTTGATTTGTTGTACGATGGTACGGTACCCTTCGTGTGCGATACCGACCCGCACTTAACCGATTATTAGTAGTGTTTGGCTCGCCCTTCGGCCTTGCACATCTTTTGTATCACTCCTGGGACAGGCTCGGGTATTTGCGGTAGGTTTTGTGTATATCCGCATGACTCTGTAACGTGGTGTCTCTGTAACTTGGTGGCTCTAACTTGGGGTGGGTGTGTAACTAGACATTCTTGATGTGCCGGGTGTGAGTCCGGTGCACGCCCTGCATGGCCGCGCTGACCTCCTGCAGGAAGGTCGAGGAGTTGTGGACGGTGGTGCCGCCCAACAGCACGCGCGCGCCGGGCCACGCCTGGTTGAGCTGGTGCACCGCCAGGGACTCCTCGTAGGTGGCGCCACCTGCGATCAAGCAGAACACCTTAGCGTCTCAACAGTGGATACTTTATGACAATTACTTTTCAATTGTATGACACGTACCCATACTATAATATAATATACCATACGTGACCATTTTAGGAGTTCTTCAAAATACCACCAACCAATAATATCAATAACTTAGAAAATAATTCACCAAGTTAAAAACTTTAAAAAAACGACTTCATGACCTATTTCTTAATACTGTTCGCGCGGGAAGAGAATGTCGTCCAAGAATTCTCAGAATTCATCTCAATGTCAATGTTCGTAAACACCACAAAGGCACGGAAAGGCAAAAATACGTAATTTTGGATACCTGGATGACAGTATTTTCTATGTAGAAACCTAAGTACTGAACCGATTCCAGATTTATAAAAATGGGACCCACCTGAAGGGTCACCCTTTCATACAAAAAAAGAATTGTTGAAATCTTTTCATAAATAATACCAATTTCAAGGTAACACACATAAAAAAGAAAACAACACACAACCGAATTGATAACCGCTCCTTTTTTGAAGTCGGTTAAAAAAAGATCGTGGCTTTTTTGTGGAAAGGTCTTGCGTCTTCCATCTAAATAGGCTTGTGGCCAAGGTAATCCAATAAATCTAGGAACAAGTCTTAAGTTGAAGCATTATATACAAAATGGCTTCACATTCTCAGAATTGTACATTTCCAGCAGATATATTTTATAAAGTCAATTTTGTGCAAAAAAAGACAGCATTTGATGGCACTTTTACATGACGTCATTCTGTTACTATTTCAAAGAACTCAGGAACAAAAGTTCCGTTTTGACAGTTCATAAAAAGTATCTATTTTGACTTGACAGGCCACAAGCCTATTGTTTACTTTTTTAAACCTAAGCATTATTAGGGTTCCGTCCCCAAAGGGTGCCAAACAGGACCCTATTACTAGGCTTCCGCTGTCCGGCCATACGCACGAACGTGTTTTTTTTTGTACTTTTTCTTGGACGATGGGTCACTTCGTTCACTCTTCGTGTGAGAGTCCGAATGGCACTTGGCTGATATTTGTTTTATTGGTAATATCACTGCGATGGTTCTTAGCTCTGTTTCCTTAATCTCGGTTTAGTGGTTCAAAGGGAATAAGGGAACCGAGTTTTAAGGTTACGTTTTTGAAGTACGGAAATGCATCACTCATTATTTGGAGGACATACTTAATTTTTGGTGTTCGCTCATACCAGAAAATTCCTTCAAGTGTGCTACCTAGTAAAAATTAAGCCCACCCATCTGACAGAGAACTAACCGCTGCACTCAGAGAGATTTAATCAACCATTAAGTCTGTTCCAAATTTGAATTTACATACAAAATCCTTTACTAACGGCCGTACGCAGAGTCGTTTAATGATTCATTAAGGATTAGTAAGTATAGGATTTTGTATGAAAATTCAAATTTGGAATGGGTTTAATCGTTCATTAAATGACTCTGAGTACGGCGGTTACTAATCCTGAATCATTAAATGACTCCCGCCGTACCCAGATTCATTTAATGATTCATTAAGGATTACTAAGTAAAGGATTTTTTATGTAAATTCAAACTTAGAACTGACTTAATGGTTGATTAAAATCAATACTGATCTTGCCTGATAAATCAGACACCACATATTTTAACCTATGTTTATTAATGAATTAATTAAATGTATTTTATTTTGTTTATAAGCGTGGGATAATTACTTGTAATCATATTTATAAACGAATTAATTATGAGAGGAACTGGCTCCTAAAACACAGGTCACCTAGTTTAGTTTAGTAGCCAGGGCCGTTCATTCATTTTGTATTTATGATTTATGTGAAATAAAATTTTCATTTCATCTGTCTGAGTGCGGCGGTGGGTACGGCGTCGGCGGTAAGAGTAATTAAATTAATCATTACTTCAGTTAGGGGAACGGCGCGAACGCAGCTCCCACTACCAAAAATAACGCGCCCGAGATATCCACATTAGGGATATTCGCAGGGGTCAGCCCGACCGCAGTGCAATGGACAGGCCTCGCCCTGGGGGAACCGCCTTCATGATCACGGTATCCCCTACGCCAGGTAAGTATGCTTTAGCTAAACTACCCCGGGGTAGTCATTCACGGCGAGAAAATCTCAACAGTGCATCGGCACGAGTTGGATAGTGCCATCTAGCGGCTGGAATGGAACTAAAGTAGTTCCAAGATTCACCGCTGAGGATAATTAATGTGGCGCTAGTGTAGCCACTTTCTTTAATGAGGTTGGTGAACCAGGGAGGAGTCTTTAGCACTGTGTTTATAGGACTGTGAAGGTGAAGCCATGGTACACGATAGGGATACTATTATAAGCAGAAGCGGTTTCCGAGATACAGGCTGTGTCTATGTCGCAGGCATTTTGTATGATTCCGCCGTTTACATACGGCGTCGCCAGTTTATAAACGCTCGCTGTTTTGTAATATGCCGAAGGCAAAATGACAACTCGTTCAATTGTTGTAATTTCAACGTTGGTTGTAGTTTTAGGGTGACCATGAAGAAAACACAGTTTGGACAAATCAGACTTTATTTAAGCAATCAGTATGCGCTTTGGTTCTCTTACTTAGTTAAAATATTTAACTAACAAAGGGTAGACGCCCCCCTACTTCTCCCCCCCCCCGCGGAAATGCCTTGTTGCTGAGATATGATTTTTTAAAGTTTTGAAGTTGTTTTGCATTGTTGAGGGGAAGAGTGGTTGGAGGGGGGGTTGCCAGGAGTAGGGGGTCGCCTCGCTCCGCTCCGCTTCGCTCCGGCTCCCAGTTCTGCTTATAAGTGTGTACCTAACAAACCTATCTTTAGTTTTCAAACAGGAAGTAACCTATAATTGATCCAATCGGATTCAAATGGCCGCCCAACCAACAAAAACGCGGACAGACAACACCTCAAATGCGTTCCGTTTCATAAAAATTACAACTTTTAATTTATCAAAAGTGATATTTTACGTTTGAAAATAGATGAAATAAATTTTCATCTTTTCAAATATGCATACAACGGAACGTAGGTTATGTATTTTGAACACAGACCATAGATTTTGACATATTATTTGCGCTTTATTACATAATTTTACAATATTTTCAGATTTTCAAAAAACCGATATGGTTTTTTGAAAATCTGAAAATACTGAATTCCGCAACCTGAAACTTTCAGAAAGGTGATTAAATGACCCCAACTATACGCTAAAAAGTTTGGACGACCTAGCGAGTAGGTCAGAAACTAAAGTTGAGCCCAAATTATTAATATTTCCCATTACCCCTACACAATCAAATAAAAAAACATATTTTTTTGACCAGTAGTATTGTGCAGGGGTCTTCCGAGAACCAGATTCTATGGACACCTTAGCATATTCTAGGTGACGGATAACCTCAAAAATCTTCTCAGTTGTCCACGGCTTTTTTACTGCTCCCGCTTGAAGATCGTAAAGTTTTTTCAACTCACTATAGTAAATATCTTTAAAATCACAATTATTTCACTATTTTCATTCACTTTTTGTGTCACAAAACCACTACTTGACGCCATTTTGTTTGTTTTGGTCAACAGCGACGCGCGTGGTAAGAAACAGAACTAAATACTTCAATTTGCCGCGGCATTATGTATATGGCGATTCAATCGTCAATCAAATGTTTAGGCATATTAGATAATGACACGGCATTATACATTTTGCCTTCGGCATATTACAAAACAGCGAGCGTTTATAAACTGGCGACGCCGTATGTAAACGGCGGAATCATACAAAATGCCTGCGACATCTACACTACATACAAAAGTTAATCATATTAATATCGTAGGTAATTAATCATATTAATCATAGGTACTCGTAGGTATATTGTTGTACACAAAGGTCTACCCTTGCTGATATATCAAACACTCTCATCGGAACTTGGTTTGCTGGAAGAGATCTCTTTTTAGAGATAAGCTCGCCTTGTACACTGTTTTTATTTACTTTTTGTCATTGCAATTAATTGTGTGCAATAAAGAAATTATGAAATTAATATCTTGATTCCCCTGCCTAAAAAGGACATCTCTCCAACTCTGAAGTATTTTACAATCTGTTTTACTGTTATGTATACTTTTGGGTGAAATAAATTGTATATTTATACAAGGTGTAAATAAATTAACGCAATATTAGAAACTACTTGCTTGGGGACATCATTCTGAGCAACTTTCATTATGAAACCGACTTGATCAGAGCAACTTGATTTTTCACTTCCCAGTACATTTTGGCCTGAATGGGTCAGATGGTTTGTATGGAGAAGTAAAAAATAAAGTTGCTCTGATCAAATCGGTTTCATAATGAAATTTGCTCAGAATGATGTCCCTAACAAAGCAGTTTCTCATTTTGTGTTAATTCATTTACACCTTGTATGTTTACGGAAAGCGTGGCCGACCCAGGGAGAGATGGAGTGATGAGTTGGGTCTATGGGACAAGGACTGGAGGGAGACCGCTCAGGATCGGATAGAGTGGAAGAGGGGGAGAGAGGCCTTTGCCCAGCAGTGGGACATGGTGGGCTCGTAATAATAAATAGTTTAAAATAATCTAAAAAAATACGCTTTTACGTGCACTAAAAAGCATAAAATAATATTAAAGAACTATGTAAGCAATGGACAATTCAAAATTGCCCCACGCTTGTACAGTTTGTACATAGAATTTATAAAAAATATAAACATAGCTTTCTGTTAGACTTTAACGAGCGAAGCAGAGATCAGTCTTTTAATATTATTTTATGCTTTTTAGTGCACATAAAAGCATGTTTTTAGTTTTTTTAAACTATTAATTTATTTGCTTTTTAGGTTCCACCTCCGACCTTCGAGCTCCATCATCAGACCAGCTCGATATAAGAACAAGAAGTGGGCGGAATTTCCGTTCCAAGATTTGCCGCTCCGTGTTATTTAGTTACAACACGACCTAATAAAAGCGTATTAATAAATAATAAATAATTTGTATTCACCCACCTACAATAAAGACGACCACATCCTGAGGTTTCCTCCCGTAGCCGTCGTCGCCTAGTGTGGGGTACAGGTTCTCCCTGAGTCGGCCCTTTAGAAGGTCTTCGATGGTGTCCTTGAGTAGTGGCGTGTGTTGTGTGTAGATGTTTTCGACGCCGCTAAGGCCCTGTGGTGAATAGAAAGGTAATTTAAAATTTTATAATTGAAACAAAAAGTAAACTTAAAAAAAACCGTCTTCCACAAACCCTATTTGATTAGATTGAGTGTCTTCACAAAATATACCTAATTAAAACAAAAAGTAAACTAAAAAAAACCTTTTTCCACAAACCCTATTTGATTAGATTGAGTGTAATACAAACTGTAACACCTTATCCCCCCCTCCCCCTTGGGGACTTAATTTTGTCAAATCCCATCTCAGTGCTACCCCACGCTCTACGCCACGCTCACGGCTCTAGATCCACCGGTTTAGACTAAGCGTTGCCCGTCAGCCACGCATAGTAGATTGTATTTGTACCTAGTATTGAGCAGTACCATGCCATGTGTGGTCTTCATCATCAGTTCCGCACCAAAATATTATGCTTACCATGTGCATTTGCACGAGTTATTATGAAAAACACAAAAATCACTATAGGTCTGCCTATAATATTTGAAGAGTTCCCTCGATTTCTCCAGGATCCCATCATCAGATCCTGACCTGGTGGCCCATGTTAACAATGGGAAGGTAAACCCTTTCAAACAAAAAAATAATTTTCCACATCGGTCCATCCGTCTAGGCACACATATAAAAAAAATATCCGGACGAATTGTAAACCTCCTCCTTTGGGAAGTCGGTAGAAAAAAAATGTGAGGAAACCCTTTTGTTACTCCATAGCTGCGGCGATGGGCTCGCACCATGTCGCGCAAAATGGAGTATATAACTCGCTGAACGTGCGTCTCTAAATAGGAAAACGCGACAAGTCTGCGCTAAGATTCCTAGGCTCTAAGCGAGCTGTGACCTCTCTTTGTCGCATAGCCCGTCAACTATGGGTAGGTAGTTGAAATAACCGGCCAAGTGCGAGTCGGACTCGCGCACGAAGGGTTCCGTACCATTATCTATAAAAAACCGCAAAAAAACATGTTGTATGGGAGCCCCCCCTAAATATTAATTAAATTTTTGTTTAATTACTTATTTTTTAAGTAAATAATCAACTCAATATATTGTGAATATTTTAAGCGTCTACCTGCGAACAATATCGAGCAAAAATGAGCAAAAAAATCACGTTTGTTGTATGGTATGACAAGTAAATACAAAACCAAGGAGTGGGGCGCGTCATTTCAGCTTAGACGAGCTCTAGCACGGTTTATGAGATACAGCCTGATGACAGACAGACGGACGGACGGACAGACAGCGAAGTCTCAGTAATAGGGTCCCGTTTGGCACCCTTCGGGTACGGAACCCTACAAATGGCCCGCGATTTTCAATGACTTAGGGCCATTTGCACCAAAAACATAATTACGATTAGCGTCCTAATTCTATTTTAGCAGCTGTCAAGATGTATGAAATGTGTCAAACTTAATTGTGATTAAGGCGCTAATCACTATTAGTGTTTTTGATGCAAATGGATCTTAGTAATAAAAATCATAACCTATGAATCTCAAATAATGAGAGGAGAGTGTAAAGAGGGTTGAGGGAAAGAGAGGTGACAACTCGCTAAGAGCCAAAGAATTTCGGCGCATTGTACAAGTATCGAACCTTGAACAGTCTCTTTGTAATATTGACCGCGTCATGCAGCCCGAAGAGGTCTGTCTGCCTAGCATGAGCGCCGCCATACTCCAGCACCTGTCAACAGAAGATCAAACTAGTTTAAAACCTATAAACACACTTTTCAAATCAAGAGATTTTAAGAAGAATTACATAAATAAGCCCAAACTTGATGAGTTTAAAAGAAGGATGCCAGAGTTGTCTACCACCACAGGGTGCTCATCCCATACAAATTAGAATGAGTAACCCTTCATAAAAAGAGATGGCGTGAGGAGTAAGATTTGTACTTTAACCATGGTTTCATACGTTTGCATACTTCCAGGTGGCGCTAATCTTAGAATAAATCCTATATATCTTAGCGCCATCTCGTGGTATTTACAATTTTACGATGGTGCTGCACCAAGCGATAATGGCCTCGAACTAAAGAAGCTTCCGTAGCATCTCAGTTTACGCCGGTGTCATATTTTGTTCCAGGTGGTCTTTCTGTATTAGTATCATATTATAGTATCTGTGCTACCACAAATACAAATATATCACAGCGAATCCAATGAGCCCAAACACGATGGGATACAAGCAAGCGTCCATTCATACAAGCAAGCATTTCCTTGAACTACTTTGTAATTGACCGAGCGAGCGAAGCGTCTCCGTTTCAGGTTTGGGCAAAAATGCTTTCGTATGTCCGGTTGTTCTCCTCTACAGGTCGCATTTATGAACCGATTCTCGTGAAATTTTGTGAGCAGGTTGAAAAAATAAATAGAATTTTTTACTCGAGCCAGTTTTTTGATTTTTTTCAAAATGGCGGATATATGGGGTTTTAAAATGTAAAAAAATCGCTACAACCCAAACGGCTCGATGGATATTAACAAATGAGGTGTCGTTGGATTTGTAAAGACTATGAGAGTGAAACAGATTATATAATTTTAGTAAAAAGTCAATAGGTTGTATAAAAGATCGCGAAATGTAGTTTACAAAGTTATTGGTGCGGCTACTTTCATACTGCATGTACGTAACCAGGTACATTCATAAGTTTGTATGTGTTATTGAAAGAAAATTATTTGGGTTATTTTTTTTATGTGTTTTAGCAGTTCAGCTTTCCCACCGACATACTCGCGAGGTCTACAGCTCACAGAGCCACTAGTATTTATACTGTACGAAAAGGCATGCTAAACTCTAAATATTAGTTGAATTCACCCAGAGACTATATATCCAATAACGTTTGTTGTATTCAACAAACGTTCGCATACGCAACCTATGTACGACGACGGGCCGCCAGACAGTTTCACAGCAGCTGACCAATCACAGCTCTCTTACCTCGCCCCCCGCCGCCCTTAAATTGGTGAGTTGTGTTTCAAAGGAAAATGTATCTATGCGCTCTCCACTGGATAAGTGCTCCCTGAATTCACCTCTAAAACCCTCTGTATGAGGTCCGGCGGTGTGTTTCTGCTCTTCAACATGTCCAGCAGCGATTGTGTGGCGCAGCTGGCATGCTTCTCATAGCGCAGCGCGTACAGCGCCACGAGCTTCGCCGCGTCGGTGTCGCGGAGCGAATCACTGGCGAGCAGACGCTTGAGGTGCTAAGGGAGGAATGACAGCGGGGATAACTAAGATATACCGGATCGAGTTAGAAGTATGGGAATCACAAAGGGATCTGTTTCAAACATAAACCGGCACATAAATTGGCTCTGGGTTCCGCAAGAACACACGCCACAGGGTAGCCTAGCTAGTGTTTGATATGTCGGCAGCCGATCTAGAATTGAACGTGAAATATCATGAAACGGATGAAATCTCTTAAGACAAACACTGCGGTAGCTTAGGTGAAGACTAAAGGGGGCGAGCGCAGCGAAGCCTCCGAATAGTCTTCGTGTTTGTTTGACATAACACAAAAAACATCACGTAGTGCTGAATAAAAATACTTTTAAAAAGACATGTTTTCGTTAAAACCAGCCATATCACGACGTGCCCAGTAATGGCTTGGGCATATCATGAAATGGCGAGGCACATCATGTGCCCGATTCTACGATCGGCCGCCGACAGATACATCGTGGGAACCAGAAAACCAGAAACAGCAACGTCACATGCATATAAACATACATATAAACATCCCAGACCAGGGTGTTTTCTCCCCAACTGGGACCTCTGGCCTGAGATTAATTAATTTTAAAGATTTTAAATTAACTTTATTTGTTTACAAGGTATTTATTTACGAGTAATTTCTATTCGTTTATCTTTAAGTGATCACTATTTACTTATAAGTGATCTCACTAATTACACTTAAAAAGTAAATGTAGCCCGTTAAACTCCCCACCGAGGGGCACATGCCTTTACCCGGATACGAGTAAGATTGAGCCTTACTCTACCACGCTGGCTCGGTGCGGGTTGTAGGGATTTTATTTCCGCCTGCTCCCTATTTCTTAACAACTCTCTTTTTATTTACAACTGATCTCCTTTTATTTACAAGTAATCTCCTTTTATTTACAACTGATCTCCTTTTATTTACACGTGATCTCACCTGCAGATGCTTCGCGTGGTCGGTCTGGCACGCTATCTCCTGCTCTAGCTCCGACACGGCGAGTAGGTTGTGCTTGTTCACACTGGCCGACAGCTCCCCTACTACTGTCACGTGCTTTGTCACTGTACCGGACAGTTTCTGTGGAGATTTAAACGATACTTCGCTTTAGTTCCGTGGAACTGTTTCAAGATGGATCAAAAGCAAATATTATATAAAAATCGGTCAAGTGCGAGTCGGAATCGCACAAGAAGGGTACCGTACCATCGTACAACAAAACTTAAGCACTCAAAACAATTAAACAAAACCATGAAGAAAATTGAAAACACGTCTCTTGTATGGGGACCCCCTTTAATTTGTAATATCTTGCGTATTTCCAGTATTTGTTGTTGTTGTGGCAACAGATATAAACATTCTGTGAAAATGTCAAGTTTCTAGCAATTACGGTTCGAGCTCTAGGACCCGCTGACGGACGGACGGACAGCGGAGCCTTAGTGATAGGGTCCCGTTTGGCACCCTTCGGGTACGGTACCCTAATTATCAATAATGGATGAATGAATGGTGTCTCTCCAGACAGGGTTTAATTTAAACCTATTCCGGTCTTTCGCCGGAGAATCCTCCTATGAGTTTAACAATTTTATAAACTTGAGGAGTTTTCTAACAGCGAACACAAATAACAGCGCAGAAAGCTGTACTCAGAGGCGTTGATTCGACATGTCTTTCATTTGTCCGTGATGATAACCTCCTTGCTCACTATAGAGAAAAAAATCCTAGAAATCCATGTCTCGTCAACTACATCTATTTACAAAGTACAGTGTGGTAGGTACAGTACGGGGCCACGGGGCGACGTGCCCCGAGTATGATACTCGGCGTTTGACTTGGCGGGAGAGAGAGAGAGCGAGACGAGACACGACGTACCAAAACAATGGCCCCGTACTGTGTCTAGGTACTCTTTCTTTTTCATAAGTTCTTCGGGTTCTTGTCCTTACTTGTCATTATTTAATAAATTAAAGTGTATCACAAAGGGAATTGCGGGGTTCTTGTAATACAGATTTGTATAAATCTAGTACAAGGCCCCATTATATATATTTTATTTTGTAATTGAAAGAATTTTTTGAATAAATGATTTAAGTTAAGTTAAGTTTTTGATCTGTGGCTTCTATCGTGTTGATTTGATTTGATTTTGGTCTCACCACCGATTTCTGAATTGACAACTTCACGAAACAAAAAAATACACAGTTTTCCAACAACCTTTAGGCGGGCGGTGACAGTTGGATCTGACGCTTAATGACCAATGAGGAATGAAAGGTCTGTGTTGATGACAGGTTCGTTGCATTAAGTTCTCACTCCTCAGCCAAAAGATTGATGGAAAGTTGTAATTATTGTTTTCTCTCTGCAGATGTCACAGGAAATAACGATAACGACACAAGTATTATACTAGTGAATTACTCAATTCAGAAACCGGCGCTAAATACTATCATTGTTTATCAGCTTATCACACTGGCAATTTACAAGCGATTTGAGAGCTAGACGCTTGCGCAGCGACTTCGCGTGCTCGCTGCGTAATCGCCTCGCTCAAATAGCTAGTAAATCGCCAGCGTGGTACTGATAGCAAGCAGATACCTTGAAGAGCGGGTAAGTCTCGACGAAGCTCTTCATGTCGGCGATGCTCTCCACCTTCTGGTGACTCTTGGCCTTCTTCTGGAACTCCTCCATCAGCGTCTTGATCGTCTGTCCGATCTCGCCAAAGTTCGCGTACAGATTCTGTGGAATAGTGGAGTTTTAGTGGTGACAATTGCCACTTAAAACACCGTGAGAGGGTACTTGCAAGCTTGCATGCATGTATTTGACAGTTAGTCACGCTACCTTGCGTCTCGAAATGTCAAATCGGATACATTTTCCTAGCGTTTCGGGCGAACGTTATTTGCGTTTTGCATGTTGACTAGAACCGCTGGGATACTTCAAGCTTGCAAGCACCCTAAAATTTTTGATTTTAGTGTACACTTATAAAACACGAATGTCCATCGATCGAGAATTCAATTACAAACAACAAATATTCTTTGACAAAATGTCTTTAATAGTAGGTTCACTGAGATAATTTAATTTGAATATGTAAATTGTTTTTGTAATTTATTCTCGACCGACATAAATTACAAACAACAATAAGGGTTCGTTTTTAGGGTTCCGTACCCGAAGGCAGGCAAGACATGACCCTATTACTAAGGCTCCGCTGTCCGTCTGTATGTCAGAGTGCCCTTCAGCACGAACCGTAATAGCTAGAAAGTTGAAATTTTCCCAGAATGTGTATATCTGTTGCCGCTCCACCAAAAAATACTGAAATACACAAAATATTGAAAAAATAAAGGTGTCCCCATTCAAAAAACTTATTTTTTTTACTTTTTTTGTATGATTGGTCCGGAACCCTCCGTGTGAGAGTCCGACTCGCACTTAGCCGATTTTATGTTTTACCTTTCAAGGATCGGAGCCCCAAAAAAGCACTCGTCCAAGTTACAATAGCCAAGCTCTGAGCAAAAAGATGCAGAAGTTCAAGCGACGTACCATAGCGTAGAACTCGTCTTGCTCACTTGACAACACGACCTCTTTGAAGTCCTTGGGCACGTCCGGCACGTGCGCCAGCGACACGCGGTTGTTGTTGATCGCGAGCAACTCGTGCACCATGGCCTGGTACGTCCACTGGCGAGCAACAAATACTGGTGATCATATCATCCATTGACACCCCCGACCAATAACACCTTGAGGCTCTGATAAGACGCAAGAAACACGCATCGGAAATGGTTAGTTTATGAAAAGTTGTGAAACGTCAAGTTCCTGCTGCGAAGTATTTGCACTCAGCATGGTTTTATCTTACTCAAATTTGGGGGATGCTCTGTGGATACATTAGCTACATTGACAACAAAAGGCTCTATCTGTCTTACGCCAGGCGGAACAGGTCTTCGACGCCAGCTATACTGGGCCCGAACTCTACTGTTCACAAGCATACGACAAGCCTGGCACAAACTTCAATACGAGGTATTTGGTATTCCACTAAAACCGGAATCCAATTCACAAGCGCCAGCGTGAAGCCAGCGTACTTCGTATTTTACTGTCCAAAACGTACTAACGCTGGCGCCAGTTTGATGGTCTGGTCCATTGTCTTATATTCCCGAGCCACGCACGATGTCCCAGGCTTATTTTACGTTTGTTAAGGTGTGTGTGAAGTTTGCGGCAAACGGCAAACGTCTGTAATCTCCAGAATCAAGCCACTGACCTGATTCAGCAGCGGCGTGACGGGGTCGCCCCTGCGGTCTAGTATGAGCAGCAGGGGCGCCGGCGCTTCGCCGTTGAAAGGGATACTGTTGACACAAAAACACAACGTTATCACACATCCAATATCTGGCCAGGATGGGCACGATCTTGCTTATGCCACCCCGTATGGTAAGAATGGGCACGATCTTGCTTATGCCACACCGTATGGTAAGATTGGGCACGATCTTGCTTATGCCACCCCGTATGGTAAGAATGGGCACGATCTTGCGTATGCCACCCCGTATGGTAAGAATGGGCACGATCTTGCTTATGCCACCCCGTATGGTAAGAATGGGCACGATCTCGCTTATGCCACCCCGTATGGTAAGAATGGGCACGATCTCGCTTATGCCACCCCGTATGGTAAGAATGGGCACGATCTTGCTTATGCCACCCCGTATGGTAAGTATGGGCACGATCTTGCTTATGCCACACCGTATGGTAAGATTGGGCACGATCTTGCTTATGCCACCCCGTATGGTAAGAATGGGCACGATCTTGCGTATGCCACCCCGTATGGTAAGAATGGGCACGATCTTGCTTATGCCACCCCGTATGGTAAGAATGGGCACGATCTCGCTTATGCCACCCCGTATGGTAAGAATGGGCACGATCTCGCTTATGCCACCCCGTATGGTAAGAATGGGCACGATCTCGCTTATGCCACCCCGTATGGTAAGAATGGGCACGATCTCGCTTATGCCACCCCGTATGGTAAGAATGGGCACGATCTTGCTTATGCCACCCCGTATGGTTTATGCCACCCCGTATGGTAAAATTGGGCACGATCTCGCTTATGCCACCCCGTATGGTAAGAATGGGCACGATCTCGCTTATGCCACCCCGTATGGTAAGAATGGGCACGATCTCGCTTATGCCACCCCGTATGGTAAGAATGGGCACGATCTTGCTTATGCCACCCCGTATGGTAAGATTGGGCACGATCTTGCTCATGCCACCCCGTATGGTAAGAATGGGCACGATCTTGCTTATGCCACCCGGTTTGGTAAGTATGGGCACGATCTTGCTTATGCCACCCCGTTTGGTAAGAATGGGCACGATCTTGCTTATGCCACCCCGTATGGTAAGAATGGGCACGATCTTGCTCATGCCTCCCCGTATGGTAAGATTGGGCACGATCTTGCGTATGCCACCCACCCCGTATGGTAAAAGGCCTGATTGCTATGTTTGTTTGATTTGTCATTTGAATCCAGGTGGTGGCCATGTAAGGTACATTATCGACATTCTGTGATTCTGATGACAAGCTGTAGATGGTTCTCTTCGTAGTAGTCTCCACCTCTAACCCGCACTGAGCCATAACTCAATCTTACTCAAATCCGAGTAAAGGAATGTTGTGCCATCCGCTTGGGCCCTTACATTAATCGGCTGAGTCTATTAAAGGAAAATAATATTGGTTCCGAAAAAAACCTAAACCTCTAACTGACTAAAATACTCACTTTCCAACAAGTCGCCCAAGAAGTTTTCGTTAGGTTAGGTTGGACTTTTTCCGCTCGTTTAAATACTAGCCTTATGTCCGATTTCACCAACAGTTCATAACTGTTGTTTCGGATGCCGGCCTCTTAAATTTAGGGGGTCCCGTAGTAGCCTAGATGACCCTTAAACTTAGGTAACAGCGAACCAACCGCTAGGTGGCCCCTGAAAGGAATTAAAGTGCCCCCTAAAAGTTAGGGATTGTTGGTTTAATCGGGTATTATACTACTAGTTTTTGATAGTGTCTTCCCACCTGTTATCAATAAGCACAGCCTCTCTCCTCAGCAGGTCACACACGCGCTCCGCTAGCCGCTTGCAGGGCTCCGAGGCAGCCTCGTAGCGCACCGACGCGCGCCGCCGCAGGGACAGCAGCAGGGCCTGCAGCCCCGCCGCGCAGCGGGCGAGATGGGCTTGGTTCCAGTTGCGACCTGGCAGGAAGGACTAGTTGCAAGGGCCGTACAATTGAAAAAAAAAAACGAAGTTAAAGGCGCGCGTGGGTGCGAACATGAAAGTAGCCTTCTGTTACATTCGAATTTGGAATGTACGTTTATCTATCTATTGCATTCTTGTTTCCTTCCATTCCATTCGAATATGGAATGTAGAATGCGTTTCATCAAATAGTTCCTTTGTCAAAGTCTTTATTGTCAAAAGGTTAAGTACGAAAATGTCTTGATCCAAAGGAACTATTCGGTGAATGGGTGAAACGCAGTCTACGACATCGACATTAGAACGAATTGAACGAAAGGAACATGTCTGTTTTTTTTTTTCAATTTTACGGCTCTCGATACTGGGTCAATAGGCGATTTTCTGACAGCTAAAAATAGTTCTGAAAGCTGCCAACAGATAGCTTTGTATCACACGATAGAAGCCACAGATCAAAAACTTAACTTAACTTAGCTTTGTATCGACATGGCCAGAAAAACTATGCATTTCTTCGCAGAAGAAAAGCCCTTTGGTATGAAAAGTGACTGCCAGCTATCCATTAAACACCTTTTTATAATCAAATTAAGGATGAACGATATAAAAAGCCAAACCCATGTCTCGCCTACGACATCTAGTGACGAATTTGGAACTACTGAAGTAGTTTTTTTAAATCACCCATTGGATTAGAATTCAGATTGAACGACATATAACCTTGCAGGCACCCGACAATGTTGAAGGAGAAGAGATGCCGGTCCACGGCCAGGTAGTCAGCGAACACCTCCTGAACTTCTCGGACTGTCTCTTGCTCGTCGCACTCCGCTAGCGTCTTGATGTCTGCTTTCGAGATCACGTTGCTGAAGTCTGGAGAGGCAGGGCTGATTAGCTCAAAATCGGTTGTTGCTCAAGTTAGGTGCAGCTGTGTGAAAAGGTAGTTGAGGCTGTGGATCAGAATATTGTGTGACCAAAAACTTACTCACTTATTACTTTCTCATCAGATTAAAGTTAAACTATGGAAAAAACTCTTTCATAGTCATCAATACATTCTTTTGTAAATTAGTTTGTTACAATTTGTAATGTTTGAATTTTAATTGAACAGCAATCTTAATAGTTAGTTAATCTTGCTAAAAATGTATGTTGCCAAATCTGCAGGGGCTTAGGGAGTTTAATTAGTTGTATGAAATAAATATACCTACTTATAGATTTTACTATACAGGTTCACATTCAAACTTACATATAAAATAGACCCCATACTTAGGGTGCCGCAATTCTCTGGACAGCAGTGCGATGTTCTCCGAGGTCGGCCGCACAAACACAATACACTTCATGTGCTTCAGGTTATCCCACTGAGTGTGCGAGTCGATGCGTTCAAATAAGTAGACCTCTTTGAGTAGGATTTCTGACTGGCTGAACACCATGCTTACTATGCTGGTCTGGAATATATGTTTAGTTGGATATAAACTAAAAACTCTCTTAAGTTAAGTTAAGTTTTTGATCTGTGGCTTCTATCGTGTGTTGCCACAATAATTTCGCCAATGTCACGTGATGAGCCCTGCATAACTGGGGATCACGTGGTACAGTTATTAAAACGACACTAAGTTAAGCTGAGACTATAATCTAATATTGTTAGTACATATAAATTTGTTTAGTAAGTTTACAGATGATGGATGAGTAAGGGAAAGAAGAAAGTTTAGATTGAGAGGACGAGGGAATTTAGGAGGGAGAATATCGTAGAGTGAAGTATGATTATTAGAGCATTCAAAGAATAAATGATCAGGAGAACCGTCAGCCAGGCCACATTCACATAGGGATGTATCCCTTATCCTAATTTTTGCTAGAAAAACAGGAGTGCAGGAGTGTCCCAATCGAAGACGACATACGACAGATGTGACAGATTTATCCAGATCCCTGAACTTAAAGAACCAAGGACGTCTGGGAATTAAGGGTTGAATGGAGCCATAGTGTTTTCCTTTTATAGTTTTCGATACCTGCCATATACGGAGCCAGGAATTATCTAGTCGAGATTTAGCTACAGCAGCGAGATCCTGAGAGTGAATATTAAAATGAGAGGAATCTCCAGACATCACTGCATCCTTTGCCAGCGAGTCAACCTCCTCGTTACCATCAATACCAGAATGACCAGGAATCCAAGCAACCACAATGTTGACGCCAAGAACATGACATCTATATAAGGCCTCACGTATTTTTAAAATTAAAGAAAATTTAGATTTAGCTTTAAATGGATTTGCCAAGATCGCATAAAGAGTACTTAAGGAGTCAGTTAAAATTAATGATTTATGCAAACTATGAGATTCTGCATAAAGTATTGCTTCTAAAATAGCAGTAGCTTCCCCAGTAAACACGGACGAAAGAGGAGGGCATTTAAAGGACAAAATAATACGAAATTTCGGAATCCAGATCGCTGCTCCAACGTTACCGTCACCAGAGAGTTTAGACGCATCTGTGAAAATTGGAAGCCATTCAGGCCACTTTTCGGATAATATCCTATTGAAGTCTCTGTTTGCAAATACGTCGTCTTTCTCAATGCCAAAATTTAAACAAATATTGGGGTTATATACAAGGGAGTTATAGGGAGAAGAAAAAAGAGGGAATGATTCAAATTGGACCACAGGGTCACGAAGTCGGGAAAAATAGATGTAACTCCTGAGAAGACAAGGGAGGTCATTTAGAGATTTGTAGCCACGTGAGGTAATGAGTTGGAAAAGTCTTTGTAGTTTAGAGAGTAGAGGATGGGAGGAAACCTGAGAGAGTTTAAAGAAAAAATTATCGCATAAATACTGTCTTCGGAGGTGAAGAGGAGGGTCAACGCATTCCACTTGTAGTGCATTGGCAGGGGAAGATTTCATTGCTCCAGTGACTATACGAAGGCATTTCGTCTGAATCCTATTGATCTTTTCCGTTGCAACCTTATTACAAGGGTCCAACAGAAAAGTCCCATAGTCCAGGTGGCTTCGAATAATGGCGTTGTAAACTAATTTCTGGGAGTAGGGATGAGAACCCCACCAAACTCCTGATAGGGAGCGGAGAACGTTAATGTTTCTCTCACATTTTTGGGATACATGAGCTAAGTGAGGAATGCCAGTTAGTCTGGAATCCAGGATTACTCCTAAGAATTTAACCTTATTATCAGCAGGGATAAGCTCATTATCTACAAAAAGGTCAAAATCAGGGATGGTTCGTTTTTTGGTGAAAGTAACGGTCGAGCTTTTTGAGGCGGATAATGACAGTCCATGTTCAGAGAGCCAATCGTTAAGGTACAGGAGGGCCGAATTTAATCTATTTTCCGCTACCGCACATGAATCTACTGATAAGTAGAGGGCTATATCGTCTGCATATTGTAAAATATTACAGAAGGGAGTCACGGATCTAGATAGGTCATAGGTATATAAATTATATAAAATAGGACTAAGGACGCAACCCTGAGGAAGACCTTTCCACACGGTACGGACAGGGGAAGGACAGTTGTTGGATCTGATCGTAATGGACCTTTCCATAAGGGAGTTGCAAACGAATCTAACAAGTCTCTTCGGGATACTCAGCTGGAGCATTTTCTGCCTGAGTAGGGAGAGAATTACATTGTCGTAAGCAGAAGCCACATCCAAAAAGACTCCTACTAAATATTGTTTTTTTTGGAATGCAATGTGGATGTCGGTTATGAGAATGCTAAGACTGTCCATTGTGCTCATCCCCTTACGAAATCCAAATTGAGATTTAGGAAGAATGTTACAGTGCTCCAAGAACCATTCTAGTCTGTTTTTTATAAGATGCTCCATAATCTTAGCCAGGACGGAGGATAAAGCGATTGGTCTGCGAGAATTAGGATCGAAAGGGTTTTTACCTGATTTAAGTATGGGAATGATAATTTGTTTTGACCAGGATTCAGGGGAGGAGCCATAATCCAGAAAAAAGTTTAACAGTTCTAAAAATTTTAATTTACACTTGGAGCTTGATTTGGTGATAAACGAATATGGGATTTCATCAACGCCAGGAGAGGAGTCACGTAGGCCTTCTAAAGCACATTCCAATTCATCAATGGAAAACGGGGCATCTAAATCATTCGAAGGAAGCATGAGAGAAGGAGGGGTAGGAAGGGTATCATAGTGGGGAGTAAAAGGAGGAGCGAGTTTATCGGCAAATGCGTCTAACCACACTGAATCATCATTGGAAGTGATATCCTCTATGTTGAGAGAAGATCTGAATCTTTTGATGCTGGACCAGACTATTGAAGCCCTAGTACGAGGGGAAAGATCTTCACAAAACTTCCTCCAGCCCTGTCTTTTTTTAATAGATAAGGTTCGTTTAGACTGGGCAGCAATGTGTTTATATGTAATTAAGTTCTCCATGGACATATCAGAGATATATTTAATTTCAGCCTCATTTCTTTTGTTGACGATATCGGAGCATTCTGAATCCCACCAAGGAGGGGAAACTCTGTGAGTTCCAGACTTCTTAAGTGGGATACAGGAGCGGGCAGCATACATTATTGCTTCGACGAAGTTTGAATAGTTTAAGAGGAAGTTCTCAGAGGTAGATTGAGGAAGGGAGTCTAACGAGGAGTCTAAACAATCAGAAAATTCTGGCCATTTGGCAGAAGAGAGTCTAAATTTAACCAGGGGGGATGGATCGACAGTAATAGAGGAGGAAAGGGGAATAGATATAAGAATTGGAAAGTGATCGCTGCCAAAGGAGTTTTGAAGAATGCGCCATGAGAAAGAAGAAGAAACAGAGGGAGAAGAAATAGTAAGGTCAACAGCACTTTGGGGGTTTTGGTGAGGATAGACTCTACGGGTGGGGGAGCCATCGTTAAGGGTGCATAGATTTAAATTATCTAGGAGATCTAGTAAGAGAAAGGAGAAGGAGTCACATTTATAAGAACCCCAAGAAGTGTGATGGGTGTTAAAGTCTCCCATGACTACAACTGGCGCAGGGAGGGAGGAAATAATGGAAGATAAAGAGGGAATACACGAAGCATGAGGGTCAGGTAAGTACAAAGAAAGGAAAGAAATGCCATGTATTCTAACAGCCACAGCATTAATATTCTGATCATGGGGGGGAAGGGGAATTTGGGAGAAGGGGAGAGACCGTCTAACAAGTAGAGCGGAACCTCCATATCCATCATCCCTGTCATCCCGGAGGCAAGAATAACCAGATACCCGGAATCGGGATCCAGGGGTCAGCCAAGTCTCCGAGACGGCAGCGACTATGGGTTTATACTTATCTAGGAGTATAAGCAGTTCAGATTTTTTTGCTCTAATGCTTTGGGAGTTCCATTGAAGGATCAGGAGCTGAGGAGCCATTACCAAGGAGGCTTGAGAGTTGAGACAGTTGATGTGCGACGTTGGACGGTAAGGCTTCATTGAATTTGGAGATTATATTTATAACTAATGATAAGAGTGTTTCGAGGAGGGAATCATTCGGAGAGATAAGAGTAGACGGAGTAGACGATTGGGAGGACAGGGCAAATCCGTTGGGCAGCGATGATGGGATGTCTGCTATTATTTTTTGATGTGCTACTCTGTCATAACTATTATACGGTGAAGAGGGATTGGATCGTTGGGTAAAAACAGTTTTGCGGTAAGATGTTGTAGAGGGTGATTTCACCATAGTGGAGTAAGTCTTATTAGAAGTCGGGATTTTATTTGATGCCTCACCATATGACATGTTATCCTGTGACATCAACATTTTAATTGATTTCTGTCTGGTCTGCTCAGGGCAGCCCTTATCAGTAGAGAAGTGAACACCCGAGCAGAACAGACAGGTAGCTTCTAGATTTGGTACAGAGCAGGCATCTCCACTGTGTGGTTTAGCACAGCGGAAACAGCGGGGATCTGAGCGACACTGAGCTTTGACATGGCCGAACCTCAAGCAATTATGGCATTGGATGGTGGGTAGGAGGTAAGTTTCGACAATCAAGGACGAGTGAAAAGAGTAGATCCTCTCAGGTAGGTTTTGACCCCTGAAGGTCACCACTACCGACTGAGTTGGAACCCAAGAAGGCACACCGCTTTCCACCTTCTTTCGATTCAGTCGACGCGCCTTTAAGATCTCACCACAACCATTGGGTAGCTCAGCAGATTCAACGAATTCGTCCATAGACATATCTACAGGGACACCCCTGACTAGGCCCATACGGGAGACAGCAAATGTTGGGATGAATGCTTTAAATTTGCCTTTCAGAATTGGGTTGACAATAAATTTATTTGCATCATCATGAGTAAGGAATGTGACCGACATCCGGTTTCTCCCGATCTTCTTTATACCGTCTTTTTTAACTGATTTATCTTATTTACATACAGGAATTGACCAAGTTTTATAGGGTTGAAGGAAGTTCCCGAGGAGGGCTCAGCCTCTCTCTCCACATGGACCACAAAGGGACCTCCATCAGAGTTTGAATACTCTTTTAATTTATTATCATCTAAGCTAGGGTGAGTGTATATGGATTGGATGGAGGCCCCCTGTGAATCCATGTCCGAAATGTGTTTCTTTGTTGTGTTGAGAGAGAGTGTGAGTTGGGAGTCGCCCAGGGACGACAGCGCTCTTTTTCTATTTACTTCATTAGGAGTGCTAACGGAATTGGGCGGGAAGGAAGGAGAAAGTTCCATCTCAAAGTTGTCAAGAACATGATGGCTCTCCGGCGGAATGGATTTATCCGGAGGGGCCGGGGGAATCGAGGGGAGTTCACCCTCCATGTCCGCAGACATGGAGGGGTCTGTTATTATGAAGGATATAGATTTGATTGAGGGAAGAATACCAAACACCAAAGGAAATATAGAATCAGCTTAAATTAGGGTAGAAATAGTCAGAATTTGGAAAATATCCCACTTACACGTGCAGTACCCACCGAACGAGATAGCGGAAAAAAAAAAAAACAAAAAACTCTCTTTCATACTCAGGTCTTACTAGGATGAATCAAATGAGCCCTAACTCAATGAGTTTCCAAGAATCCCAGGATTCCTTTTACCACCATTTAGCTCCATAATTAGCTGATAATGATGAGAAAATTGCTAGGAGATATGAATAGGACTTGTTTACAGATAATCGGGTATTAATAATTAAAACAAAAAGTGAAACTTTAAAGAAACTGACAAGTGCTTTTTTAGCTTAAAACAAACTGTAACCCCTATTTCCCCCCCCTTGGGGAATATGGTTTAGTCTATGCATTGCCCGTCAGGCATGCATAGTAATTAGATTGTATTTGTAACTAGTTTATTTGTATAAATGCAGATGATCTGTAAAAATAAATTTAGAGTAAAAAAAAACATTGGAAGGTAAATCAAACAAAAAAAATATTTTCCAAATTGGTCCATCCCTCACTTGGAAACTCTCTCCGCCACAAAATCCTCAAATTACTCTCTATGGAAGGCATGTAAAAATTTAAATCGACCGCTGCACCACAAGCCGCCGCTCCGGAATCAGGATGGTACCTGGGCAAAAACGGCACAAGATAAGGCTGAAGCTTTCGCCAACCATCTCAGCCAAGTATTTAAACCCAATGATCCAGGACCAAATGCAAACGAATCAGATATTGACTTGGTTCTAAACCAAGATTATCAACTCAATCTACCTCTTAAATTTGTGACACCTAAAGAGATCTGTATTCACATAAGATATCTAGAGAACAACAAGGCACCGGGCTTCGATCTCATTGACAAGAGGGTCCTCGAGGAACTACCACGTAAGGGCATAGTGTATCTCTGTACTTTGTTCAATGCCATCACGAGACTGGGACACTTCCCAGATATTTGGCGGGTTTCCCAGATTATCATGGTTCCTAAACCGGGAAAACCAGTCCACGACATAACATCATACCGGCCGATAAGTTTGCTACCAATTTTATCCAAGTTGTGTGAAAAGATCTTGCTAAACAGACTGAGCAAGGTTCTAATCGAAAACTCTATAGTCCCCGACCACCAATTTGGTTTCCGTAAAGAACACGGTACAATAGAACAAGTTCACAGAGTTTGCAGAACTATTAGAAAGACCTTCGAGAAGAAAGAATACTGTTCGGCTGCATTCCTCGATGTGCAACAAGCCTTCGACAGAGTATGGCATAAGGGGCTTTTATTCAAAATAAAGACTCTATTACCACATACATTTTATGGAGTATTACAATCATACCTGTCAAACAGAATATTTCAAGTCAAAGAAAATGACTGCACATCACCTTTCCACGACATATCTGCGGGAGTCCCACAAGGCTCAGTATTGGGGCCCGTATTGTATACTTTGTACACGTCTGACCTACCACAAAGTCCAGAGGTCACAATCGCAACCTTTGCCGACGACACGGCTATTCTAGCCTCAAACAGAAGTCCAGATGAAGCATCTCGAAAACTACAAAAAAGTTTGCACTGTGTAGAAGAGTGGTTATCCAAGTGGAGAATTGCAGCAAGCGCATCCAAATCAGTGCACATAACTTTTACCCTCCGCAAAGAAGACTGTCCACCTGTTAGCCTAAATGGCACTCATCTCCCACACCGTAACACTGTTAAGTACCTGGGAATGCACCTAGACCGCAGACTTACCTGGAGGCAACATGTTCAATCAAAGAGAGATGAAATTAATTTAAAATATAGAGGCCTACATTGGCTACTTGGAAGAAACTCAAAACTAGTGATCGACAACAAGCTACTCATCTACCAGGTCATACTGAAACCAATCTGGACATATGGCATAGAACTATGGGGTTCTGCTAGTGATTCCAACATAATGATAATACAAAGAGCTCAAAACTATATTTTAAAACAAATAACTAAGGCACCTTGGTTTATCAGAACAGCGGAGATCCATGATGGTACCAATATGCTTATGGTCAAACAGGAAATGAAGATGCGTTGTGACAAGTACAAACAACGCCTTCTAAGGCACCCAAACCAACTTGCAGGCCAGCTTACAATACCAGAAACCATACGCAGATTAAAAAAGCGGCGTGATATATTTGACCAGGATAGTCAGCAAATAAACTGACTCCACATAAGAAAGGCAGACTCCACTGGGAGTAGCGCCTTACCCGATATAAACTACATCGCATCTGTTTATAGTCGAAAGACTGATTGCAAGATACAAATACAATTAAAAAAAAAAAAAAAATTGGTCCATCCGTCTAGGCGCAATCCGGGCACATGATACATAATATATATATTAGCAATTCTGTCATGGTGGTGTACAAAAATCTGAAATACCTATTTTTAACTGACTTTACAAAAGTTCGTCAGGATACTTATATATATATAAGTATCCTGACGAACTTTTGTAAAGTCAGTTAAAAATAGGTATTTCAGATTTTTGTACACCACCATGACAGAATTGCTCTCCTCTGGTTTTACATTAGCAATTATGTTGTGTGGTTGGATGGAACCATGAACAGCAATGTCACGAACAACCAAACCAATGTGAGTGCAATAGGAATATTATCAAGCTGGGAGAAATCTCAGCATGGATGTAAGCAAAGCAAAGATCCTTGTGTTGTGCTGTATTATTCGTTATCTCACCTAAATATCATGTCAAGAATTAAAGCATAAAGATAATAGAAAGATCATAGTTTATAGGTGGGTGGAAGGCGTTAAATGGACTTTTGGAATATAATGGGCAGTGGTGAAACAGTACCTAATAAAACCATTGTTTTTGAGAAAACTATGCTCTCCTTCTACATTATATTACTCAAAATAAATGTCAGACGACTTCAACCAGTTGAATAAACCAAGAAATCAGCTATCTGAAGACCAAAAACATTAGAAATAGGAAAGAACTTACGGTTTCCTTATCCATCAGGATAACTTTCATTCCTGGACCACTTTCTTCTGTCATCTTTGTGATATACATTTTGACCGCCTGAATTACATTCATTTTGGTGTCTTTATTTATTTGGACCCCTAAATATCACTGAAAATCTTCCTTTTGTCGATTTTTCATGCGTAAACGTAAAAATTGAAATTGTTTTGCTGAGTTTGACAGATAACAGTTGCGTTCAGTTCAGACATGTTTCGTTTTGTTTGTTTCGTTACATTAAATACATTCCGTTTTGCTATTATATTTCACCCTGAGATTTCACCCTGTGTTTCAGTTTCGATAGACTCCGGTTTTTAACATCTTGAACTTTTATGATGAGGTACGCTCATCACGGAGGTACGTGTACGTTCGAGAATGGGTAAAAATCACTCCGAGTGATGCGAAAATCATAGAGTATGTAGGTAGGTAGCGTTTACCATTGGACGAACTACGTTTTTTCATCCCAGTGCTCAGTCCTGTTTAGGTAGTTTGTATTGATTTAATTTGATGGTAATGAGTACACTATCCAGTTTACGAAGTAAAAATAGATCCGTGGTATTTTCCGTATTTTCCTCTAGTTCTCGAACGTAACCCCGCCCCTGATGTTATTATATTATATGACGGAAGTAGACGTGGGGATGCAAACGATACATCGATTTTTAAAAACATCGATGTTTTGTTCTTAAACATCGATGTTTTATCATCGATGATGAAACTGTTAATATCGATGAAACATCGTTCTTATGAGCGATGTTTTATGAACGATGTTTTCTCAGCGCCATCTATGTATTGGTTCGTATACTTGCCAAAATTGGTGTTGCCATTACAAAATTTGATAAGTTACGTACGAGGCCGATTACTATACTAATCACTATTCACTTATTAGCGAAGTAAAGCGAATAGAAGCGTGATGTGCATAGAAAACGGGCCTTTACTCTATGGTTTTTATCTAAAGGTCTGCGTTGTGGCTGTGGTGTGTATGTCTGTGTTTGCGAAGCGCACAGTTCTTTCTTTCATTCATCGGCTCGGTTTGTGGAAAAGTAAAAAATAAACGCGTTTTTTTCCCTTTTTCAAAGCAGTGCCCGGTAGTCTAGAAAAACATCGTAAAAACATCGATGTATCGTTCATAAACGTCGATGTTTTATCATCGATGTTATTCTTTCGAAAACATCGATGTTTAAACATCGATGTTTTTTATGAACGATGTTGCATCGGAAGAGCGAGCGTGACGTTTGCAGTACCCACATCCCACATCACTATTCTCATTTTTTTTAGTTATCTCAAAGGTCAGCTGGGTCAGGTGCAAAAGTGTCCGTCGAATAAATACAAGAAATATAAGAAACTTCCATTCACACGAAGACACCATGTTCTCCCGCGCCCTGAAACCCGCCACGGCCGTGGCCGCCCAAAATGGAGCCAAGTTCTCCACCTCCTCTCAGGTAACCTTCGACCGCCACAACCAACCAGATTCCTGCCTACCTGTTTGGATGTAATTCTTTCTCCAAGTAAAGATCCTTACCGGTTTATAAAGCCGAAATGAACTGCTAAGCCTAAATGTGGTGGAAATTTCCAGAAAAACTTCAAAGTGGTGGTGGCTGGAGCTGCTGGCGGTATCGGACAGCCGCTGTCTCTGCTGCTCAAGCAGAACCCTTTGGTGACTCGGCTGGCCTTGTACGACCTCGCCCCAGTCACCCCGGGCGTGGCTGTGGACCTCTCCCATATGGACACACCCGCTATCGTCTCGGGACACAAAGGCCCAGAAGAACTAGCCAGCGCCATCAAAGGTAACCTAATCTTTTACTTACACTGCTCACATTAACTTTTTTATCCTCTGAAGAATAATTTTGCATGAACTGCTGTTACATAACTGATAACATAACCTCTATAAAAAATATTTGGGTGATGTAAAGTCACTTATATTTAGAGTACAAGGTCTGATTATCAAGGTTATGATAGATAATTTTGTAAAGTTGTGTGTTTTGAGTGAAAATACTTGTTTATGCAGAATCAACATAATTGTTGCAGTCAAAATTAGTTGCATGATTTGGGATGACCTTGATAAAACATTGACTTTGAACTTGAAACAAGATCTCTCTGATATGTAAATGCTAATTTCTTTTCATGTGTACAACAAAAGTAAATCAATATGATTTAGTAAAACCCACAGTTTGATATCCAAAGTTTTATACAAAAAATCAACATGAGGAGTCCTATACTTAACAGTTCCATAAGAACCTGGTGATGATAAAGATGATGATGATTAAATCGTTAATCATTATCACAATTTATTTAAAATTAGTTTGTAACATTCTCAATTCAATATGACATAGAGGTCTAGCAAGTGTGGTTGTTAGGGTCCTTGTCCATAATTAGGGTGCATTTACAAACTAACACCTTTTACTTTGTTCCCACTGCTCTTCCACCCCATTCGCCTGACTCCTGCCTGTCCTGTCCACTGTGCCTATCCTGTCATCCATATCCTGCTTACCTGCTGATTTCAGAATAGATTGTGGGGGTTAGTATTGATTTATTAAGTAGTTTCAGTTATAATATTTAGTATTTGAGTTGAGTTTGCAAGAAATAGTGTATTCCTGTACCTATTACAAAAAGTGGCCAAAGTGCCACTCGGACTCGCCCTCGCAAGTAATTATAAGACTGGATGTTTGTGTTGTAACTTTGTTTTTCATAGTGTTTGTATGATAGACAAAGTTATCTTTGCGGTTTTTAATAAATGTTCTATATCTTAAAAACTGCTTACCTATTATATTTTGTTCAAACCAATTTTCGTTGAAAGTTTGTATTGAGATACACAGCATATATCTATTTTTTTATTTTTCACTCTCTTACTTTAAAAGTTCGAGGGGAGAGGGGGACATTTTTTCCCACTTTGGAAGGGTCTGTCTCTTTAACAATTGACTTTGAGGAAAAATGGTTTTAGGAACCTCAACATAATTTCTAAGACCTATCTACAGGGTGACTGGTAAGTCGACCTACATACGTTGGGAGATGCTAGCATGGATCAAAACCAACCATACTATGAAACACTCTACCCGAAAAATTACCGTTTTCGAGATTGGGGCCTTTAAAGATTTTCGAGGAAAAATCCCACTTTTCAACATATTTCGCACCAATTTTCCTAATCTAGGTGATTAAGTCCAGGTATTTTGCTGGTATTAGGTAAAAAATAGAGTTAATTTAATATTTAGAAACAAAAAAGAACCGACCACAGCGAAAAAAACCTATAATACAGGCTTATGGTGAAAACCGAATATCGCATGTTTACTTAATGGGTTGACTTTGAAGCAGTGTCACACAAAAATAATACTAGTAACTGTTTGTGCAAACAAAACCAAAAACATCTCTAGTTCTCTAGCTATTCAATGAGGTACAATAGTCAAATAAAATGTTTATTATTCTTGGGAAAATTAGGCGACAAAGTAGATAAAGGAAAGAAATATAAGGTCTATTGTTGTTGATGACAGGTTTGTTGCATTAATTTGCGTAGAAATGGCGCCCCCCTGTACACGTCACTCATCACGCAAACGATCGTTGTAGCTGCCACTTACAATATTGCCACAATGCCTTCCAGACGCGGACGTCGTGGTCATCCCAGCCGGAGTGCCCCGCAAGCCCGGCATGACCAGAGATGACCTGTTCAACACCAACGCCTCCATTGTCCGGGACCTGGCCATTTGCATCGCGCAGAACGCGCCCAAAGCCATCCTGGCCATCATCACCAACCCTGTCAACTCCATGGTGCCAATTGCGTCGGAGATCCTCAAGAAGGTATGACCATCTTCAGAGGAATAATTCTTCATCAGGGCAATTATTCTTTGAAAATTATTGCTCCATGTGGTGTGGCAGTATATAGGTACCGCCATCCATGATGACGCGTGACGTAGCTATTTTCATCTTTGTCTTTCAGCAGAGTGCCCCGATGAAAAAGAAAGATGCAAATAGCTACGTCACGCGTCGTCGTGGATGGCGTTACCAATAGCTATTGTTGCCATTGCCGTAAATTGATATTGAAATTGATAAATCTTCATACTGCGTACGAGCCTGACTAAACAATTGGCAGGTTATCAGGAGAAAGACTTTGTTCTAACTAACATGTAATTTTTGGTTCCTACTATGTATTTTGGTACTATGTATTTTGGTACTATGTATTTCAGTACTATGTATTTTGTTATGTTCGATAATTATATGTTTATCTGCATTACTTACATCGCAGTCGAAGAAATAATTGAGTATTAATTAGGTAATAGAGGCAAATAATCTAAAATGTTTGTAATTTCACACGAATTAGATCTTTCTGGTGTATAGTATCGTAATAGATACAAATGACGTAAATAAGAGTTCAGCCATGTGTAGAACATAGGTCAGATAGACAGATGGCTTCTTACTTGGTCGATGTAAAGCGGTATCTTATATTGTTACTATCGATAGTAAATAATTATTTCATTGGATTTTAATCCATATTACAAAACACAAGCTAATGATGAAATAACAAACGATAATTTGTTTGCCTATTGACTGATCGATTCGACTTATTTCTTCCATTTGTTTTCTTACCCAAAGGACGTCACTTACGAGATAAATATAGGTATGTTTCCACAGTAAAGTTGACTCTTATCAAATGTCAGATAGATAACATACCTTTATATTTCTTTATCTGCCAATGTTAGCTGGAGTTGCCTCGATGCCTATCTCGATTACAATGCAAAGAAGAAAGAGAATTAATGAAAGGAGGAGGAGAATTTAGTTACAAACAACAAATTATTCTTTGACAAAATGTCGTAAATTGTAGCCTTTCTGAGATAATTCAGTTTGAATGGGTATGAAGTAGATATTCAAAGTGTTTCAGACAGCCTATTATTTACGACATTTTGTAAAATATTATTTGTTGTATGTAATTAAATTCTCGATCGACGGACATGTTTTATAGGTGTACACGAAAAACCAACATTTTAGGGTACTCAAAAGTTTCAAGCATCCCTCATAATCATAATTCATACATTCATTCATAATTTCTTTATTGCACACAATTAATTGCAATGACAAAAAGTAAATAAAAACAATTTCCTCCCTACAAAAATATTCGAACCCCTTTCCATTCCTAAATTCCTTTGCACGATGTTATTTAGTTAAATTTCTCCAGGCCGGCTGCTACGACCCCAACCGCGTTCTCGGAGTGACGACCCTGGACGTCGTCCGGTCAGCCGCCTTCATCGGCGAGATCAACGGAGTGGACCCGCGCTCCGTCACCATCCCCGTGATCGGGGGTCACAGCGGGGTCACCATCATTCCTGTGCTGAGTCAGAGCAACCCCGGGGTCAAACTGAGCGACCAGGCGAAGATCACGGCGCTGACGCAGAGGATACAGGAGGCGGGCACTGAGGTAGGACCACAGAATAACTAATTGTACTACGTACAGAAGGTTCACTCCCGAACAAAAGTCAGGTTTAGGTGCAAAAAAATATTTGTCTATGCTACTGCATACGCTCGCATGCGAAATTGAAACTTATCGTATGACACGAGCGTTCAAATTCCATTAGACACCGCTGACACGATGCCGATCACGCAGGGTTGCGAATCGCACTCAGTTGTGTTCGGCGTCATTGTTTTCACGCGGCTAGCGCGCGCACCGAGAGCCGAGCGACAACCTTGTGACAGAGACCGACTGGCGCGTATAGCCGGCCGTAGATACCTAACCAGCGAAGTGAAACCCCCTTTTGGTAGGAATTGGTTATAGGAGCATACAGGCATCCAAACATACTGTACTGGCCTCGAAATTGTAGACAAAAACAATAACTTATGAACAGAGGTCTGAATAGGCAGACTATATTTACCTAAAGTTTACAAGACATATGGATATGGTTACAACCACAAAACTTTCGGGGTATAAGATGCATACCGTACAAAGATTCTATCTATGCAACAGTTTTAGGATCAACAAATCAACAATATGTTTGAAATACATATCTAAAACATATTTTATGTTGTGACCTGGTTCCGACAGAATACCAGCGCTATAGGTCTTCCTGTAGCATATGCTGTGCCGGAACCGTTTCACCGTCGTCATACACAATATTAATATTATTATCTCCGCAATTTCGCACCGCATCTGAATTTGTGTTCTTGTTATTGATCTAATCATTATAAAAATGGCACAGTATGTTCCTCAGTTAGACTTGCTTAGCTTAGCTTTAACCTCTTTTTATTTATTTTTATTTAATTTCCTCTAAAAATAAGTTAGGGATGAAAATCTAAGTTCTAATTGCCTTGGGCCCGCCCAAAGCGTCATTCCTTCCAGAAGCCCAATTCTCGCACATTGGATGTAGATGTAAAATATTGCCATTTCCGTATGACATGTCGTAGACAATCCGCGTCTACGCTTTCAACTCGCATGGGCGAGCGTTGGGCGTCAAAGTAGACACACAGAGTGTTGACATATACATGCGTGTGCGCAGGTGGTGAAGGCGAAGGCGGGCGGCGGCTCCGCCACGCTGTCGATGGCGTTCGCGGGCGCCAGGCTCACCAACTCTGTACTCCGGGGACTCAAGGTAAATACATACTTCATAGTCATCATCCTCAGCCCACATCGACCCACTGCTGGGCATAGGCCTCTTCTCTATAGCCCCGGTCCTGTGCCAATACATACTCAACTGACCTAATTGCAGTCATAAATTACCGACCGAATTTTCAACTTCATCGGTCCAATATGTTCTGAGTAAATTGCCTGTGACGGACAGACGCACGAGTGATCCTATAAGGGTTTATCTTCTGAGATACGAAACCCTAAGTATGATTTGTCCCTCTGCCAACTAGCATGGGAAAAGGCGTGACTCTATATTAAGTTCTGTTATCACCAACAGGGCGAGGCCTCCGTGGTTGAGTGCGCCTACATCAAGTCGGACCTCACCGAGGCTGCCTACTTCGCGAACCCTGTGCTCCTCGGCAAGTGCGGAGTGGAGAAGAACCTTGGCTTCGGCAAGCTGAACGCATACGAACAGGGGTTGTTGAAGGCAGCCATTCCGGAGCTGCTGAAGAACATCAAGACAGGAGAGGAGTTCGCTAAGAAGTAAATAGGAAAAAAGTTGTAGGGAGTGACGGAGACGACCTGGCCCTGATTCTCGCGCTATCGAGATCATCTCCCCAGTCGAGATATCAGTTTTGATACCGCCTAAATCCATCGAAAACGATCTCGATTTATATTTATTTCGATCGAAAACGGGTCGAAATATCTCGGTCGGTCGAAAGGCTAGTCGTAAGAATAGCTTTTTCTTGTTTTTGATAGAGATATCAAAATCGATATTTCGACCATGGACATGATCTCGCTAGCGCCAGAATTGCACCCCTGGGCCGTGATTTTGTACGCGAATAGCTATAGTGGGAGCGCGAAATGCCGGTTTGTTTGTAGCCCGCGCCGTCGACATGCCCGGCATTTTCAGCCCTCGCTGTTGTCATGCGGTTAGCTTGCAGAATCACGGCCATGCTTTCAACGGTTGAGAATGTTAAAAATCTAGGAATTTGTACAGCTAACTAAATACAGTTTTAAAACAACGTAAAAGGTATACTCGTGTAAGGACACAGGACGAACAAACTGAAAATGGAGGACAATAGAGGTGGGAGCGAAAGGGAGTACAACGCTATGAAGTTTCGTAGTTGCAAGATTGCCTGTCAGCTAGGTTCCTACTTTACAAAGCCCTATTGTATTTAAATACAAAAGTAGGAACTGTAAATGTAAAGGAACTTTTGCTGGCAATGTCTCTCGTGTAGAGAAAAATACTAGTTTAATATTTAAGTTGCACTTAATTTGAGCAGTAATTTCTGTAACCATTGTTCCATCAATGTGACTTGAGCCATTCATCTCAGGATGTCTACTTACAGATTGAGATGTATTTAGGATAACGGGGCAATTGCCCTGTATCTCTCCTTAACTTCTGAATTGTTACCCACCTGTGGGTTAAAACCCGAGGGAAATTAGTGAACTGTTGACATAAAAAGGTCGTTTTTGTTGCTGTAGCTTACTTATAAACGATGGGTAATTCTCTTATACGTGGAAAACGTATGAGTAGTATTTATGAAAGTATTGTAAGTATTTGTATTACTAATTGATACTGCCAAAGAGATGTAAGCATCCTCGTTTCTAAGTACAGCAAGGTATTGTAGAAAGGTATTGCAATCAAAGTGTACGTGGAATCATTCGCTTTGATTGCGATTCTTAAACCTATAGCAATATTGTTGAATTTAGTTGAATAACAAGATAATTAAATGATAAAAATAGTGATACCTTACCCAATAGTGATTAGGTGAATGTTACCTTTTTACCCGACTGCCTTCAGAAGGGAGGGTTATGTTTTTATTATAATTTTTGTTTGTTATTTATCATCAAAGCATTTTTTCCAACAGTTTTTTTTTGCGCCAATAGTACAACACGGTTGCCGTTGTAATCGTTCTAATGTATGTTGGTATATTTTGTATGTAAATATGTTTTGTTATGTTTGAATCTACATGGAATGTAATAAACACATTACCTTTATCAACTCTTTTTATTTGCTCTCAGAAATCCTATAGATAGGTTATGTATTTTAATAAAAATAAAATTATACTATTATTTAGTCATAGAATAAAAACTGTGCAAGTGTAACAGCTGTATACCACCATCCGCTACCCCTATACACCCTGTACAACTTATTATTGATAATGAGATGAGGCTAAATTGTAGGGTCAGTCTAAACATTTAATACTTACCTGGATATTACTATATCAACTGGATTCAATTACAAAACGCAGTGGCCAAAACAAAGCATTGAAAACTTGCCAAAATCAAATTGGCACTTCCCACTTCCATGCCACTGATGCCACCCAAACACATCTAACATCTTGCTAGGAAAGAATCTGGTAGGTATTCTCGGTTGGGTTTAGACGTAAAAACCTGAAACAAGTAAGCTGTAGTGGGGTTAATGTGCTTTCAGTTCTATCATATTCCAACTGAGCTATGAAAAGAAGTGCTAGATTCACCTACAGCAACCCCAAAGACAGGGCTTGGACGGGAGTAACAGTTTTCGCAGCATACTTAGTCGTTCTGATGGCAGAAATCTACATTGAAATATTTGAGAAAAATACTCACCTAAGATTGTACGGAATGGTGTGCAGTGCTATCAGTGATGTGAGGGACTATTTTAAGTGAAGAATCGATGAATCTTCTAAGTGGTATTTGTGGAGAAGAATGTAAACTATTCCGATTGTTCATCCTAGATACCCTCGGGTGTTTAACAGGAGTAGGTACCTACCCCAAATATAACATCAGAGAAATAACAAAATGTTGCTGGATAAGACGAGAAAACATAATAGTGAAGTAATGTGTTGTGTTTTGAGTGAAAATAAAAGAGTGTTTTTATATTTATCCTTTTATTTCGACAATAACATCAAAATACATAGAAATAAGTACTTACATATTTACAACACTTTAGTTTCTTATCACAAGTTTATCAGATTACATTAGGTGGATTACCGTGGATTACACCTAATCTACCTTCGTATGATTGACGACGTCAACACTTACTTATCTGCTCAGCTTATTTATTTTATAAGTAGATGAACTTAGCGAGAAGGTTTATTTTACTTTGTTTTAATCGATACCTATTGTCTCATAAGGACATAGGCCGAACAAACTAACAATGGCGAACAACAGACGTGACAACTTGAGCCCATCATGTGTTTGTATTGATATTAGACTAATCGACTGTTAACAATTGGTTGTCTATTTCTCCTGCCGCTAGGGTAGGGTAGCTGGTATTGGCAGATGATGACATTAAGCGGTACTTAATTTGAGCATGTCTGTGCATACGGCCAATCCCTTTGAGAAATCCATAATATCATACAGAAACTCAGAGACAAAAAGACAAACAAATAAAGTAATCTTTATCAATTCTTATCTAGATGTCAAATAAATCATAGGTGGATGGTACCACAACATGGCACAATGATTAGCCTTAATTACCTATCTATAAATATAAAAAAACCGACGAATCATATTATAAAAACTAAACTGAACTGATTTGAACAAAACTTATCTATCTAAAACGCATCACGTGAGTTCTACTACCATTTACAGAAAACCGCATCAAAATCTGTCCACCCGTTTGACAGCTTTTCCTTATTTAATTTTCGAATGGCGGTACAAATTTTGATAAAAAAATATTGTAGAACCATTGCAGAGAAGTCCAACTGTTTCACCGCTAGAGAGACGGACAGACATACAGACGGACCGATAAAGACGCTTCAAACTTAACACCCCTCTTTCGTCGGGGTAAAAAACTACATATTAGTCTGGTCCTAACCTAACGCGAGACATTAGTGGTCCTATTACCGCTGTTAGCCACTCGAATGTAGTTGCTGGGGTGGTCATGCGGAGGTCGCTGCAGGCGGCCGCGGGTGGGCGCGGGCGGGGGGGCGGCGACCTGCCGAGGGGGGGGCAGGCGCTCCACGGGAGTCATATCTTGTCGGGGCGCCATGGAGCCCGCGAGGATCTGAGTAAGTAAAGAGTTGATCTACAACTGAAGGTATGTGTCTCTGATATCTAAACTCGTTATACAGCTTTCCAGTGATCTTTTGGCGCGTGATGTGATGACAGGTGGAGCAATGAGGAATGAAAGGTCTGTGTTGATGACAGGTTCGTTGCGTAGAAGTGGCGCCCCTTCTAGACGTCACTCACGCGCTTATCGTCACGCCTTCTCCCGTTCGGGGGTGGCAGAGGTTGTAACTAGTACGCACATTTAATTTAACAGGATGTGCCAAGCAATACATTGCGTGAAATGGGGCTAGCCCATCGCTTTAGCTAAGGCAAGTAAACAGATAAATCTGAAACTGAAGCTGTCTCTGACATCTAAACTTAGAACTGCTTATATCGCAGCAAAAGGTAAACAAAGGCCAGTAAAAAAACGTTGACATTGACGGGAGAGGAGAACTAACTGTATCTACCTTAATATTCTTGAAGTGAGAGTTTGGATGCAGTTACTCATCTCTCATATCTCTCGTCATATTTTCTCGTTCGGAGCTGGCAGAGTTACAGTGGTGCACACGTCTATCAAGGTATTCAAACACACAGACACGGATTGAATTGATTTATGCGTAATTTTTTATATGTTCTATATGCACACTGTCCGTACCTACATCATATTTGTACATTGTACTCTGTAGTACCTACCTATGGGTACGATACCTATATCGATTTGCTTAGTTCTGTACCTTCCGACCTATGTCATATAAAACACTAGGTATAAGTAATCAAACGTACTTACCTACCAAAATAGATTTTCAAATCTGCCAGCCAACTGCCTTCCTTCTACGACCACGATTCTCACCAACACTTTTTAGTATTTTTAAATCATTACAATATTTTGTACGGCAATTTGATGCAGAAATTTGAAGGGATGGGCCGGTAACTTGTAATTATTAGCATCAAATAACACTTGTTATTCTTGGAATACACACTTGGAATGAAAACACTTGAACAGTTTATCTTTACTGGTGATTGACACTGATATGCTATCTATCTCTGTAATCTACCTAACCTAAGAGAGATTATTTAAATGGGCGTGTTGCTTCGTAATTGTATCCATCTATCAAACAAAACATCCTAAGTCCTAATAATATAATTAAATCCCAAAAACGTAAAGTAGAGAAGCTTCTTATCAACATTGCGCCTGTAGACATCATAACAACAATGACTGACTAATAAGCTGAGTCATTGCTGCTATGATAACTAAAGGCGCAAAGAAAGTTCGATTTTATATTCTGGGCGGGCGTTTCGTCTCTCAGAACAACAACTTTTCGGCTACCTACCATTTTCGTATACCCTACCAAAATTGACATTAATTAACAATATATTATATCTGTATGTATGTCGGCGGCCTAAACGTGAAATATCATGATGAAATCTTTTAAGGCAATCACTGCGGCAGCTTAGGTGAAGACTAAAGGGGGCGAGCGCAGCGAAGCCCCCGAATAGTCCTCGCGTTCGTTCGTTTGACATGTAAAATACAAAAAATAAAAAAATTGGTTGCCTGTAAAGTCGGTATACGGGCGAAAGTTTTACGTGACAACGACTTTGAGTGGTAAAATAATTTTAATGTGAATATTCTTTCGTATAGTAGGAAGAAGGATGAAATAATAACAGTAACAATTTAAAACATTTATTTGGCGATTTGACAGGTTGGAGGTTAAACATTGTTATTTCAATTTTTTACATAGCAAGTCGCGCTCATTTTTTCAAGTTAAACAAATTATTGAAGTAAAACTTCTTAGGGCACGGGGGTAAAATTTATTTAACCTCTCAACTGTGGGTTATTCATATATTTGCTTTTCATTTGCTACTAGCCGGGTGCTATCACGAGTGGCTAAGAAATGTAACGGAAATTGGAATCGGTGACGTCAGGGTCGGCTGAAGACTTTTAAAACCGCAACTATTTTCAATACGGTTTTTAACTAATCAGATAAGATAATAATACATTCGTACAATAAAGAATGTTAATTAGTGAGAGAAAAACCTGATGAAACGTTAACAAATAAAGATTATTTTAAGCATTCTTCCATGAGTTCTTGATTTACGGTATGGCCAAGATGGCGCCGCCGCCGCCGCCGCCGCTGGCTGGGACAAACAAAACCAACTAGCATGACTCAAACTACTTCGTTCAACCTCTTTGTTGGAACCGGAACTTATGTTTGACAGCTGTGCGATGCGATCCATACAGTTTGTAAGAAAAGAGTTTCATCAATGTCACACGGGTCGATATGGATTTCTAAAACAAGCAAAGCAATGCATACATTTGAGCGAGACGGCTTAAAGACGTGACGTCAGATGGTATATAATCTGAGCGAGATGCAAATAGTAGTGACACTATTGAATGAGTTAAGTATATCACCACGAGCGCGACAAATTGTAGATAAGGAATGGTGGGAAATAAATGACATGCATGACGTATTAAAAGTAAGTACAAGTATAAAATAATTTCAAATAATCGGACGTCTGAAACTTAAAAGTAACTTGAAGCAGAGATTGGATCTCAAAATTGGAAATTTAAATCTCTTTTAGTATAGGTAGGTGTAGGTGTATAGTATAGGTACCACTTAATGATCTAGCTACAGAAGTTTTACTTCCGACACGTGTACGGTGCTACACGCGTATATTTTTTTTTTATTGGTTGAGAAACGATTTATACTACTTTTTTGATTGAAAACTACCACAACATTGTGATTACTACAACATAACCTATTCACTTATGTCTTAGTCATTTATTTCATCATGTTATATTATCAGTCTGAAATTATTTACCTTTGCTGTTTGAATTGTTGCGATGGACGAAACTACCTTCACATTATCACTACACAATTGTTTTACAATTAACTGGCAACGTGTAAACTTGTATGCAGGCGCCTAAGCGAAATAGAAGCGCAAGGCAAGACATGAACCGGTGTGTATGCCTATCTCTCTCACTCTCTCTCTCTCGCTCTGTCTCTCTCGCTCTTAGGCGGGCGAACTGTGCTCGAGTGGAAGGGACGCGTGCCTTTCACTTTTTATGTCTGTCTCTCTCGCTCTTAGGCGGGCTAACCATGCCCGAGTGGAAGGGACGCGTGCCTCTCACTCGCTCTCATTGTGAGCGCATAACGTGAGCGGAGCGTAACGCAGTTTCTTGAAGTGTCACCCGGCAAACCAATTTATAAGACGTTGTGTCACGTCAAAAATGCTGAGTAAAAATTGTTTTAAAAAAATACATGTTTTCGTTAAAACCCGCCATATCATGATATGCCCAGTAATGGCTTGGCCAAAATGGCGAGGCACATCATGATGACAATGTGCCCGATTCTACGATCGGCCGCCGAAATGTATAAAGGGATACAATGCCCTGCATCCTGTTCTCCTTAATATTTTGTACGTCAGAGTGTAAGTTTCGGGCCATGGTATCGTATAAGTTCTTCAGTATCGACCTGTGGACCCCGTCAACCCGCACTTAGCCAGCGTGATAGATTATGGCTCGTGCTTACTCAAATTAATTCGAGATGGCCTATTCTCATTAGACGGGGACACCAAGGAAAATAAAACTTGAATATTTTAATACAAGATTGTATTTGGCAAGATACACGTAAATAATAAATAAACTTAAGCTAAACATAAAATAAAGAGACGTAGAATAAAGTAAATGTAAAAGTTGTAAAATAGTAATAAATTAAAATGACTTAATTAAAGTTTTGTACTATCGCCTTGAATTTCATGTCAATAAATAAATAATGCTTTGGAATGGGCACTCGATTTTAGACTTACAAATACAATACATTAATAAAATGATTTCTAAAGCAACTTAAGATCCATAATTTTCTAAACACAATGCTCCAGGCTATATGATGACAGTTGGGACTACCCCCTTATTTAAAAAACATACTCCGGGAGCAACTACAGGACAGAGCTAAACAGCTGTCCCTCAGCTATAATGTATGCTCAGGGGTATGTCTTTTCAGTTCGTTCCGATTTTGAGCCAGCATAAATACAACATTAAAATCAGTCACACCTCAGACACTTTTAGAATAACTTAGAGATAAATAACTAAGTGCCACTAGCTAAAACGTGAGTTAACGCTAAATTCGAGTAAACTTTTACAACTCCGTATTATAAAGTATGAAGAACACAACTTAAAATAGTGGCACTAAGGGCAGCTTGCAGAGTTGCCTAAATCTAGATTCAACTTCTTAAACAAAAACTTTGACATATTTCATACATTTGACAGAAGCTAAATCGATTTAAGTTGCTAAATCTAAATTTAAGCTGTTTCTGCAAGCCGACCTAAGAATCTTACATATTTTGCTGAATAAACTTCCTTTCGTTAATACAATTCTCCAATTCATCATGGAATTTCTCAATTTTGGCATCGAACCCTGGACTTTGGACACCGCAGTCGAAGCTATTCCCTGTTATCAATTTCTCCTGATTCAGTGTTGAATCAAAACGGACCTTCTTACCTGGTGTGTGGGTCTTATTTTGAGAGTTATCTGCCTCATTCGTGCGTTCTTTCAGTGGTGTAACATTCATGTTTAGTCTAGTGTTTCTTAAAGTCTTTATGGTTTCATATTGGTGTTCGATGTCGTCATCTAGTTCTTCTATCTCAATTTCATCACTATTATCAATGTTCAGCGCTGGGTTTTCTATCCCACTGTCTTTGGCTTCAGGTTTTTTCTTTGGTACTTTCCTTGGAATCTCGTATGGGTTCAAGGTTACGTTTGGTTCAGGTTTATCACTTTTGAAAGTATTTTTTAGAGTTTTGAAAACTCTTTTAGACAGTCTGTTGCCAGCTCTAAGGAATGTGTGTTTTAGATCTTTTTTGCTGTTGTTGGAGTCGTTTGAGTTGTTCTGTGAGTTCTTGTTTAAGTTCATGATGTCTTTAGCACTGAATCTTGTTACATCATGGCCGAGGACTTTACTTTGTTTGTTGTAGTTACTGTCTGCTGTTTCGTCCCCAATATTTTCGTAAATCGGGCTCTCTGCCCTGAAAGATTCCACATTTTCATACTCATGGATTTCATACTCGTTTGTGATTGTGGATTCATTTTGTGTTGATATTGTGCTGTTTGTTTCATTAACAAATAGCCTGCGAGGCTGCATGTTAGCGTTTTCGTTGATAATTTGAGTTTGTTGATTGACTGCCGGATCATATTCCATCTCTGACGTTCCAGCAATGCTTAAAAACGGATTCTCAGCTGTTACGGCTGCCGCACACTCTTCAGGTCTGATATTCAAGAATGGATTTGTGTTCTTCTTCCTTTCAGGTACAATTTTCTTCTTTTTGATTATTGTTATGGTTTTGACCTCCATAATGTTGCTCTCGTTTAAGTCATCATCTAGGTACAGTGATTGGTCTGACACATTTGGAGAGTCTAGAGCCAGCTGGTCGATGAAATTTAGACTCAGATTGGTTTGGTTATTGACAAATATATTATTAGTGATATTCGCTATGTGATTAATTGTTGACAGGTTGCCAGCATAGAATGATTCTGCAATATTTCCTGAGATAGCAGCTCTTGATCTAGGCTCCAGAGCTGATATCCCTCCAGTGGTTATTACCGGAATGCTATCAGTACTGTCCAATACTTGAGAGTTAGATGAACTCTCTGTTACTTCGATCCTCTCAGATGAACTCTCTGTAACTTCAATCCTCTCTGCCCTATACAACATAGGATTGGCAATATTCTCATAAATTGGCTCTACCATTGGAACTTCATCATAAACTTCTATAGAATCTTCTCTGACTTCTTGAACAAATGTCTCTTCACCGTTTATGCTTGTAGGCTTGACAATATTAACTGGCTTAGGGCCAAGACATCTGATGTTTTTCTTGACATTTTCAAGTTCTCTGACTAGGAATTCGTTGACTGCTGCCTTGCTAATACCAAGATCTAATGCAGAGTTTTCAAATGCCGCTATGTCACAGCTTCGGGCACGTTTCCTTTTCTTTTTCGGTTGTATCTCCATTGCGTTGTTGCACATGGGGTCTTCATTGGCCAGAATGTCCAGAGCTGGATTGTGGTATATGTTGGAGCAGGTTGGAGCTATCTTGCGTTTCACTTTTGGGTTCGGCTTAACTTCAAATTGATTGTTGTCAACTGGTTCCATGGTTTTATCTGGAATTGAAAGTAAGAAAATGTTAGTTCAAATCAAGGATTAAAACTAATTTATTATTTAATTTCATACGCTGTGAAATGGCAAATAAACTAATGAAATGAAATGAAAGGATTGCTTGAATAATTCTGAAATCCTTAATCCTAGTGGGGTAAATGCTAGGAAGTTGTAACAGTGTAAAATAAAAGTAATAAAGTATTAGTGTTATTTTTATATGAGTATGAGCTTTCCTTTAGGTATTTTGATTAAAACTGGTGGTTGGAGTGTAGATAAGGGGGCGCCAAGGAAAAAAAACTTAGAAAATGTTTCGCCGTGAGACAAACTGGTTACTAAAATTGATTAGCAACTATATTTAAACAAAGAATAATACATTTTATTCAGAAAATTCACTTCCAGAACAACTATAAAATATGTTCGCATTAGATATGTACTTACTTCATTTATCGGTGACGAATTGTGAAGTTTCCATTGAATTCACTAAAACCCAATATAGAACACAGAACACTAAATCTAATTTCTTTTAGTAAATTTGATTAACAACAAGGTTTAATTCATAATTTTCCGTTTATAATTAGTAAACAAAAGCCCGGACGCAGGTGTTCATTCAATCGTGACGTGAATGAAAGTGAGTGACGGTTATTTTTGTTTCACATCTTGGTGTTGCCAATGAAAAAAATATATGCGATATCTACCATTTCTACCATTTAGTAAAAATAATAATAAATCGTTTATTAATTACATACAGGGTGTAACAGAAAGGGGTGTACAAGCCGAAAGAGGGAGGTAAGGGACATCATTCTGAACAACTTTCAATAAGGGACCGACTTGATCAGATAGAGCAACTTTATTTTTACTAACTCAGTACATTTCGTTTCGGGCCTAGCGCTCAGCTGATCTGTATGGTGAAGTGAAAATAAGCTTACCTATAAGCTTTTAGTTTTCATTTGGTTTACGAAAATTTACTTTTCTCATTTCGGAAACTTTGACATTTGATTTCTCCCTGGGCTGCAAGAGTTTTATTTATCTTGAGGTAGTGCATAATTTGTTCTTTCATATAGGTCACATCGCTGACAAATGAGGGCATTTTTAGAAAAAAAAACGTAACATTTTCTACATAAATTTTATCAACATTTTTTTTTCTCGAAAAGTATGCACCCACAGATTTTTACTACATAAAGTGTTTTGTTTGTATAGGTAATATCTGTTCTAGAATGATCAGATCGACGGCGGTATTCCGACTTTAAATATATAAGATCCCTAAGTCTATGAACTTACAAAAAGTTCCACTGTGGGCCATGTTGCTCTACGACGAACCCAACAATAGATACAGGGATAAGTCCTAAGTTTTGAAAGAAAACAAACACTTTTTATGCCATATTTGAAATACTTATTTTCGTATTTTATTATAAAATAAACTTTAATTAGGTATCTAAGCAATCACAATACCTGGTTCTTGGAACCATTCTATTTTATTAATTCTAAGATTTCTTTAGAAGCACTTTCTGTTGATTGACGGAGTATCTAATAAATAATTAAAAAAAATAAAATTTATAGTAATATTTACACGTGCATATATTTATTACCTACCGACTGATCCCTAGGTGTCCTCTATAAATCTAGTTAGTAGATTGAATTTAGAACAATGTGCAATATTGTAACTTGTAAGGGATAATTATATTGGCCAGTGACAAACATTTTTAACAAACATTTTTATGTTATGTAAGTAATCAAATACAGACAAAAAAAAAACACAAAAACAAACACCCATAACCAATAACTTCCATAAGCCCAAATTCTAATGACAATTTCATATACTTAAGTAACTTCTAGATTTCACCATACTATCATACAATAATTCACGAAAGTAACTAAGTAAACAAAAAAATAACAGTCGAGTCGGAATCGCGCACGAAGGGTTCCGTACGATTTATGTAAAAAAAACATGTCTGTTGTATGGGAGCCTCCTTTAATATTTATTATAATCTGTTTTTTAGTATTTGTTGTTATAGCGGCAACAGAAATACCTACATCATCTGTGAAAATTTCAACTGTCTAGCTATCACGGTTCATGAGATACAGCCTGGTGACAGACGGACAGGCGGACGGACAGACAGACGGACAGCGGAGGCTTAGTAATAGGGTCCCGTTTGGCACCCTCCGGGTAAGGAACCTTAAAAACACTCAAACTCACAACGACTCTAAATTTAGCCTAAAGGGATAAAGGGTTAACCGTGGGTAGTTGTAAAAATGGCCCGCGATTTTCAACCTTATGGCTAATAAAAATCAAAACCTTTAAAATTAAAACGTACCGGATCGGGTATCTCACACACTAGAGGTGCGTATGCCTGACTGAACTATAATTAATGCAATTGGTACTTAATTAAATTTAAATAGTGACATATAACGCTATTACAAAATAGGTACTTAACCATAAATATAATATAACGCAAATGAGATACAACAACGACCAATAAATTATAACTATTATTATATTTCCTTCGTTCCATTCAAACACAAATGCATAACCCTTCATAATGCAACTTATTTTTATTTAAGTACAATAAGTACTCCGTGGTCTAGTGGGTTTCACCTTGCTTCTCACGCAAGAGATGCAGGTTCGAATCCCGGTGCTGACCATGTACCAATGAGATGATTAATTTGTCTTAAGTACATTATCGGACACTCCGTGTTTCGGATGGCACGTTAAGCTGTAGGTCCCGGCTACTATCACTACTTTGTAGTATGTAGTAGTCGTAAAAACCCCTCCACCAACCCGCACTGAGCCAGCGTGGTAGAGTATGGCTCAATCTTACTCGGATCCGAGTAAAGGCCTGTGCCCCTCGGTGGGGACATTAATGGGCTACATTTACTATTTACTTACGTAGTACGTATATGCTGATATTCAATTACATACTCCGATGCCGTTCAAGTAGCCACTGACTTCATAACTGAGACCATAGATATAGTGTAGTTCGGTAAAGCTCAACTCGCGTTCAGCGCCTAATTTAGACGTAATGGGATAAATCTACATTATTTATTATCACATACATAATATTATAGATTTCCGTTACTACTTAATTGACACGCGAAAAGCCAAGTCTTTGTACCTACTATTTTGTACAAGTAATATATATTTTAAAATCTAATGCATAATATATTGCATTCAATAAAGTGGAATGCTAGAGATTCTGGAAAATATTTTGTCATGTTTATGATTTTTCAACACCACTTTACAAACTCTTTTTCAACGTGTAATGATAAGTATCAACACAGGTGCTAAATTCGAGTGCCTACGACGACGACGTTAGAATAGAAAGTAGGTCATACATACAAAGATATACGTACTAATATACGTATCTCGATATTTAAGTTTGGTGTGACTATATTATATTTGTACTATTTTACTGTTTTAAGTACTTTCTCCTACCAACACCTTTGCATCAAGCAAAACGTTTAGCTAATATTAATGATATATCATTAAACTCCAACAATGTTTTTCATATCATTTCAAGCCAAAATTTAAGTACATAGAACGGCTTAATAAACCAAAGCAAGTTAATACAATCTCGGGTCACTGCTGCTGACCCTTCATCTCTTTCAATATTCCAGGCCTTAACTAAAAACTGCCACCTTCATAGACTAATCAATTTCTAACCTCTTGAAAGACTTGTCAATTGACTTTGATTTCTTATCTGGGAGTGCTGCCCGTCTCTGATCCTCCTCACTCTTGAAATACGGCTCCAGATGTTGCAGCTGTTGCATGCACTGCTTGTGTAAAGTCTGGGTGTCGGGTAGGGTGCCTCCGTAGTCTGGCGGGAGAGCCGACCTGGGTATCACCGTTTGGTAGAACTTCTCCAGGTCTTCGGTTTTGTTGTGGAAGTTGATCTGGTGGAAGAACATTTTTATAAGAAGTGGTATTGAGTGGCATTACGTGGGTTTTTTGTATTATCTCAGTCATCGCGTATAGCAAATATGTTTTATGTGTTAGACCAGGTGTCTAGTCTATACGTGCACGACACAAACATACATGCACACACTATGTTGTGTTTACCTGCTGTCTACACCACATCACCCAAGCACATTGTTCAATAGCGCATTCTCACCTTAAACGCATAGATATTCCTTGCCTTAGCTGCTAGCAGATAGCTCCATGGACCGATCATTATACCATTGCTTACTATTATCTTATCACAGAGCAAGTACTAGTATTTGCTCCATGCTATTATCCATATTATTTTATCAAAGGTCTAGTCTAGTGGGTTATGGAGATTGAAGTTTACCTGCATAGCTGCGGAGATGGGCTACGTCTTGTCATGTAAAATGGAGTATTATTTATCTGGCTAACCATGAGCACTGTAGGTGCCTCTGCCCCCGGTCCCCGGCGTCACTATGTGGTACTCACCAGGTCAAAGAGCTTCTTGTCCATGAACGGCCTGATGAGTAGCAGCAGTTTGTCCAGCACTGGCTCCGTGTTGAGCACGTGTATCGAGCGCATGCGCACCGGCATAGCCTCCTGGATGTACTGGAAGAACTTGCGCAGAGACCTGCAACAGTGTTTACGCTTGTAAATGTACTTAGCGTATTTATTTATTTCCTTTTTTTGTTGAAGTTCAAGCGTCGCCGAGCGGTATCCACACATCGGAAATGATCGTGCGGGTTAAGCAACATCTTTTCTATGTGGCATTTGTTTCGGAAGATTTCGTGTTTCGGATGATACTTACTTACTATACTTTACTTTATTATAATAATGGAAAAAAGTACAAAGGCGAGCTTATCTCTAATAACTAATAAGAGATCAAGACAGATCAACACGTTAAGCTGTAGGTCACGAGTACTACATAATTACTAAGGTTATACTACCGAGTAGCGCTGGTAGCCGGGACCTATAGATAGCTACAGTTTAGGCTTAATTGCTTCTTACTTGGCTAGAATCCGATGGAAATACAATATGCCATAAATGTGTTTTGGTGTGAGATAGAAAGTTAAAAGGTACCACATCGGAAACGTCCTAGGAGCGAGATGTGTGAAAGAGGGGAAGAGAGGCCTTTACCCAGCAGTAGGATGATAACGATTTATTACTATTATACTTACATTCTAAGTTAGAATATAATATTAAATTTTAGTACAACAATGGCCAATGCTGTGCTCATCTATAATAGGCACTCATATAAGAACAATACCGCCATATTTCTATTGTATAATTTTGTATATGTGTGCTGTTGATGTGCCTAATTAAATAAATAAATAAATAAATAAATAAATAACGGCTTGTAATAGTAATAAACAGAAAGTTATCAAGGTATTATTATTAGGTACATAATGCTAGGTACCAAAAGGCAATTAAATAACAAAACTCATTCATGATAAATCATTCAAAGATCATGTGAAATGTCATAACTCCTAATGTTATTTAAATCCATCACTAGATAGTAAAAAAACAAAGTCGCTTCCCGCTGTCTGTCCCTATGTATGCTTAGATCTTTAAAACTACGCAACGGATTTTGATGCGGTTTTTTAGTAGATAGAGTGATCCAAGAGTAAGGTTTATATGTATAATACATGCATAATACATAAAGTGCACCGTGCATTTCACCCGTGTGAAGCCGGGGCGGGTCGCTAGTTAAGTTTAATTTGAGAGACCTTCAACATGAAATAAATGGTTATCCTCGTTATATATAAGCGAGGAACAATCGTAATGTCATATTGTTGATTGTTATTTGCATCAACTTGTATGGGCCATAAATAAGCCGATTTTAGATCGATTCTTCTGAATATTCATACTTCCATAGCCGCGGCGATTGGCTAGCTTCCTGTTACGCTGAATGAAGTTTTGAATAACAGTTAAAGGTAAACCTAAGGGAATAGGCAAAACGGTATAGTTTTTTGTCTGAATGATTTCCAAGGCATAAATAAAGTGTGTAAAAGGATAGGTTGTTGAAAAAGCATGGACGTACATTTCATATTTTAGTATTTACAATTTACCTTTGTCTATCCTTTTGAAAGCTAGAACATTAATTTTATTAATTATACTAAATTAAATACGTAATAAAATAGCGAATTTAGTAGTAAACCTGAAAGTGAACTAAGAAATATGCTGTTTACAGTTTCTAATATCGGGGGGGTTAACTACAAAACAAAGTATTTGAACATTTGAACTTACGATAAACTAACTCTGGTGAGATGTCCCAATTTGACGCCACGCATGTCAAACAGGAAGATGAAGCCTGAGTGGGGTCCACGGTTATTTAAACACGCATCTGTAAAGCGGAGAAAAATATAATAGTAGAAAAAGTAAAAGTAGAAATTACTACCAAATCATGATTTATTCTTCAGATGGCCACACTTATCTTTTTTTTACATCTTTATCCTTTCGGAAAGGCAAAGGCAAGCGAAACCGTACAGCCTGAATTATCTTTATTATCAATTAAAAGATGGTCATAAAGGCAAGGGCATGGAAATTAACAGCCTCGCTCAACCCAAGAAGGTGACATAGGTATTATCATATTTTCTTCCAATGAAGATCATCGTACCGCACCGTTGACTCAAATAACTCAACCCAGTGAGTCCAATTAATTAAATTAGACATTTTATGAACTGGAAACACGGACGAGCTCGGGTTTGCAGACCGAAATAATTATCCTTTGTACCTATTAAAGCTGTTGACCCTGACCCTTGGAAAGGACCTGCTGCCTGCATAACTACAGGTAAATAAACCTACTAGGTAGTAGGTACAGTACGTAGTACTACCTACCCTACCACGCGTACATAGGAACCCGTCATATGTGTATCAAAATGTGAAGGTGTATTCATATCACTTTCATTAGGAGGACACCATGGCCATGGACAACCCGGGTGTCCTAATGAAATATGGCCCAATCCTACTGTATAATAGGGGATTTTTTGACAGCTAAAATAGTTCTGAAAGCTGCCGACAGATGGCTTTGTATAGACATGAATTCATATGCATATTATTGCATATGACAGTCTGTTGTCTTCACAGAGTAAGTAATTTTTGACCGATCTTGAACGCAGCCCATAGGCTAAGCACGCATTGCGGTTAACCGCGAGCGTTTAACCGCAAGACTGAAACCGCCGAAAAATATAGCACTAAGGTTACCATACAAGCGCACGCATATGTGGCGTTTTCCAGTGACTGATTTTAAAACCGCGGCTAGCTAGTTTTGAACCGCGGTTTGCAACCGCGCGGTTTTTTTGTGTCTAAAAAATAAGCTAAACGCCAACCGCAATGCGTGTTGGCATGAGTTTCTGCGTTTTCAGCTAAACTGAAACCGCTCGCGGTCAACCGCAATGCGTGCTCAGCCATAGACTGTCTACCATAGAGCAACACGATGCGGCGGCGTGGTATAGAAAATGTACTTGTTTGTGTTGTGTTAGGTTAGGCCTACATTTTGAATATAGGTAAGCATACACAATTAGGTAAACTTGGCCAATGGCTCTGCAGCGATGGGCTAGCCTCCCGTGTCGCATAACATGGTGTATTGAAATACCGCCTAAACTTGGCTGGGCATCGCGTATGGGAAAGGACGTGACGCTATGTTTGAACCAGGGAGCACTTATCCAGTGGAGAGCGCATAGATACATTTTCCTTTGAAACACAACTCACCAACTTACGGGCGGCGGGGGGCGAGGTAAGAGAGCTGTGATTGGTCAGCCGCTGCGAAACTGTCTGGCGGCCCGTCATCGTACATAGGTTGCGTATGCGAACGTTTGTTGAATACAACAAACGTTTGGCGAGCCGCATTCCCCCGCTGGCGCAGTCAATTGGATATATAGTCTCTGGTTTGAATAGATTATAAGATCTTACATCATGTTGACGGGGCGGCGGATTATAAGATCTTACATCATGTTGACGGGGCGGCGGATTATAGACATTTTCGCGCCCCTAATCCAAGATTGATTATTATGATTATACAGGATGTAACGGAAAGATGTAAGTGAAAGTTGCTCAGAATGATGTCCCTAACAACCCCCTAAAATATAACTACACCCTTCTGTTACACCCTGTAGACCGAAAATACGTGATAGATAACACATACATATTCAGTCCACGGAGTCCACGGCTGACCAAGTGGCCAAACATGGATGTATGTATACCATCTTTGAACTATTGTACCATTGAACAATTATTATAATTTTATATCTATTTTATTGTACAACATATCGCTTGCCCTTTACTCAAAACAATTTGGGTAAAGTTTTTTTCACCGACAATGTAACAAAAACCAAGGAGTACCTAACAACGAAATGTGTACACATTACTCAAACATGTGTAAATAAAACCTAAAGTGGGTAGGTACTAATAACCGGCCAAGTGCGAGTCGGACTCGCGCACGAAGGGTTCCGTGCCATTATCTATAAAAAACCGCAAAAAATTGTATGGGAGCCCCCCCTTAATATTAATTTAATTTTAATTTAATTATTTATTTTTTAAGTAAATAATATACTCAATATATTGTGAACATTTTAAGCGTCTACCTGCTACCATTATCAATATCGAGCAAATATGAGCAAAAAAATCACGTTTGTTGTATGGGAGCCCCCCTTAATATTAAATTTCTTTTGATTTTTAGTATTTGTTGTTATAGCGGCAACAGAAATACATCATCTGTGAAAATTTCAACTGTCTAGCTACCACGGTTCAAGAGATACAGCCTGGTTTGGCACCCTTCGGGTACGGAACCCTAAAAAGGCAGTAGTTATGGGCCTATTAGACTACGCTGTCGGCAGGGCCCTGTCTGACTCACTGTCTCTTTCTAGTCGTCCATCATGAGTGAGACGTCTATACAAATCGTGCCCTGCCGACAGCGTAATGTAATAAGCTCTTTAACTTCAGTCTTCACGTACGAGTCGGCATCACATCGCTAACTGTACATAAACTTGACACCACTATTTTTAAGCCTGATATGTACCATTTTTCCATGAATAAATACTACTACTACTTGACAGTTGAATAATACAGAACAAACCTCTTAACTCTGACCTTTTACAGCACTTCATTTCATTTATACTTTATTGCACAAAACATAAAAAAAACACGTAATTTTTACAAAAAGGTATGTACAAAGGCGAGCTTATCTCTAAAAAGAGATTTCTTCCAGCAAACCTAGGCATGACAGGAAAAAACAGATACAGAGAGGGAAGTCAGGGCACAATAAATGACTTAATAAATATACTTCCGCTTACGCTTCTGTTGTACTAACATAAAGGTTCAAGATATTAAGGGCGTTCATATTGTAGTTTGCGAATACTCGTGACGTGACCTTTTGCTGTGGGGTCAAACTAGTTTTCAACTTCAGTTCGAGAGTGCATCTAGAGAGCTGGGCTGACCCTAGCCTCATTTATTATTTGACCCTGAAGAGTTGTTGTGGAAACACAAAACAAAATTACCTACCTCGTAATGAACAGTCAGACGGACGGACAGCGGAGTCTTAGTAATAGGGTCCCGTTTTACCCTTTAGGTACGGAAACCCTAAAGAACACCCAGGTTTTGGATGTTTATGTTTGTGATGTCGCTTTTTCTGGTTCCAAACGACACAGGGTATCCTAGTATGGGGCCAGAAGCAATGTATGTGTTTGGGTGAAAATGTTAATGATATGTTTAGCAAACTGTATCACTCCCGCGCAACACTAACAAAATGTATGCGAAGTGACGTTTCGGGACGATGAGTGAGGAAACCTTCATACTGCCTAGCTGCGGCGATGGGCTAGCACCCTGAGAAAGAGAGTATCGAATAACTGGCCGACCTCTTTAGTTCATACCACACATAATTTGTATGGAATGAGCACCCATACAAATTAGAATTAGTAACCCTTCGTAAAAAAGAGATGGCGTGAGGAGTAAGATTTGTACTTTAAACGCCATGGTTTCAGTTAACAATTTAACATACTTCTAAGTGGCGCAAATCTTAGAATAAATCCTATATATCTTAGCGCCATCTCGTGAATTCTCGTGGTATTTGCAATTTTTCGATGGTGCTACATCAAGCGATAATGGCCTCGAAATAAAGAAGCTTCCGTAGCATCTCCGTTTACGCCGCCGCGCCGGTGTCATATTTTGTTCTAGTTAGTCTATCTGTAATAGTATAATATTATAGTATGGGTGCTGGTTCTATTTGTATTTGAATGTAACGACAATGCCACTAGCATACTAGATTCAACTCAGTAAATTGCAACTTGTCGACCTTGCCATGCCACTTCTTTAATTAATTTTATTATGCTGTCGCTACACTCGTGCAGTGTGTTCGCGCCAAGATTGTTGGGTTCTGCCCCTCTCTGTTATCCCACGAGCCAGAGCTAATGAAACGCCGACTGTACACCCTAAAGGCCAATCTACACTTGTGTAGAGGAACTATAAGACTTCGATGGGGCGATCGACTATCAATGTTGTCAAATGTACCTATATTTACATTATCTTTCTGTAGTCAAATGGCCGCCACACAGCCACAACAGCGCGTGTCCGCTTCTGTGTCACTGCCACCCTCTTGGTGTGACATGCTTATTTGTAAAACAGCGGTTGTTATCGTGTAGTTATCCAAAGCAGCCGATAATAACGTATAAACAGCGGCTGGCAACCGGCTGCTTATCCGACTCAATTCCAAAAGGTTTTACAATTTTGACAGTCAGTTCCTGAGTCAAAAAAATTATGATATAGCCGCTAGATACAAATCGGTATTTTTACTACATTAATTACCTACTCTATCATGGTGTAAAACCTACTTATTTACACCATAATAGACAGGCTAGGTTATAGGTATACCGAAATAAACGAGGTAGTATGTAGATAAACAAAAACAATCACACAGAACATAAAACGGATTCAATCAATCTTGTTGACATGTTTTCAACCGTAGACAACCGCTGTTTATGGGTGGTCAATCACCGCCGTAGTCAGCGAAAAAAGCGGCTAGTAACCGACTGGCTGACTATGATAACAACCGCCTTCACATCTATAGACAGCTTCATAGAGTTTCTTGTGTTTCCGGCGGCGGTGTGTGCCAACCGAAGACTAGTTCTTCTCTTCCTCTACCAGGGGGAAGATGTGCCTGCACCTGGCCTATGAGCGGGGCCTTTCTGCATTAGTGTGGATTGGACTTGAAAAGTTCTTTGCAAGTCTCAACCTCAAGTCTCAACCTCAAGTCTCAACCTCAAGTCTAGATGCGGCTCTATTATCTTGTTGGAATTGACTTAATTGATTGACTATTGACATGATTAAACACAGTGTTTTTTCCATGGAAGGCTAGAATCTTAATTATTAACTACTTAGAAATCTTCCAGTTTTGATGACGGATGGCTGAATGGTCTAAGTTTAATTCTTCATCTAATCAGTCTTACTTAATTAACATAGACTTTTTTTAAAGTGGAAAAAACTCATCAGTATTTTGTTTCATTTCCGTTTGATATTTCGGTATTGGACAAGGTAGTGATAGGGACAGATAAGTGTAAAAATGGCTTGTCATTATCGGAATTGGATATTACCACCGGGTCGATTCTCGCGCCTTCGATATACGATATCTACACCTATATCGAGTGATTTTGTAGGGGAATCTGACAATATAGGTCTCGATATCCGTATATCGAAGGCGCGAGAATCGACCCGCAGCAGTTGTATTTTATCACCTTTTTTTGTAAGATAAACTGCATTATAGGTATGTATTATATCGTCACATACCAATCGTAATAAAATGAGAGCAAACTCTAATTACGATATAGGACTGCCAGTCAAAATAGAGATACATACATACATTTTAGGAAGTCTCAACACGGTTACAAGAATAACAGCGTCACGACTTTTTAGTCATACGGGGTGGCAGAGGCACAACAGTGCCCATTTAGCCATACGGGGTGGCAGAGGCACAACAGTGCCCATTTAGCCATACGGGGTGGCAGAGGCGCGACTGTGCCCATTTAGCCATACGGGGTGGCAGAGGCACAACAGTGCCCATTTAGCCATACGGGGTGGCAGAGGCACAACAGTGCCCATTTAGCCATACGGGGTGGCAGAGGCACAACAGTGCCCATTTAGCCATACGGGGTGGCAGAGGCACAACAGTGCCCATTTAGCCATACGGGGTGGCAGAGGCACAACAGTGCCCATTTAGCCATACGGGGTGGCAGAGGCGCGACTGTGCCCATTTAGCCATACGGGGTGGCAGAGGCACGACTGTGCCCATTTAGCCATACGGGGTGGCAGAGGCACAACCGTGCCCATTTAGCCATACGGGGTGGCAGAGGCACGACTGTGCCCATTTAGCCATACGGGGTGGCAGAGGCACGACTGTGCCCATTTAGCCATACGGGGTGGCAGAGGCACGACTGTGCCCATTTAGCCATACGGGGTGGCAGAGGCACGACTGTGCCCATTTAGCCAGCGTTTCAATCAGAGACTATATATCCAATTGGCTGCGCCTGCGGGGGAATGCGGCTCGCCAAACGTTTGTTGTATTCAACAAACGTTCGCATACGCTACCTATGTACTAAGACGGGCCGCCAGACAGTTTCGCAGCGGCTGACCAATCACAGCTCTCTTACCTCGTCCCCCACCGCCCGTAAATTGGTGAGTTGTGTTTCAAAGCAACATGTATCTATGCGCTCTCCACTGGATAAGTGCTCCCTGGTTTCAATACTCAATTTTTCGTGACAGGGGGCTAGCCCATCATGGAGCCATGGAGCAACGAAGGTTTCCTGCCGATGTTCTTGCATCACCGTGTGACGTACAACCTGGGTATTTTGTAAATAGCTTCTATGAAATACTAGTTTCATGATACATAGCCATACGTTTATTCACTGAAGAAAACATGGGTACATCGACAGGCAATGTCAAAGGCAGGAAATCGACATTAAATTGTAGAAGTAAACACGTAAGTATATTTCGAAACAGAAGAGATTAGAAGATGATGTACGCATGCCTCGCCAGTGAAATGGATCCAACTCAGCATAAAAGCTACGACAGGGCTGCAGCGCTGATTTTCAGTCGAAACCATTTGATATTAACCCTGGCCCCCGATTCTCGCGCTATCGAGATCATCTCCCCAGTCTAGATATCGGTTTTAAATCCGTCGAAAACGATATCGATTTATATTTATTTCGATCGAAAACGGGTCGAGATATCTCGGTTGTTCGAAAGGCTAGTCGTAAGAATAGGTTTTTCTTGTTTTTGATAGAGATTTCGGTATCTCCATGGACATGATCTCGCTAGTGCCAGAACTGTCTTTTCATCTCCCGACGGTCACTGGCGGGCGTGGGATCCCAGTCACGGAAGAGATAATAGTACCCAGTGTAAGGCCATATACTCACCGACAGCCATGAAGAGCAGCTTGCAGCCCGCTTCCAGGTGGTACTTGGAGGGTTCCGTATAGTGCAGCCGGTGGAAGATGATGTCATAACCGTCCACCGACTTCTCTGGCAGCACTGAGAACTCCCTGCAAAGGTGTAAAGGTTACATTAACTAATGTCTTTCCAATGATCTTTTGGCGTGCACTGATGGAACTAACGCATTTTGACAGGTTCGTCGCATTAAGTTGCGTAGAAGTGGCGCTCCCCTGTAAACTTCACTCATCAATCAGGCGCCAAAAGATCGTTGTTATTGGATAACTGGCTAAAAGTGGGCACAATTGTGCCTCTGCCACCCCGTATGGGAAAAGGTGTGACGTTATTTATTATTTATTTATTTATTTATTCGTATGACATCTCCGAGTAGGAACGTCACAGGCATATATCTAAATTTCTCAACTGTTGGTGGCGTCAATTGTTAAGGAGATGAAGTCATCGGGGTCTCCAGGGTAAGCCCGAAGGGGGCATTCTTGAACTATGTGCTCAACTGTCTGGAGCTCGGCACCGCAGTCGCAGCTTGGAGACGCAGACCAACCGCATTAATTAATGATATAGTGGCAATCCGACTGTGCAGCGCACTTCCTTCCACTATACGAGACAACTTTCCAACTTTTTACACTTTTAAAATCCGGGTAAAAGAGCACTTCCTTTCTCTTTCATCATAATTGTATGTATTTATATATAAGTATATATATATATATATAGACATTGTCAATTTGTGATGGGGGGTTTTTATGTAGGCAGTATCAGACGAACAGTTGAAAGCGTATTTAGTTTAAAACTCATTATAACGGCGGATTATATTCAGCAGGCAGGGTAGGTAGTGTTCTAGTGGGTCTCCTGCATGAGATGCAGTTACGAATCCTGGTGATGACCAGAACCAATGAGATAAATTAATGTATCTAGTGCATTATACGGACGTTCTAACAAACAGCGATGGACAACATCGTGAGGGAACCTTAAGGGCGGGCCCTAGGCAATCAGAAATCGGAATTTCATCCTTAACTTATTTTTAGAGGAAATAAAATAAAATATATAGGTATATAAAGGTTAAAGCCAAGCTAAGCAAGTCTAACTGAGGAACATACTGGGCCATTTTTATAATGATTAGATAAATAACAAGAACACAAATTCAGATGCGGTGCGAAATTGTAAAATAAACATTGTGACAGACAGATTTTCTGGCAACTTCAGGAGACTTGTCTATCGAGCAAAATTAATTACATTTTTGGGAAAGCGAAGTCACGCTGACACTCGTGATAGGTGATAAACAAGCTAGTGAAAAAACGTACAGCAATAATACTCGTCATTCATAGCGATTTGTGTTTTGCTAAAGGCTGTTTTTACCTAGGGCGCCGTCTTAAATACTCTTAGCTGCGGCGATAGGCTAGCCCCCTGTCTCGCAAAATGGAGTATTCTGTATTGAATAACTGGCTAAAAGTGTCATGTTAAGCTAAGCTCGCCTTTGTACACGTTTTCTATGTTTTTTTCTGTCCTATGTAACTTTTTGTGTGCAATAAAGAAATTATGAAATTATGAAATTACGGACATAAGTAAGTAGCTTCTAGAAATATTAAGTCGTCTTTTACACAGCAAATTGCAAATAAGTTGGCCTTATGAGGTCAGTCCAGCAATAAATTACTCATATGACGTAGAATCAGTTAGAAAACTTGTTTTTGCATATGTTTGTGTGTTTGTATGCAATTAAACACAGGAATTGGCGACCCACGGACCCGATCCATCAACTACATATAAATGTAGCGTTTTTATGTCCCCACCGAGGGGCACTGGCCTTTACCCGGGCTTTGATTGAGAATGAATGAGAGATAATGAAAGGAGTGAGGTGAGTGAGATTGAGGCATACTCCAGCACGCTGGCTCAGTGCCGGTTGGTGGAGTGGAGGGGTCTCGGGCTATTATATCGAAAGTAAAAATTATAGTCTATTCGTGATGAGAATGCAGTTGAGTCATCACTGTCCGGCGGCCTAACCACGCCCCGTAACCAATCAAATACAAAATGGTTTATTTTGTTCTCTCACATAGCTTTACATGGTGTAACATAGTTTAACTTAGGTGCTATGTGTTTTGTCTTATCTATGTGAGAGACTGGTATCCGTACTAGGAGGTCCTGTTTGACAGATTACCAGCCTCTCCCGACGCTGAACCGGAGTAATCAAGGTACCCAAGGTAGGTGCAATTTAATTATCAGATAAATCGTTACCAATTATCAAGCCAAGTTCACAGTGACCAGTTGAAGGCAAACTTTCGAACGTGACGGTTATGTCCTGTCCTCTGAGTGAGTATTAACAGATTTAATTTCACTGCATTCTTATCACGAATAGACTGTAGCCAGTTGTTCAAATCAAAACTCCATTTTGCATGACAGAGGACTAGCCCGTCGCCGCAGGTATGGATATTGAGAAAAGACCATTGAATCTGTCACATAAAGCATATCGAGACCGTTTGGAACAGATAATAATGTAAAAAGTGTAAGACCGCACTTTCCCATTATCAGTGCGTCTATTGTTCACGTAGACCAATAAAAAAAAATCATAGCACACGCATGGTCATGAAATAGACTGAGTCCAATCATGAAACAATAGATAATTTCATAAGACTTGTATGGTTCCTGAGCTGCATATGGTTGCCACAGCATTGAAGGACACAGGTTTTTCGTTGACTCAACTTTTCGATTTAGGTTTTTTTTTATTCAAGTGCACTTTTACACAGCATACTCAGAAGAAACAGAAATATATTCATCACTAGCCATGTGATTTTTCCGCCCTATGAGTTCTTATTCTCTAGAGCACCCAGGAATTTCATTCGTTAGGTAATTTTTAGATTTAATTCAGGTGCATTTTTACACAGCATACACATAAAGGATCTCGGTAGCCGACTTGCTGGCCGTGGAAAATTTCCGAATTATTTCTTGTCTAATTCTCGTAACTCGACTTGCTAGCAAGGGAAAGATTCCTGTTGCGCTTGTCATTCAATGAACTTACTTAAATACTAATCATTGTTTACTTCTGATTTTAACCTTAGCTTTGTCTGAACCTAGTCAAAATGCCCCCCCCCCCCCCCCAAATGAAATCCTGGATCCACCCCTGTGCCACAGCCATAAACTACAAAGCATGGGTATTGCACAGCTGTGTAATTGTTTAGCTTATTAGGACTAGTACTTGGGCTAAACAAATGAAGATATTGAATGGAGGATGTTAACAATAGAAAAGTAGCTAGTCTATCAACCGAGAATTTAGAGATAGTATGTAAAGTCTTCACAAAATAAAAGGCCCGTTTTGACAGTTCACGCCCATGACGTTTTAACCCCTAATGCGTAGGTAATAAAAGCCAACTGTTGCGTACAAGCAAGGCGTACAAGTTGCACCTAGGAAAACCGCTTCTATTACTTCTTCTTGCTGGGTTGGCAGGAGTAGTGCCCCCCCCCCCCCCCCCAACCCACATCATGCAAAATAGGCGCAATATTATACATACAGTTTTTGAATTGCGGAAAAACAGCCCGCGATAACTATAACTATAACAGCCGTACGGCTGGATGAAGTTGATAGTATGTTTCCTGTTAGCTTGCATCCCTCCCTTCACTGCCTCGCCCCGCACCGTTTAGCTCTTGTTCGATCTGACAAAAATGATGCCGGGTACCCGTTACCCATTACCTGGCAAAACCAGGATCCAGCCCATTTCTATTTTTAAGAGAACAGTCATGTCTTTCAGGGAATACAATGACCTTTTAGAGAAAATAAAATTACAAATTTAATGTCTTCCAAAAAACCGTATTCAGTTAGCAGCTTTTCTTTCTCACTAAATTCTCGGTGCAGCACTCTGTGCTGTGACTTGAAAATGAGTAAAATATGCTGAAGAAAACGAAAATAGACTTACAGTGCTTCAACCGACGACTTCAGGTCATCCGAATACACGATCCTATTGTCGAAAAACTCCGGAGCATTCTTCCTGATGGTGTAAAACTTCTCCAGACATATCTTTGTCCTGTCCATGTCACCGTTGCAGGCATTGTAGAAGAGCACCAACTGTTTATCAGATAAATCTTTGGGCACTAGTTTGGATTTGTCCAAACATCTCGTCCAATCACGCAAATAATCGATATCCTGCTGCGAAAAGTTCTCCATTTGAGCCGTGGCCGTCGCGTAATCAAAATCCATGTCCACCGTCATGTTTTAGAAGCTAATTGAATATTTGCCCGTGAATTAATACGATCGATTTTTAATATTTACGAAACACAACCTCACTATCCAAGGGCAATTTGACAACTGAAAGTTGAAAATAAATAAAAGTTGACGTATTCGCTAGTGTTGCCAGAAGCAAAAGGTTTCTACCAAATAGTAGTCAGTGAGCGCTTTTATACTCACAATATTATATTAAAAAATCATTATAATTTATAGATAAATAAATAGGAGTGAAAAGAAAAGAATCAGAAAAGAATAATTCAAAAAAGTAAAAAAGTGCTCAATTTCTTATCTTTCGTTTGCAAGTTTTGCGGCCAACTAGATGATCATGACCATCTTTGTAAACCTATGGAGTGCAATAAATGATTGAGTATTAAGTATTGATTAGTTTTAATCATGGAGTCTATAGAATTTACGTAAATATTTTACCATTTTATAACTAAATCAATTTGGCGATACGTAATTCTTCAGTTAATTGCAATTTCATTTCAGGAACGTTCGTCTGTTATCAAGGCAAAGATGTGTATTGATATTTTGCAAGATTTATTGGAGAGTACTAGTTATTATCCTTACTCCACTTGTTCTTATTCCTGTTGCTTTAATACGTGATAATGACGTAAGTTTGCTTCGAAATATTGTGAATACGAGTCGACTACCAGTAAGTCGAAACTGTAGTAAACTGGCATTAGTGTCAGTTTTTAGCCATACCAGTAGTCACCTAACTCCCTACCTATATCAATGGCCACAGGATTGCAACCGCAACTCAAATCATCAAAAGACATACCGGCGTAACATTCATTTTATTATTTTTTACAGGCCTACAAATCGTTTTACGTATATCTAGTCACGGCTATATTCTGGGTGTCAGATGTGTTACCGGCTAGTGTGACCGCTATGTTTCCTATTGCATTAGTCACGATTTTCGGAATTGCAGATGCAAGAATTATTTCTATGGTGGGTATTTTTTATTTCTTTTTTACGTAGCCATAATTGTGTCCCACTGCTGGGCCCTCCCCCTCCTGAACCCATAAGTCCCTGGAGTGAGCCACATGGTGGTGATCAAAAGCATTGCCTAAAATTTTATCTCTGTTTTAGATATATGTACGAAATGCCCTACTTGATTGCTTTGGTGTGATGATATTAGCAGTCGCCTTAAAAAAAAGTGGCTTACAGAGACGGATAGCTCTGAAATTGCTTCTTATTTTTGGCTGTAGCCATTACAGGTACCTACTCGACCTTTATGTAACTCCATATTATATCCCTATCCCTAGGTTACCTAGATAGGTAGGCCTTACACCGTACCTGGCTTAGTTGCTAGATAGTTTAATGAACTAGGTTACGGCTAATGTTAGGAGAGCGGCAGAACCTCAGTTTAGCTGGCTAATGTTAGGTGTACATTTACCTTACATGTCAACCTAACACGAAGGATAAAGGGGGTTCGTTTTGCTGACCTTTTTTATCCTACACCTACCCTGACCCACCTCTGCGCCCATGTAAAATAAAAAAAAACCGGCCAAGAGTAAGTCGGACTCGCGCACGAAGGGTTCCGTACCATTATCTATAAAAAATCGCAAAAAAACACGTGAGTTGTATGGGAGCCCCCCTCCATACAACTAATGTGATTTTTGAAGTAAAACTTCTTGGGGCACGGGGGTAAAATTTATTTAACCTCTCAACTGTGGGTTATTCATATATTTGCTTTTCAATGGTTACTAGCCGGGTGCTATCACGAGTGGCTAAGAAATGTAACGGAAATTGGAATCGGTGATGTCAGGGTCGGCTGAAGACTTTTAAAACCGCAACTATTTTCAATACGGTTCTTAACTAATCAGATAAGATAATAATACATTCGTACAATAAAGAATGTTAATTAGTGAGAGAAAAACCTGATGAAACGTTAACAAATAAAAATTATTTTAAGCATTCTTCCACGAGTTCTTGATTTCCGGTATGGCCAAGATGGCGCCGCCGCCGCCGCCGCCGCCGCTGGCTGGCAAAAGACCTCTTTGTTGGAACCGGAACTTATGTTTGACAGCTGTGCGATGCGATCCATACAGTTTGTAAGAAAAGAGTTTCATCAATGTCACACGGGTCGATATGGATTTCTAAAACAAGCAAAGCAATGCATACATTTGAGCGAGACGGCTTAAAGACGTGACGTCAGATGGTATATAATCTGAGCGAGATGCAAATAGTAGTGACACTATTGAATGAGTTAAGTATATCACCACGAGCGCGACAAATTGTAGATAAGGAATGGTGGGAAATAAATGACATGACGTATTAAAAGTAAGTACAAGTATAAAATAATTTCAAATAATCGGACGTCTGAAACTTAAAAGTAACTTGAAGCAGAGATTGGATCTCAAAATTGGAAATTTAAATCTCTTTTAGTATAGGTAGGTATAGGTGTATAGTATAGGTACCACTTAATGATCTAGCTACAGAAGTTTTACTTCTAACACGTGCACGGTGCTACACGCGTATATTTTTTTTTTTAATAATATTAACACGTTAGTTGCTTGGGAGCCCCCCCCCCCCTTAATATTAAATTTATTTTGTTTTTTAGTATTTGCTGTTATAGCGGCAACAGAAATACATCATCTGTGAAAATTTCAACTGTCACGGTTCATGAGATACAGCCTGGTGACAGATAGACGGACAGCGAAGTCTCAGTATTAGGTTCCCGTTTGGCACCCTTCGGGTACGGAACCCTAAAAACTAATATTTTTTCTAATATAAGCCGCTCTCCTAACATTAGCCGTAACATATTTTTCAACACACCTGCTCGTAAAATGATCCGTATGACATTGGTTTTAGAATCATAATACTGCGCGTACGCGTGCGGTAATAATATTACAATACTAGTGTGGTAATGGATATAGTTTTAGAATAGAGCTAAGAGTTTTTATGTTGGAAAAATATTAGGTACTTTAATTGACTTTAATTTTTAATTTATATTATCAAAATAAGATGAATAAACATTTATTTTCATCAAATTATAAGCAAACTAAGAAAACAGAGATGTATTTCGTTTACTTTGATGACATTTAATATTTGGCTGTTTGTTTGGCTTTTGCATTGCCTCCTGGAGTCAGCGTTAAGTAGCGAAAACAAAAAAAAGTGTGCGCATTTTCAGTTTTCAACAAATAAAACTTTTCTTTCATTGTTTTTATTGTCAAAATGTTGAGTACCGATAAAAATAATCATAAATTTTACTTACAAGTGTGTTGAAAAACGACGTATGAAACTCGTGAGCAATTGGTATAACAACTCGGTTCTTTACTACTCTCGCCTGCGTGCGGCTCGAGCTGGTAGACCAATCTCGTATGTTATGACCAACTTAGCTCACTTGTTTCATAATGTACACAATACACAGGACATATCCCACCTCCACCCAACCTCATTCCGACTTCATGTCATAACGAGGCAAACGCGGGGGAGCAAGCCAGCGGGTTAGTTTTATATTATACACAAATCAATATACACAACAGCGTAACATAATACACAACTACTTATCTGGCTATCGGACATAAAAAAACAGCGCTGCAGGGTTACAAAGGATTCACATTCGCTTCGATTTTCATTTATGACGCCGGATTCAAAGGCGAAGAAGGTATCAGAAATCATCCTAATTTCATACAGCCTTCACCTGAGACCATTTTTAACGTTATTATTACAGACTTTAAAATTATTTTTTCAGGTTGAGTTTTCTGCTATTCTTTACCACAATGTTCTTGTCTATGTGGATGTCTAATACGGTTGCGTGTGGAGCAATGATTCCGATAGTAGAGGCTGTATTGCTGGAGATGGAAAAGGTGTCAATTTTGTGTAATATAATAATCGTTGATGGCCACGTCACTCGTAGCTCTCTTAAAAACAATAAACAAACAAGAGGGTAAGGGAAGATAGGCCTTTGCCCAGCAGTAGAAAACAGGCTAATAGCAGCCTTTTTTATTAAGTATTCCATACGGGGTGGCACAACTGCAACAGTAAATAGAAAATAATAAAACAAAAAAAATATTATTCATTTGGAATTCAGATTGTAGAGTGAGGCACCTATTGTGAACGTACAGATTTTAGCACCTAATGGATCGCCCGCAATATGCTTTATGTTACGTTCAACGTTTACCTTAAATATAATTGGGTGCAATGCCATGTGCCATCACGCTATGTTTCATTTTCTATATTCTGAAGATAAATATTTTTAACAATTCGTTCCAGATGGGTATCATAGACATTTACCTAACGGTTAGCAAGGTGAACCCGCGGTCCAGTCGTCACGAACTTGAGTCCGTATTCAATTTTAATCAGTTTTGATTACTATTTATCTTATGTACCTAGATACCTAATTGAAATCAGCGAAATCTTTTTTTCAGCGCACCTCGTCCTACAGATTTTACAGTGTTCTACTTTTTGGGTATCGCCTATTCTTCATCGATTGGTTAGAGCAAATTGCTAGCCAGTCTAAAATATAATTTTTAGACGTAACTTAACTCTATACATCTAAAATTAGGTGCCTAATTCTAAATCTTTAAATCTTAGGAGGCATGGCAACTATTTCAGGAAGTCGGACGGACCAGTTATTCAAGTTTTATTGCGAAACGTAAGTTGAAATTTAAATATCTTATCAAATTTTCATTATGAACCCGTTGAGACAGCGTGGTAAAAAATATTTTATATTATCGCCATGTTTAAAGTTTATTTAATTTTTAGAATTTTCCCATACGGCCCAAACGTTGAATTTCCTCACTACATGTTGCTCACTTTGCCGGGAGTATTGTTGATGGAGTCGTTATTATACATGTGGATGAATTTCTACTTTCTTGGAATGTTCAGGTATGTGAATACAGGCTTACGCAAGTAAAAAAATATAAACAAATACCTATCTCTAAGAAGTTAATTACGCAGGTCTGATTATCTTTGCTGCATTCAGGCTTTACGCGTTCTGTCTAGAACCTAGTAATTAATCGTAAGACGTAAGACGCCATACATTTTGCTTTGCCTGTTTAATATCTTACGGTTGCCGTCACGTATAAATACACTGAGCGACATGGGTCATCCATCCAATAATCCATCAAGCAAGATCCCTTGTCTTATAAATGATGGTAGATTCAAATTTTTTCGATTGGCAACACTTTTTAAAATAAAATTTCAATAAAAAGCGGCAACGCGGCAACCACCGACTGTAATGAACTAATGAATGATTGTAAAAAAAAGTTTTCCTCGTTTTTGACTATCTTCTAATTTATCATTTCAGGGGACAAAGCGCTATAGCACTGCAGATTGGCATAACAGAGGAAGAGACATTGTATATCAACACTTTACTAACGGTCCAATACAACCAATTAGGGAAAATAACGGCACACGAATCGGTAATTAATAATTATACTTACGTCCTTTCCTATAATATCTTACCTCTATTCTATAGGCTACACAATGATGCCCAAAATGCCCATCATATATATGCCCAATATGGCCCATTGTGCAGAGGGGCCATCATAATAATAAAATATCTGGGAACCGAGCTTCGCTCGGCGGTTGGTGGTACAAACACAATAAAACATTATATTCATGTCATCAGACTGACAGACATTAACATCCATTAATATGCTGCTCTGTTTTGGAACAGCTGCAAACGAAAATCAAGCAGGCATTTTGTTTTCCTCGTATAAGTTTTAGGCTCAGATATTTAATCTTTCAGCCTCTGAGGGAGGGAGGATTTTACTGATTTCTTTACCTACATGGGAGGTGGGACGCTAGTCTTAGAAATCTTAGCATGCCGAGTTTTGTCGCGAGTTAGTGAGAGTCAGACGAGCTATAGGTATAAACCACATAGCTCTGTTCCTCACTTTCCACGACAAATCCCTATTCGCGCCAGTCATGCTAAGGCTACAATTGTTTGTTTATCTGTATTTCATTTTTTCGTTCCATTGCCTTAGTTAATGATTACTTGTTTCAGATAGTTGGAAGTGTAGTGCTGTTCACTTTACTTCTACAAGCTTCCATCGGCGCTGCTTATCATGACACTGAGAAGTCGTTCTTTAACAGGTTAGTAAATCATATTTCTACAAATACAAAATATTCTCTCAAATCTTAGGCCTGATTGATCCACGCGCTCAACGACGACGACATCTGTGGCGCAGCGTTTGCACAATCTGCCTATCATGGGAGAGGTCCCGGGTTCGAATCCGGCCTGGGAACAAAAAACACCCAGGTCTTGAATGTTTACATGTTTGTGATGTCGCTGTTTCTGGTGCCCACGACACAGGGTATCCTAGTGTAGGGACAGAAGCAATGTATGTGCCTGTATGTATTTTTTTGTTTTAAATTATTGTCGGTTGCTGGACCGTGTCCGGAACACCGAGTTGCGCTCCAAAACTAAAATAAAAGACGTAGCAGAAAAAGCAGAATTGAAGTGGGACTGGGCCGGCCACGTTGCTCGTATGCAACCGGACCGATGGGCCAAACAAATGACACTCTGGGTCCCACAAAACGCAAGGCGAGGTCGAGGCCGCCCTAGAAAACGTTGGAGTGACGAGCTCAGGGACCACAACAAGAACTGGTGGGAATCGGCCCAGGAGCGCGATGCATGGAAACGGGGAAGAGAGGCCTTTGCCCAGCAGTGGGATGCTATAGGCTAATAAATAATAATAATAATAACTCTTTATGATAAAAACAACAAATCTGTGTACCTCGTCGATATAGCCGTACCGAACACACATAATCTCATCAGTACACACACCGACAAAATCACAAAATACACAGACCTGGCAATAGAAATTAAAAAACAATGGCAAGTACAAACCATTAAAACAGTCCCCATAATCATATCATCCACAGGCGTCATACCTTATACTCTTCACAGCAGCTTAAAAACACTAGATATTCCCAGACACACATTCAAACTACTTCAAAAAGCTACTATTTTAAATACTTGCAGAATTGTTAGAAAGTTTATGGGCAAAGACCATGAACTGTAATGCACTTGGCTTAAGCCCGTGCCCAAAGACCTCTCTAGAAGAGTGACATAAAAAACAAAAATGAATAATAATAATAATAAAAAAATATTGTCGACAAGGAGTATAACATTAGAATAAAAGTTTTTACTCGTTGTCGTGGTATAAAGTATAGTATGCAACACTTGAATAAAACGGATTTATAGCGAGGGCCATAAATCACTCGCGTCACTTAGGATTATAACACTTGAATCACTCGCTACGCTCACGATTCAATCATCGTGAATCACTCCCTACCGGTCGTGGTTCAGGCGTTATGATCATTCACTTGCTCGCAATTCACCTATGGCCCTCGCATTAAATCCGTTCTTTATTCACCAGTTGCATAATGTACTAGGTGTGTGTTACAGTCAACTCGACATCGTCGCGCCAACGTGCGTGTCTGTCATGTTTCTCTTTATTGCACCCACCGATTTGAAGTTCCTGAACTTTTTCAGACGAAATTATGGTAAGTACTTAAGTATGTTAATTAAAACCACACTTAGCATAATCAAATCATGGACAGATATTATGTACTGTCTATTCGTGATAAGAATGCGGTAAAATTTAAGTCACGGGGCGTGGCTAGGCCGCCGGGCAGTGATGACTTTCTTTACTGCATTCTTATCACGAATAGACTATAATGACATTCGGCGCGGCACGTCTCGGTGCCGCCATAGACAAGCCTAAACCAGAATTTTGCGCCCTCGCTATAGCCATTGCCTTGCGATTCGCCTACAGAATCACGGCCCCGATGAGCTAAGAAAGATAGATAGATAAATCATTTATTCAAAGGACGTGGTACACACAAATAAATTAATAACAACAAAAATCAATTTAAATAGACAGCACTTAATACCACGCACTATGCAATTAACAGTAGGTACCTACAGCTGTGTGGTTATGTGACTGTACCACGGCAATGAAATGGCCCTGACTCAGCAATGTCACAGACGAATCTGTGACGCTGGTATTCTCCAATGAGCTATCTCAAGCGTGAAGATCTCACTGAGATTGGTTTATTTTAGGGACCCTAGTCTCTTAACACTAGAGGAGTAGCATCTGGTATCTATTCCAGGAACAGAGGACAATCCGCTGCCTAGGGCCCCTGGCCAGGCCTGTCTCAATTGGAAAGATGTCAGTGATGGAGTGCAATGGAGCGTGTTGGTCATCATTGGTATGCTCAGATCAGCCCAACTCCTATAGATTCAATAGATTTAGAAAAGTAAAGTTGGGAATTATCTATCTACTACTTACATCGTATTATAGGCTTCCGTTCCTATAAGTATTTTAGGGTTCCGTTGAATCGTAGACGTTAAAGTAATAAGAATAAGGGATTTTGCATTTATCGCCACAAAGGAGAAAGAAGGGAAACGGAAACGGATGAAATCGCAATTTGACAACCGAAGTCAACATTGGCCCAAGATTATTCTTATCTTGACTCGGTATCGGCATACAGCAAGATTTGCTCCATGGTATCGGTGTTCCGAAGCCTTACCCTTAACCTATTATCTCTTCTGTGCCTTAACTACAGGTTGTAACAGAAGGGTGTAGTCATATTATAGGGGGTTGTTAGGGAGACCATTCTGAGCAACTTTTACTATGAAACCGATTTGATCAGAGCACTTTTATTTTTCATTGCTCCATAAGTTTTGGTCCGGGCGGTCAGCTGATTTCTATAGAGAAGTGAAAATTTAAGTTAAGTTCAGACTACACCTTTCTGTTACACCTGTATGTCAGTGCAGCTAACATAGACTTGACCACCACCGCGTTCCGAACCCAGCCCACCGGTGACATGCCGATGCAGAAGTCTTTATTATTCTGAGCCCTAATCCCACTCTCCAGCCGGAAGCAACACCATCTTTCATTCCATCAAATACTCCAAAATGTCTGAAGAGTTTGAATACTTCCTGCTGAAGTTCAACGACTGGCCAGCACCAGGTCTCGTGCTGGTGGTGATATTCTTCTGCAAGATCTTGACGGAATTCGCGCCAAATTCCAGCGTGGCATTTTCTTTGCTGCCTAACATTGCTCGATTGGTAAGAAAGTGACGCTGGTTTCTTTTTATCAAAGTCTGTAGGTATCCTACATCCTGCTATTCTACCCAAAATTAAGGAGATCGAAATGGAATTATCATCCTCATCATCATCACCATTCCAGAGCGTCCGCAGCCGTGTCCACCCCTATTACCTGATGATGTCGGCGACCCTCGCCAGTTCTTTCCCGTTTCATCTGGCAGCTGGCACACCTGCCAACGCCATGGTGGCCGCCTACTTTCATATACCGCCGTGGAAGATGGTGAGACTTAGATTTATCTGTAGACAGCGCCCGGTAGGTAACGATATTTACAGACTTGGAACTTGATAGTTATCTGTGAAATGTCGGAATTCAGAACTACGACCGCCATCTTTGAAATTTCATTCTACGCTCGGACGCAATTCCCAAATAGGCAGTACTAGAAAGCCACTATAGCGACACCCGTCATGATCTGTAGCTGCCACGGCCGGGTCAGAACCGGGGCGATAGCGGGGCGGGTGCCAGATACAAGACACTCGCATGAAACATGTCACACCAAGCGGGCGGCGCGTTCGAATGCGGGCCCGCGCTCTGTTGTGTCAGTAAAGGTAGGCTTTCGAAGCGAGCGTCACTGACGCAGCCGCAGTGCCTATAGCGTCACCCTTATTTACTGGCAGATAAAGGCGGTCACAGCGGCACTGACGCCACATTAGCATCAGTGCGCTCGAATGATGTTCCTTATCCGCCAGCAAAAAAGGGTGACGCTGCGTCAGTGACGCTCGCTCCGAACGGCCACCGTGGCCATTCTTAAAGGAAGGAAGTAAACAAAGAACTTTTTAATTAATTGATCTGAGCGGCCATTTGTTTGACAACATTGACAATACCCCGCCTACGCCCCGGCCCCGACCCCCCGCAGTGTGCCTAAAGGTACGAGTTGGATCCCGGCAGCAGGCAGCAGCAGCCGACAGCAATACTGGTTTCTATGCATTTCTATGAAATACCCTACAAACCCGGCAGCATTCTGCCGGGCAGCCGACTGCATGCTGCCCGACTGCAGACCAGTAGTGCCCGACAGTAGTGCTCTCTCTCTCTCCCGCTCCCGCGTCGGCTGTTGCTGTCGGCAGTCGGGTTCCACATTATAACCTCGGCAGCATGTCGCCGCGTCATGCTGCCGGGTGCTGCTGCTGCCTGCTGCCGGGTTCCAACTCGTACCTTTAGCCTTAAACAATTTATTTTGCAGATGGCTGCAGGCTTGGGTCCGTCAGGCATTGCCATAGTCATAATCTGGTTCACGGTAACTGTATGGTCCAAGGTCATATGGCATGACATCAACCAGTACCCGACATGGGCAGACGCCAGCGTTTTCAAGGATAGCATGAAATAAACCGACTTTTATAATGAGCTGTGGTTTTATTTGTACATCCGATGTGGTTCTACTTATGGTCTTTGCGTCCTCGCATACTGAGGCGCGGATGCACAAACGACAACTTATAATTTGACGGTCACTTACGCCCGCCGAACATGCAAACACTCACGAGCCGCGTGGCATTGAATCTATGGCACGCTCATGTATAGGTACTCGTGAGGTACTCTGTTCATTTTCTGTAGGTACTCGTGAGGTACTCTGTTCATTTTCTGCGTGTCCTTTAATCTCTTCTTCTATTATACTTCTTCTTTTTATTAATGGCGTCCTGACCTCTTTTGAAGTTAATTTTGCCAGTGTCAATGGCAAGAGGACTGATTCATTTGAGAACCTGGAAATTATAATGTATTGAGATGATTTTATGATTATGATGATGATTTTTCGCTCGTTAGGACCTAGCACTACCCGGGAAGTCCTTTGATCTTGCCGCCCGGCCTAATTTGAAAGACTGCCGGCACTCGATCAAAGAATGCCGCCGCCCAATTGACACACAAATAATGAATGCAGTAGATAGGTATACGTGTCTGCGTCGACACGTGCGAGCAAATCACTTTATTTATTATATTTTACTTTATTACTGCATTACTATGTATTACTTTGCTCTTTAGAGCAAATGCGGAGCTCGGTAGGTACCTACTGTGCCATAGGTTTCAAATGCTGCCGATCGCACACTTGCGCCTTCATTTCACGGCTCGAGAATTGCAATGCGAGTGCTTGCAAGTGCGGCGGGCGTTAGTCATGTCGGTTTCTTTCGGAATTGACGGCGCCAGTATGATATTTAAACGGCACTTTATGCGAGTTATGAGATCAGTTTTAAACTCGAGAGACTGACTCTCGAGAGACTGACTCCAATTGACTGCGCCTGCGGGGGAATGCGGCTCGCCAAACGTTTGTTGTAGGTATTCAACAAACGTTCGCATACGCAACCTATGTCCTATATGTACGACTAGCTTTTACCCGCGGACTTCGCTCGCGTGGATGCACGTTTTTATACAACAGGGTATTTTTTAATCAATGCTAAGCCGACCTTTATTAATAAGGATATCGGAAGGTACAGAATTTATTTCCTAAGATTGCATCCGTTTTTAGCAGTAGTAGTCGTGTGTACTTACAGCCGATCTTCAAATCCCATTTTCACATAAGTACTTAAAAAATCCGTCAAGTGCGGGTCGGAATCGCACACGAAGGGTACCGTCCATCCGTACCATCGTACAAAAAAACAAAAGCACGCAAAACAACAAAAAAAAATACAAAAATAAAATTTAAAAATTTATGCCCTCACGATGATTTGAACTCACGACCTACGGATTGAGAGCCTACATCATACCGGCTGCGCTACCACAACCATGTGGGTTGACGCGAAATATACCATCATATTGAAATGCGGGTGTATCAAAATACGTCTCTTGTATGGGGACCCCCTTTAATTTGTTATATATCTCGTATTTCAGTATTTGTAGTTGGTGCGGCAACAGATATACACATTCTGTGAAAATTTCAGCTTTCTAGCTATTACGGTTCGTGCTCTAGGACCCAGTGACACACGGACAGACGGACGGACGGACAGCGAAGTCTTAGTAATAGGGTCCCGTTTGGCACCCTTCGGGTATGGTACCCTAAAAAGTACAATAAACTGACATTCACTAAAGAATGATTTTTTGCACAGGGGCAGGGGTTTATTGCAGAGTTTGGCAGAGGGGTTTGGCATAGGGTTTGCGATCCGGATATCCGGATATCCGATTATCCGGATATCCGTCCAGTTTTTGGATCCGGATAATTTCTGTCGTAAAATCCGGATATCCGGATCTTAAAGTTATGTCAGATTGACATGAAAACATCCTAAAAAATAAATCTTTTTTTATTATTTTTTTGCTATATCTACCTACATATGTAGGTATACTTCTCTTTTTTGCTTTTGCTTTGTATAAATTAATGACAATTTCAAAGAGTTATTTAATGTAATGTTAAATGTAGATAGAGATTTTAATTTAATTTCATACATTACAGTCGGACATAGTTATTAGGTGCCATTTGACGTTTAAGATATCCATAGAAAAAAAACAGCTGCACACACAACATTGAACCATATCTTCATGACTTAAGTAAACGTCAAACGGCACCTCTTAAATTTGTCCAACTATAGCAATTAATAATTACCACGCAGTTGCTACCTGCGCCGTGCCCGCATTGTAGAGTCATTGTGCTAAACGGGCCAATCGCGTTGCATGCAGTAGCGTTGGATGGAATAGGTAATCAGAGGGGAGGGTCCTTGTCTCAGTCTCAGGTAAACCCTTTTACGAAGTGAGAGTGTTGTTGTTTTTTTTGGTGACGCATTACACGCGAATAATTGTGTTACTATGAGGTATGTTTCTAAAAATCATCGTTTTTTTTTCCTACATGTAAATTATATATTTTATTTATTGACATAAAAAAATAACATTTGTGAAAAACAGTTGTAGTTTGAATAAATGAACTGCAATGTGCAATCAAAAATACCACGTGAGTTTGTGTTGTAGTTGTAGCCTACAACTACAACACAAACTCACGTGGTATTTTTGATTTGATTTGAAACTTGTAGGCAGCATGTTTTTATGTAATTCAGAATTTTGAGTAAAATATTACTTGATTGGTATAAGATAAGATTACTTATGAAGCTGTTATTATTGTTACATACTTCGTAGTATGTAGTAGTCGTAAAAACCCCTCCACCAACCCGCACTGAGCCAGCGTGGTGGAGTATGGCTCAATCTTACTCGGATCCGAGTAAAGGCCTGTGCCCCTCGGTGGGGACATTAATGGGCTACATTTACTTACTTACGATCACATCAGTCCATTCAGTTCAATAAACAACAATTTCCATGCATTTTATTTTGTTTTTTATTTTTTAAAATATCCGCAGTCCATTTAGTTAAATAAACAACTATTTCCATACATTTTACTCTGTATTTTTTTTTTTTTAAATATCCGGATATTATCCGGATATCCGGATAATCAAATTTCAAAACGGATAATATCCGGATAGTAAAAAGTTCCGGATCTTGCAAACCCTAGTTTGGCATCGATCCTTTTTTTCGATTCTTTATTGATATGAGTACTTTATAGTGAGCATCGAATCGAATCTAGTGTATGGTTCAAAACACACAGTAATTTGCAAATGTAGACACTAATGACACCAATTGATGTCAACATTTACAGATTACTGCGTGTTTTCTACGACTTATTTGCTTTGTCCATCAAACCACGCATTTCTTGCCACGGTGCATCACGAACATTTTTATCATACAGTAAAAATGTGCGTGATTGATTTATTATAATGCTTGTTTTATTTCATAATATTTGATACTTATGTTGTTACAAATCAATCAAATCAAATCAAATATATTTTTATTTCAAAAAAGTAATGTACAGTAAGAGCAACAATTTAGGTTTTAACAAAGGAATTAACTAAATAATTAATATACGTACAGAATATTAGAGCTTTTAGTAACGTATGAAAACTTACGTAAAAGTTTGTCAATTTCCAGCACATTCAACTATTATTATTTTCTATGCAAACATAATCGATACCTTGAAGAATCGATACTTTTGATACAGATACCGATACCGCATCGATACTTTTTTTTCGATACATCATATGAGTACAATATCGATACTTTTGTTTCGATAATGTGTCCCTACGTATCGCCATATTTTTTTTCGATTGGTAATGGAACGTAACCACAGATTACTAATTAACGCTGAGAATTAACGTAACGTACCGTAAAGGGGTGCGATCCGACAGCTACGTTCAGATTTCGCAGATCGTATCGGATCGTACGTAACTCATCTCCTCGATTCCATACGCGGTTCGGATCGCACGACTCTGATCCGATTTCCTAAAAATCGACCAAAAATCGAATCAAAGAAATGTTAACGTAAAGTGTGAAAAAACGACTAAAAATTAACTGATAAGTATCTAGTCAAATTGTGTGTAAACTTGTACCACAAAAACCGATTGAAACCTACACAGACGCCATACATTGAATATTTTGTGACTTTAAATTCTGCATTGCTGCCATTGTGTTCTGTGTTACAAACAACACAGAACACAATGGCAGTGTACTCACTCTGTTTCATCGAGTCTCCCTCAAACTCCACTCACACGATTTTTATTTAGAAAGACCATAACGTGAGTATTTGGTAAAGCCCGAGCAGAGTTTGAAAACAACTCCAAGTGATGATCACACGATCTTAATATTTTTATGAAATCAGGAATTAATATAAGTAAGCATGTGATTCGATCACTATCCGATTTCTCATAATTTTGGATCGATCCGCTAGTGGATCGGTTCGATCCGATCCGAAACTCGAAAGGACATAATTATGGTCTTGGGTCCGAAAATCGGAACGGATCGGTTCGGCACACATTCCTAACGTAACGTAACGCAACGCTGTCTGTCAAACTATCAAACAAAGAAAAGAGGTGTTTTTTTTACGATTGTTTTTCTACTAATACGCAGCAAAACCGTAGGAAAGGACGTGATAACCGGTGAAAATGATGTATCTGGAGATTTTGGAAACAGCCCACGAGTGTGATGTTGCTATTGCGCGAACGAACCCAGTCTAAAAGAGAGAATCGGAGTAAAAGACTGCAGAGTGATCCTTGTGATGCCTTCAAGCAGGTGAAAGGCACTTCATCAAGCTTTATCGTGGGTTTATGACCGAGTTGAGCCCTCATTTGCCACCAACATTGCGATCAGATGCTTTGTATGTGGAAACGAATGTTAGTAATACTATGCAAAGTACCAGAAAAGTATCACATCAACTTTTCCCTGTTGCGTACAATTACCCTGCAATTACTATGCTCTGCCTACCATGCGATATCACCCGGGTTCGAGCCCCGTCTGGGGATTAACAAAAACCAAAATATCCCCAAGTCTTGGAGGTTTACATATTTGTGATGTCGTTGTTTCTGATTCTCACAACACAGGGTGTGCCTACCTGCCTGCAACCTATTGTGGGGCCAGATGTACCTATGTAAGTAAATGTTAAACAATTGAGAAAGTAGAGAAGACTAATCCTGAATTGTTTGTTTTAGGTGCTGATTGCTTCAGGTTGCTTCAGCATTTTATGCTACAGGGTCCTATCAGAGGATTGTGGGATAAGGCCAAAATCACTGTATTTCCCAGTCTATTGTCTCCAAATTTGTGAAGCATATCCTTGACACTCAAAAAGCCAGCCCCGGAGGAGTGCTCAGGGAGGGTTCTTCTTCAACCAGGGGTATGCTGTGCCTGCACCTGGCCCACGAGAGTGGGGCCTTTGTTACATTATTGCTTCTGCATTACCCAGGTCGGGTTGACAGGTTAGACCAGATAAAATAAATTAAGTGTAACTACATAAATTTGTTTTATTTATATATACTTAAAGTATCAGTACAAAATTACAAAAGGTATGAATCAATCATTTAGATTATTCAGGATTTTGTTGATATTTCTCACATCAATTTAAAGGCATCAGCCATTAGCATGAGAATTTTGTAGTGTCGCGCTTTGAAGTATGCCTTTGTATATGTTACGGGTAAAGCTTGGAGGCTGGGTAAACCTAGTAACCCAAGCTTCTTGGGTGAAGTCCGAAATTTCAATCTACTCCAATTTGTCTTCGGGCTTTACCCGGCTAAACCTCTTTGTCAAAAAAACTTATTCATAATCATAAGATATGGAGAAAATATGGCATGGAAACAACACAATACTTAAGTTATTGTTTCTGCTGTAAACAACTAACCTTCCATGTCATGCAAAATGTATATTATTTAGAACTGGGTGTTGAATAGTAGTAACCGCTGAACCACAAGAGATTTCACGCGATCGAAAGGTACATCAGGCATTGAGACACACCAATGAGGTTTAGATACTTAGCATAGCAATCAGTAATCAGTATCAAAACCTCATTGGTGTGTGTCAACTGTCAAGTTTGTGTTGTGTGACGAAACATTTTTTTTATTAACATGAACAGCTGATCGTCAAAGCCGCCATTTTGTTAAATAGAATTTGTGGCCATGTTTTAGTTTTACAATTACTAATCTACGGGTGATCTTGATTGGCAGGCAGGCAGGCAGGACCGCAGGATATAAAAATCTGATAAAAATGCGAAATATTCCTTTGTACTTGTAAGTTTGTTAATCTAAGAAACACAGAATTTTCTCAACTTTCCTCAACACAGTTTCTTAATTCACAATAGACTTTCCCAGCCATACAAAATTAATGGATTAATCCTTGTGTAATTAAATTACGTTTTTGACCCCCTTTTGGTCCGAATTTTCGAAAATCCGTTCTTAGTGCTCAGTTATGTTATGAAAGCAACCATTGTGCAAAAGTTTCATGCCTCTAGGCCTAACGGTTTGGGCTCTGCGTTGATCATCAGTCAGTCAGTCACTCAACACAAATATATATTAGATGACGGGCCGCCAGACAGTTTCGCAGCGGCTGACCAATCACAGCTTTCTTACAAAGTCCCCCGCCGCGCCGCCCGTAAATTGGTGAGTTGTGTTTCAAAAGAAAATGTATATATGCGCTCTCCACTGGGTAAGTGCTCCCTGCCTCTCTCTGAAGACGTCGTGAAGATAGCTATGCATATAGGTACAATCTGTTCTATAGCTCTCATTTGAAAATTGTATTGCCATTTATGAAACGAGCAGGCAGGTTTTTAGGGTTCCGTACCCGAAGGGTGCCAAACGGGACCCTATTACTGGGACTTCGCTGTCCGTCCGTCCGTCTGTCTGTCTGTCACCAGGCTGTATCTCATGAAGAATTGTTCTTTACGTCGCTCGGTCACCACGGCGCTCCTACGTCAAAGTCCTTGCTGGTATGGGAGGTAACAAAAATAAACAAATAAAGTGCAATTCTTAAGGCACTTGTTGAATTTACAAATTGTTTTATTGCTTCTAAGTAAACTAAATAACAAATATTAGTATCACAATATGCTCTAAACGCCGTTATATCTATTCACTAAACCACAACACCCACACATACAAACACACAGAACCACACTCACAAACATTGCATATAAAAAAAACTCTTCAGTCATCGAAGCTTTCTTATACATTTTTCTATCAAGCTATTTATACCCTAATTTGTATTGAGATAACAGATTTCACAGTGTGCTCTTTACTTTACACTTTGGTAACACTATAGCACTGAAAAACAGTACTTATTCCATGTAACTTACGATCCAGATCTATGTTATATTCGCTGTAGTACATTATTTACTTATATCGTATAGTATTTATTTAGTATATTTTATGTATAACTAACTTCCCAAAATTATCACAAAATATGATTTGAATTGAAGTACCTAGATCAGTTCATAATTTGAGACATGAAAAATATGTATGAACTTTCAAATCAATATATTTACAATTATAAAACTTAAAATAAATAATAAATACAAAACCCTCGCCCGCTTTCTTCCGATTCTTGTTATACAGGGTTTCCCGAAACTCAAAGTCAAGTGGGCAACAGGGGAAAGCCCACCCCATTCAGGGTCTAGTAAAAATAAAATAAAAATTCTGTCACTTGGTTAAAAAAAACTACACACACTGAACCGCGACTCCGCCAAAATGTTTTATCAATCTGTCGCAATATTCTGCCCAATTTGTGACTGTCATCAATAGTAGGGATTTTTAGGATCACGTTAGTAAAGAATTTGCAGGAAAATGGCTAAGTTTGTCGTCACTGACTAGGTATACAATCATGTGATAAAGAGTTACGATTTTTGGATTTTTTGAAAAAAATCTGTAGTTTTTGAATCAAGTGAAATAGAATTATTATTTATTTTTACCAGACCCTGTATGGGCTGGGCTTTTCCCTGGTGCCCGCTTGACGTTGAGTTTTGGGAAGCCCTGTCCTCACGTTTTTTTTAAAAATCACGACAAGTCTAATTTTATTAATTTTACAACAGAATTACCATTTTCCGTGAGTATTTACAAAAAGTTCAGTTGTAAATAAATAGTTACAAAATATACCGATTAATTTAATATTTTAGGTATATCTGAAAAATACGATCTACAATTTATCTTCTGGTCATATATAAAATAGGTATCGAATTCGTGTAAATGCTTTACAGTTGTATATTATGGAAGAATAGTGAACACAGAAAATGCTTGTTACAGTAATACGCAGACAGATGCTCTCACGAATTTTATATAAAAAACAGCTATCCCAAATAGAAATCCCTAAAGACTTCATTACCGGCGGCGCGGCGGGTCAAAAAGCGGGTTGGTTGGTAGTCAATGTTGTCAAATGTTTGGTCAAATCAGGGGGTGTCACTCCGCTGAATAGACGGCCGGCGCCCCCAGCCGCCGGGAATTTGTCAGACGGTCGCCGCTCGGATATCGGGGCGCGCGCTAGCCGCGTGAAAACAATGACGCCGAAAACAACCGAGTGCGAGTCGCAACCCTGCGTTGCTGTTACGTGATAAGCATCGAGTCCGTGTCAGCGGTGTCTAACGGAATATGAACGCTCGTGTCATATGATAAGTTTCAATTTCGCATGCGAGCAAATGAAGGTCTTACTTAACAGTAAGGCAATTTTTGTACTTAAACTTGACCTTTGTTCGGGAGTGAATCTTTTGTACGTAGTACTATTATTAGTTATTCTGTGGTCACTCGCAGTCGCTTCAAACTGTCATCCGCTTGGTGTGAATTTACCAACAAAAAGATATGCGAAAATAACTATCCCGGGGATAAATTGTATGAAAATGACAGTTCAAAATGAGGCAATTCTATGAAAAGTAGAAGATACTCTCGAGTAAAAAGTTACTCTTCGTTAGTAAAATTCGCTCTTAGAGATTATTTTATTTGACAGCCGTCCCCGCCATCGACCCGCCGTCGGCGATATGCCAAAGCCTTTGTCGACTAACGTTTAGGTACTTTGTATTCGGTTCGGATCAGAATTACCAATCCCTTTCCGTTATTCTCCTGTCTTCTCCTTCCGAAAAAGAAAAATATTTGACACCCTTTCAGACTAGAGATTGTCATTCTCCTGGCCGGAAAGGAAACAAAAATGACATTAAAATTAGGGGAAATCAAGTTCTCATCCCCTTGCAATAGACATTAATTGACGTCTTGGTACCCACTGTCAAAGTCACGGACGTATATGTCCTATATTAGGTTACTCTAAGCGGGAAAGTACCACAGGGTGCTCATTCTATAGAGCTTAGAATTAGTAACCTTTCGTAACAAAGAGATGGCGTTAGGAGTAATATTAGTACATTAACATGGTTTCAGTTAATACTTCTAGATGGAGGTAATCTCAGAAGAAATCCTATATATCTTAGCGCCATCTCGTGATATTTGCATTATTTCGATAGTGCTGCACCAAGCGATAAAGGCCTCGAACTAAAGATGCTTCCGTCTATCTGTATTAGAATAATATTATAGTATCTGTGCTATTACTTATACATGTAATGAGTTCGTTGTGACCATACCTCGATTCTTACTACCGTTTACAGAAATCCGCATTAAAATCCGTCCCACCGTTTGACCGCTAGGGTGCCAAACACACACACATAAAGACAGACGCTTCAAACATATCAACACCTCCCCTCTTTTTCGGTTTAAACACGAAACTGAGATCGCGTTAATCCAGAAAGAATCACCAAACATCATCAAAAGTTACCTAAATCTTCTTAGGGAAATAGTCACACTTGAACATTCCTTTAGCAACCTCAGCTAGAAGCGTCGAATTATTCTGCAACGTACAGTTAAATCTTCTGTGTTCTCCCAACGAAATAGCAGTCGTATTACACGCTAGTTTTAAGGTCGACAACGCCGTGTTTGTTATGGCCGTGGTCGTGCCATTGCCGTCTAAGTGGAGAATGTCTGCCACTTCGTTGCGGGGGAATATGATGCTGCCCCATGTTGGGAAAGCCCCCCACACGATGAGTGTTGTTATTATCTTCGGGCCGATTCCGCCGACGGCCTGCAAAGGAGAATAGAGGTTGTGTTATAGTTTTTTGGATCGAAAGTATCTACATGGCGTCTGCTCTGAACGTTTCTAATTGATAAAATAATATGGGGTGCTGAGCTCCCCTTTCTCTATTGAGTGGTTTGGGGCTGAGCTCCCCTCATTGAATAATTTAATTGTGATTGGAGTTAAGTTCTTATATCATATCGGTAGTCTTAAAGGGTTAAACACCATTAAGACTACCGGTGTAAGGTGTTTGGCGAGGGCCCAAGCTCGCCTAACCTTAAAAACTTAGTTGTGTATTACGGTGATCTTGTCAGTGAGTATATGCAAAGCAGTGGGCCAAGCTCCCCTCTATTGATAGAGTTACTTTACTGACCATTTTGCTTCTATATGCAGCGTGTCCGAGATCATGAGATAAGAATATGTTGATAGTAGCAAGAGGGGCTGAGCTCCCCACAATCTTACCGCACCCTTTGAAGTACTCAAACATCTTGCTGGTGGATTATTTTGAAGGGGGGTTCGAGCTCCCCCTTCCAATAACTTATCACCACTTACCATCACCACTTCAATCTTACCGCACCGAACTACTCAACCATCTTGCTGGTGGATTATTTAGAAGGGGGGGGGTTGAAGCCCCCCCTTCTAAATAACTTGTCACCACTTACCATCTTGCTAGTCAGTATGTGCGCGACGCCAGCCACGATGGCGTTGGGCGGAGTCCCCACCGGCATGTGGAAGGCCATGGAGCAGGCTATCGCGGCCGGGATCATGAGTTATACCGGTAGATACATGAGTGGGGCTGAGCTCCCTACAATCTTACCGCACCAAACTACTCAACCATCTTGCTTGTGGATTATTTCGAAGGGGGGGTTTGAGCCCCTCCTTTCCAATAACTTGTCACCACTTACCATCTTACTAGTTGGTATGTGCGCGACGCCAGCCACGATAGCGTTGGGTGGAGTCCCCACCGGCATGTGGAAGGCCATGGAGCAGGCCAGGGCGGCTGGGATCATGAGGTAGCGCGGGTCCATACGCGGGTTAAGGGAGCGAGACTGGAAATATCACTTGCGGGTTAATTTATGGAAACAACTCTGCTATTTCGAGGGGAATTTCGTCTATGTCAACTGTTTTATCCGTGAGTTTGTCGAAAATTGTTTGTATTTTCAGAGGACGATTAAACAGCCTCCTTTATTCACTAGTTATAGTCCACAGTCATGTTTTGTATGGGAAGTTCAGTATTTCCAATATATGGCGTTGGTAACGGTGACGTTGATTAACGAAACTCTTTGTTTATTTACATTGCCACCATCTTATCTGTAGAATGGCCAAAGCGGAAACTACTGACGCCGCTATGAAAACGCCACTTTGCTGTCAGGTTGTTTGCATGGTGAATGCTGTTCAGTTGGAGACTTGGAGTAAATGGTGTTGCCATTGTTCATTCTACATATAAAATGTTGGCACTGCACTCTGCAGTAGCGGGTCTTCTGTCTGACAGCTGCGCGATGCATAGAGTTAATAGACAAAGAGTTTCGTTAATCTGAGTCGTGTCGTGTTGCGTATTATGCCAAATGGTATGAACATCAAATCTATCTCCTACTATGGTATAAAGAAATCACTATGTCGACCAAAACAGCCAATAAGTAAAGAGGTACCAAATGACACACACCAAGCGACACGCCTTTTCCCATACGGGATGGCAAAGAAACACTTGTACCTACGTTTACATAACTAAGAGTGACCACAGACTTGAATAGTAGGGACTTCGGGCACTTGAAAGTGTCACTACAAAATCTGATAGCAGTTTTCACTCAGTCGCGCTCGGACGGTGACAGACGATTACACGTTTTCGTACCGCTTAGTTCCAAAAAAATGCGACAGAGGCGCTATTTTTTGGCCAGAAGTTTAATACGGGAAGACACATCCTTACATGTAAGTATATTCATGAGAGTGACTCACCATATTAGCCAACACGGGTAGTATAAGATTAGCGATCGCGACGTTGCTGGTGAACTCGGTGATGAACTGAGTGACCACGACCACCGCTAGGAGGATCACCGGCTCAGGGAGGCCGTTGAGGCCGACCAGCTTGGCCCCTATCATGGCGGAGAGGCCGGTCGCTTTGCTGCCCTCGGCTAGGGCGAAGCCGCCGCCTGGAGAAGACGAAGGATATAGAAAAAGACGAATAGGCTTGTGGCCTGTCAAGTCAAAATAGATACTTTTTATGAACTGTCAAAACGGAACTTTTGTTCCTGAGTTCTATGAAATAACAACAGAATGACGTTATGTAAAAGTGCCATCAAATGCTGTCTTTTTTTGCACAAAATTGACTTTATAAAATATATCTGCTGGAAATATAGAATTAGAGAAATATAGATTTTTCTAAAAAATTTAAGTATAAAAGCGTACATTGCATAGTGCTTTTCACGACTTCTACGAGGATTTGAAATTGAACAGTTTTTTATTGGTTTGGAACGTCGCCATCTTCCTCAATTGACAGCTCACGTCACGCACGCTTTTACCGACATGAAGTGCCATCTATTGACATGTGACTGAACTCTAACAAACAAGCCAACAATGTTTTTGTTGTCCTGTCGTTAAGACCACCTATCGCCACGTTTTAGAGCAGCGGCATGATTATAAAGAAATAAACAAGAAGCAGTTATCTGATGCCCATTTCCCAAAGTGACGAAGGCACCATGAATGTCAGTTTATACTAACCCAATAAGAAGAGAAGACCCCACGGAACCTTGTCTTTCAGTATGCCCCAGGTCACCACGCCGGTGGCTGGCTTCGTGGCTGCCAACTCCTCGTCTGGAATAAGGAAACCATTTTTATCATCATCAGAGTTTCGGTAGCTTGTTGACGACCTCTGCGCCGTAGCGGGATATGACGCACGAGAGGTCGTGTGTTTAAATACCAGCAGAGGAGGGCGGAGGGAATATTGAAGTATCCGTATCTTGGATTGAAGGCTTTGGCACAACCCCGGCGGGTCGGGAGCGGGGGGGGCGTTGGCGGGGCGGAGGCGGGGCGGTTGTCAATGTTGTAAAATGTGCGGTCGAACGGCCGCCTCACTGACACAACATCGCGGGCCTACTTTCTATGGGTCTATGCCTTAGCTTTAGCCTTGTGAAATTAAGGAAATCAGACCGAATAATTCGTGTTGTTTTGAAAATTGGTAGTTATTCGTTGAGGTGTCCAGATGAACATACTAAAAGTCTCCCAATAAAATTTCCCCATTTCGACACTGTTAAGTATGTGGGAAATGACAAAACAACGTTCTGCTTCAAAGGCACAGTAACCAAACCACAGTTTATTAGAGAGAGAGGTCCGAGCGCGCTGACGCAGTCTAGCGCACTCGACAGCTATAATAACATACGTAACAGAAATTGAATGGAATAAATGAAGGGAATGAGACTCACAGGAAGCGGAGGTCCGGAAGAACTTGAGGAAGTCGATGGACATCGGAATGATGAACATCAGCACCACGATGAACATCGACGTCACGCCATCCTTCACTTTCCTGCGGCGACACAAACATCCACATTTACATAACAACAATAAAACATAGCGTAACGATGGGGTGACATGAGCACAATAGGCTTTGTGTCCGTCCGTCAAAACGGTACTTTTGTTCCTGAGTTCTATGAAATAGCACTGCGTGACCTCAAAGGCTGTCCATTAAAGGCTCTACTCACGATGCAATCTGATTAGAAATTAATTTGTTGCTGCAACTTGTATTTCTCTCTCTGTCTATCTTCCTGCCCCCTCTTAGCAACAGATAGAGAAGGATAGGATAGGAAGACAGACAGAGAGAGAAATACAAGTTGCAGCAACAAATTGCAAGTCAGATTGCATCGTGAGTAGAGCCGTTCCGTTTACACTGTGCACAGCGAGTGAGATTCTCTGGACCAGGAGAGCCCCGGAGCGGTTGTCAGACCCTCGGGCCCTCAAGCGACGCCCAATGTCCTTGATGAGGCCCCTACCCTGCGAACCCCATACCCCTGTAGTCTCGACCCCCTCTGACTACCAGTAAGACACCCCCCATAGGATGCATGACAGGTGACACCAAGACGTCTGAAAATATCTATTGTAAGGGATGAAAGCATAACTTCCCCCTAATTTTAATGTCAGATACTTTTCTTTTTCGACGAGGGGTATGATTCTCGCGCATTCGATAAACGATATCTACACCTATATCGAGTGATTTTGTATGGGTATCTGTCAATACAGGGTGTAACAGAAAGGGGTGTACAAGCCGAAAGAGGGTTGTTAGGGAAATCATTCTGAACAACTTTCACTATTGGACCGACTTATCCGAGAAACTTTATTTTTATTAACTCAGTACATTTCGGGCCTAGCGCTCAGCTGATCTGTATGGTGGAGTGAAAAATAATGTTGCTCTGGTCAAGTCGGTCCCTTAGTGAAAGTTGATCAGAATTATGTTCCTAACATTCCTCTTTCGGCTTGTATACCCCTTTCTGTTACACCCTGTATAGGTCTCGGTATCCGAATATCGAAGGCGCGAGAATCGACCAGCACGAGAACGAGCAGAAGGGATAAGCTTGCCTTTGTAAAGTACTTCTCAGTATTTTCTGTGTTTTGTCTTTTATGTGCAATAAATATATACGAAATATACGGATATAAGTTACTCTATGGTCTCGACGGCCAAAGAAACAAACAGATAACCTGTTAGAACCTGCCTGTAGACGTCAACCTGTGTACATTTTACATTTACATACAAGCACATACATTGCTTCTGGCCCCACACTAGGATCACCTTTGTCATGGGAACCAGAAACAGCGACATCACAAACATGTAAACATCCAAGACCTGCGGGTCGATTCTCGCGCCTTCGATATACGGATATCGAGACCAATATTAACAGATTCCCATACGAAATCACTCGATATAGGTGTAGATATCGTATATCGAATGCGCGAGAATCATGCCACTGGGGTTTCTTTTGTCCCCAACCGGGATTCAAACCGGGTATTCGGGTTCATATTGGACAATGGTATGAGTGTATGAATGAAGTGACTTACATGCTCGTGAGCACATCAGCCCAGCCCAGCATGAAGCCGGGCTTGCGGAAGATGTACAGGAACACGGCGAAGATGAACAGCAGACCAGCAGACTGCGGGGAGATCACATCAATTAGATATTGTAACTGGTTCGCCGACACATCTTTGTATAACAATAGTTCGCCATTGTTCGGTCGTTCGAGCGGTGTGCTTCTAGGAGTGAAGGTGTTAAATGAATATGTCAATGTAGGCCATTAATGTCCCTACAGAGTTACATAGGGAGGTGCAGGGTGCAGGCTTTCAATCGAGTAACAGATGAACAGAACTCAATAACGCTCTGTCAAACCCGGAAGTCCGTAAACATTATTATTATTATTACGAGCCTGTAATGTCCCACTGCTGGGCAAAGGCCTCTCTCCCCCTCTTCCACTCTATCCGATCCTGAGCGGTCTCCCTCCAGTCCTTGTCCCATAGACCCAACTCATCACTCCATCTCTTCCTGGGTCGGCCACGCTTTCCGTAAACATACAAGGTGTAAATGAATTAACGCAAAATGAGAAACTACTTTGTTAGGGACATCATTCTGAGCAAATTTCATTATGAAACCGATTTGATCAGAGCAACTTTATTTTCACTTCCCCAACATTTTGGCCAGAGTGGATCAGCTGATTTGTATGGAGAAGTGAAAAATAAAGTTGCTCTGATCAAATCGGTTTCATAATGAAAGTTGCTCAGAATAATGTCCCTAACAAAGCAGTTTATCATTTTGCGTAAATTCATTTACACCCAGTATTTTATTTTCTGATTTTATTTTCTCAGTCTTATCATAACTCATGGTCAGCAACTTGCATCTCTTATTGTTCCTTGCTACCGACCCCACACTAGGCAAAGCCTGTATCGTAGATACCCTCCAAATTACAATAGCATCCTTGTAACATAATGTTAAAAATTGTGTCAATTGTAAATTTTGACTAATTTGTTACCTTCTATTTAAAATTAAGTGACTCTATGTCATAATTGTTTTTGCATGCTATAATTTAATTAGCTGGATGTGTGTATCTGACAGAAACTATATTATCCCACCTTTGTATAACCATATCTATCGCAAATAAAAGTCTTTATCTTTTGCTTTATCTTTTGTACGTTCTTGCAGCTTAGTAGAGGGAAAAACCGGCCAAGTGCGGGTCGGACTCGCACACGAAGGCTTCCGCACCATCGTCCTTTGTGCCTAAACGGCAATAGTTTCAATCTCGTCATGACTGGCAGCGCACAAAAGATGACTCTCTTGCTATTAAAAAATGTCAGGCGCTATTGTATTTAAATTGATTAATTAGGCCGGTCAATATCGACATCAAACATTGCAAACGCGCATGTAACTACGATTTTGTTATATGTTGTTAGGTCCCTTGAGAGTAGTTAACACCCAAGTTTGCAACCCTGAAAACCCTGTGCTGTCAATGTCAATGTCAAATCAAAATCCGTTCAGTAGTTTTTGCGTGTGTATCTCATGAACCGTGATAGCTAGAGCGTTGTAATTTTCACAGGTGATGTATTTCTGTTGCCGCTATAACAAAAAATACTAAAAACCAGAATACAATAAATATTAAGGGGGGCTCCATACAAAAAACGTGATTTTTTTGCTGGTTTTTGTAGATAATGTTTCGGAGGCTGTTTCTCATAAACCGTGATAGCTAGAGAGTTGAAATTTTCACAGGTGATGTATTTTTGTTGCCGCTTTAACAAAAAATACTAAAAACCAGAATACGATAAATATTAAGGGGGGCTCCCATACAAAAAACGTGATTTTTTTGCTGGTTTTTGTAGATAATGTTTCGGAGGCTGTTTCTCATGAACTGTGATAGTTAGACAGTTTAAATTTTCACAGATGATGTATGTCTATTGCTGCTATAACAACGAATACTAAAAACTGGCTAAGTGCGAGTCGGACAACAGATATGATTTCTTTTCCATTTTTATAAATGATGGTACGGAACTCTTCGTGCGCGAGTCTGACTCGCACTTGGCCGGTTTTTAATATTATAGTATGACTGATTAGGTTTTTTCTAAATAATAAATACATTGTGCTCAATTACATTATGTTTGTAGGATGTATTATAAAGAACAAAGAGTACAAATTTGACATTTAAGATAAAGTAAACATAAAAAGAAAGCACAAAAAACAGTATAACGATTTAAAACTACAAATTTATACAAATTTAGAGACTTAGACTTTTGCCCTTTTGGAAGGACCAGGTCTCAACCAGTCAAGATCAGTGGGGGGGAGTGGGGGTGGAGGGATAGTGTTTTCTGGAGGTGAAGGTGGGTCGGCATATGGTGTTGGATTGTCCTCATCCTCGTCCTCCTCATCCAGAACGATAGGGATGGCGTTGTTGCAATTTCGACCGTGGCAAAAGGAACATAAGATAGAGCACTTGAGCCCGGCCTTTCTGCAAGTGCACGAAGCTAAGCAACCTTTCTTGCATTTGCAAGCCATCATTTTAAGCAGGGTCTGAGGAGCGGGCTCTGCGCACATTGTGACAGGCATTAGACCTTGTTCGCTGGTCTCCCATCCCCAGTCACACGGGTTCTTTTCAACCCCTAACCATTTTTGTAGTTGGTGGTAAGTCCTCCACGAATGATATTTTGCAGCATCTGTAGTTGGGGGGAGGCGAGCAAGGTTCACTTTGACCGTAACTGCCGATTTGACAAATGCTGAGTAACGCAAAGTATTCAGTGTCCCCACATCTCCTCCGTAGAGGTTCATCAAGATCTTCTCGCCAGCATTTCCTACGTCTTCCTTGTTGGCGTTTGGGTCAAGGAAAATGTTGGCGAGATCTATCCAGTCGGGGTTTTTTTTTAGGATGTTGCACCACTTCATCTTGCCTTGCCAGAAAAGGGCAGAGGTTGTGTCACACCCGCTGATGGCATGCAGAAATAAAACCACCCCGCGTGGAATCTGCATTTCTCCACAAGTAAACGAATTTGCTGGGTATTGGATGCAGTCTGATCCACCTCTACTGCCTTTCTGAAAGTACACATTCGTCTCTCCAGAGTTTAAGCCGTTAAGAAGGACAAGTAGGTCCACGTCCTCCCCAATGATAAATACTTGATCGAAATCTGAGCTCTTGGAAAGGGCGGTCCTCACTATATCGGCATCGGCGTCTTCTTCAGATTGATGAATCTCGATACCCAGTCTCTCAAATTCAGTACGCATCATGGTGATCAGTCGGCGTTTGTTAGATTCATTTGAAAGCAGTTTTGCTTGGGGAACTTTAATGGGTGTTGATTCATCAAACAAAATGTCGCTGCAGGAGAGAGAAGCAGAACGTCGCAGGCGTTCAGCTGATTTAGTGCTCCTCATAGCTGCATTTTCTGGGTATCCATCAAAAACCACAGCTGTGTTTTTACCAAAGTGGTTGAAAACATAGCTCACGTATCCCGCTATAATAGCTCTGACTGAATCATTTCGATGCCAGATTACCTTGTGCAGGAGGTAACCACCATCGACTACTGTGAATGCTCTATTTCCTGGGACGATGTTCTCAGTAAGTGGTGTAAACGCTGAATAGAAGGAAGATTTCGTACCCTTGCGCATTCCTTCTTCAGTGAATAACGATAAGGGATATGGTGCTAGCTCATACGCAAAATGCTGCTTCAGTTGTTCATCTGATTGTTTTGTGACGCAAACTCTTTGGAATATGGTAAGGGGATCAATAACAACTCTCTTGTTAAACACTTTCACTGAGGTGGTGACTGATGCCAAGGTCTTTACTTTGTCCTTTCGTTTGAAAGTCACTTTACCAAAGGTATTACCAACAATTTGTTTCAAACCTTCCGCTCCCAGTTCTTGTGCCAAGTGGCAGTTGATATCAGGGCCTCCGACGATTCCACTGTAGATGGAAACCAGGCGGTCTGTGATTGGGAATGGAGGGTGTGTGTTGAACCAGATCTTCAATTTTTCGGTGTCTGCAGTGTCTCTTACAATTCGGGCTGCCCTCATATCAACGTGCTGTTCCGATGTAAGAGTCGCAGTTCCAGTGAAACGTTCCACCTCCTCGCAAATGTTAAGCATGGAGACCATACCTATTGACCAGCGGGCCAGCACACTGCTTGATATTCCCCGACCATGTGTTAGCCCGCCCTGGCTTTTCATGGACCTCATTAGTACCTGTTCTATAGTCAGATCTGTCCATAAACCAGACCAAAATTTATCGGAGCGACGTATTGTGAAGTTTCCCCCTGTGAACATGAGATACTCGTTTGATTTCATGTGCTTTTCCAGATCAAGCATGTCTTGAAGGTAGAGCCGGGCACTTTTTGCGTAAAAGAAATGTCCCGCGGAATGAAAGAATGGGAGCATTTTGCTAACACATTCAAGGTGCAGCTTCCAGTCTCCCATTCGCTCCGCTTGGATAAATAGCTTCATGAGAGCAGTCATTCGATAATATTGGCACCAAAGCTTTGATGTGGGCCCATTGTGTTCAATTTTTTCCAATGCAGTTCTGAACTTTACACTCACGAGTTGAAAGACCTCATTTTCGCTAGCAAGAATGCTCTCTTTACCATTAATCAGTCTTTCCAATTCAGCACGTTCATCATTGGTCAAGTTCATCTCACTCATTACCATTTCAGCTAGGACGAGATTAGTCAGTATGTGCGACCTTACGGCCCTCGAATAAGCATGGCCATGGAGCATTTTGTCAACACTATTTTCGGCGTAAATTGTTGTGAAGAGTTCCTTCAAACCACTGCCAGCCATGACTTCACCAATACAACCAAGGAAGGACATAAGGAGGTGGAATCCACCGAGCCTCACCACTACATTCTGCAATTCAGGGTACTGGCCACTAGCAACAATATCTCGAGCTTTCCAGTAGAGGGGTTGATCAAATGTGACGAAGCATGTGTGTTGAGAAAGAGCAGCTGTTCTCTTGCTTGCTTCTACAAGTGCCGTCAATATAGTGTCGTAATCTGTCGGTGGAGCTCGAATAAATGGTAGATACATAACTTTTGTGGTTTGGAAATCTTTCTCAGATGTCTGCTGCTCCATAAAGCCGTTCCAACCTGGCACATCAGGGGTGTTAGACCATTTTCCATACAACCACAAGATATCTGGTGCTGAAGGAAGAACGTCACTGGCCAGCTGGGCAGCACCTTGTAAATCAGTGATTGGTACTGCAGACAAGCCTGCATTTTTGCGCACTGTGCAGAGTTTAAGTGGAATAGTTCCAAAAGAACTGACCGTGTCAGCGGGCATGTAAGTCTTCAGACGAGGGATTGTTTGTTCCGGCAGTAGAGCAGAGCAAGGCGTGATGCACACGATTCCCCCCATTTCATGGAACGTGTTTTCTCCGTCCAAAGTGTTGATATTGACATCTGCATTGTCATAGACAATCTGGATAAATGCTCCTCTTTCAATATTTGGCGAAGCTTCGTCCCGCGCAATTGCTGAACTTTCTAGAAGCATTGCCTCACTGTAGCTGCATGAAAAACCCAGAGCCGCACAGAGGTTAACCAGGTGTTTCGAACCAAATTTTCGGTAAAGATATGCCCCAACGCTCGTCTTAATTGACGATATGAAAGATTTTGGCCTGACGGCCGACATAAGTGCATGACACAATGTCAGACTTTTGTTTTTCCATCCTCCAAGATTGGAGCGTTTGTGTTTTAATATTATGGTTTCGAAAAATTTTTGTACTGTTTCAGGAATTGGTGATTCAATATCTTGCAAGAAAGAGTCAGGTGGAGGATACTGAAAGGTGTCAAAAGTTCCTGCGCGAATATCTTCTAAACAGATTAATGCCGCAGCTTCCACAACACGCAACCTCTCCTCCCTCAAGTTGTTCTTTTTTTCTTCGTTCCAGTTTTTATACAGAATCGTTTGTCCGACATCTCTAAAGCACACCAATGTCATTTTTCCTTGGCCACTTTCTGTTATTACAATTTTGTCGCCGAAATGTTTGATGAGGTGAGCTTTGATCGTTCTTACGTCTGGAACATACTCACCAGTAATCTGATCCATTAGCTCTTGTAGCGAGAATTGACACTCTTCTCTGTTTTCTCGCAAGTATGAATAAATAGCCTCCATAGCTTGTGGTAGATTACATACATCTGAGTGCATTGATGGCCTTTTGTCTAATGATCTCGGTAATGAGTACAACTTTTGGTGGCATCGGTGATGGTACCTAGCATCAGCAGCTACTAAGTCAGTCCCTTCACGAATAAGGCGATCTATAATCTGCTGGCCCCACTCATCGCCTCGACGTGCAGCTATATCAATAACTGTCGCTTTCATTGACGGTTTTTCAACTTTATGCACTGGGTTCTTACGAGCTGCTGGTAGTTTCACTTGGCGCTTTAGAAATTCTTCTGTGATCTCTTCTCCACACAAAAAACATATCTTTTTCAGATTTGTGACTTGTTCTTGACGTAACGATGACCGAGGTGACGGCCGCTCGGGTGGAACTGGATCCCCTCCTCGACGAACAGACGCAGCAATATTCTTTTCAGCTGTATACTTCTTTCTGCATGCATCATGTACGGAGACTTCATTCCTCGTCAAAAGATTTTTTTTGTTTTCTCGAAGACAACGTTTTTCACTTGCTTCAATGAGTGTGAGGATTCCCTTTTGTTTAACAATCACCACTTTGCCTTCCAGTAGGCTTGAATGACATATAAAACAATCGCCCGGTGAATCCGACATCCTGTATGAAGTTTATTTGCGATCACACTATATTGTTTACTTTTTTCACAATTGTCCGAACTTAAGAATTTTAAGAGAAGAACTGCAGAGTAATAACAGAAACAGCCCCGCCTACATCAGCTAGTACAAGCGTTGTCGTCTGGTGATGCTGAAACAAAAAATAAAAACCGGCCGTAAGCAGCACTGTCTACAACCTACTGGAAAACGTGAGACACCCATCTACAATTTCCGTACAATGAGGTTCACTCACTCATTATGTCAATGTCATGCAGACTGCAAAACATCATTTCAACGCACCAAAGAGTATTTAATTAAAACATCACTGGCAGCCAAACTTGAAGTGGCCAAAAGGAAAAAATGAATTTCTGAGCTCTGAGATTTGTATGAAAACAAAAGTAATTAACTACTATTAATTTTATAATTATTTTCTAAAAGCTCTACAGAATAAATAGAGACGTCGTAATTCATCAATGAATATTTTAAGTCTTTGTAGAAGTCCGGGGACGACATTGCCATATCATTTAAATTTAGTTTCATTAAAAGAAGGCTTACCTACCAAAACAAAATGGCCTTGGTATAAACTTTTCAAGCGTGTTGTGAAGACGTATCTTGTACCGAGACCACATTCAATTTGTAATATCTCTCGTATTTCAGTATTTGTGGTTGGTGCGGCAACAGATATACACATTCTGTGAAAATTTCAGCTTTCTAACTATTACGGTTCGTGCAGGCGGACCCGGTGACAGACAGGACGGACGGACGGACGGACGGACGGACGGACGGACGGACAGACGGACAGCGTAGTCTTAGTAATAGGGTCCCGTTTTTACCCTTTGGGTACGGAACCCTAAAAAGCAACTGAAACAAGAGCTGTTACATCGGAAATCTGTAATTTCACAGTTTTCCTAGCACTGCCGGAGAATTGCCCATCTTTGACTTGCTGTATCTTCGCAACCAAAAGACATAGTGTGCTCAGGTTTCGCTAAAATTGTAGCAAATTTTGTTATCTTTACTAAAGTACTACCAAACGTACTTGAAAAACTCTTCGTTAAGGTAGATTTTTTAATAAACTGAAATATTTGCCAAAATTTCGCAGTTTTTCGAGCACCGTGAGGGCAGCACAAGGTTTTCAGGGTTGCAAACTTGGGTATAAACTACTCTCAAGGGACCTAACAACATATAAAAAAATCGTAGTTACATGCGCGTTTGCAATGTTTATTTTTTTTAATGTAGATATTGACCGGCCTAAATACCTACTATTTAATTCTAAACACCCTTTTTTTGTGTATTTCAGTATTTGTTGTTGTTGCGGCAATAGCAATACACATTCTGTAAAACATTTCAACTCTTTAGCTATTCCGGTTAGAATAGAATAGAAATATATTTATTTGACAAATAAACACAGGGATAATAATAAAAAAATAGTACACAGTTTATGGTTAAGGTTTAAATGTCAAAATGGTTTGAACACAGCATATGCGGTTCGTGCTGTAGAACACGATGACGTACAGAGGGACAGCGGAGTCTTAGTAATAGGGTCCCGTATGGCACCCTTCGGGTACGGTAAAAATGACGTAATAAAGAACTTTGAGTCTGAATTCTTACCTTCTCGTGGAAGGTGACGGGTCCCAGGTTCCTGTACTGCTCCTTGATGACCTTCAGGGTAGTCTCGGAGCCTGAAGAAGCCTTGTTCACGCTCTTAGCTGCCTCGCTGTTTGGCCTGCAGCAATACACGATAGTACTACACCCCTAATTATAAAACTTTGTGTGAAATAAAAATACTTAATGTTCTTGTATGTAATATTACCAACTTGCTAGTTACTTGCTAATAGAGTAAATACCTACTTGTATTATTTCTGCGTAATTCCGAACCACGCACAAACCTACGTGGTTTTTTTGTGGTTCTTGCAAATGAACATGTATAATATTATGGTTTATAATAACTAATAATAATAATATTATAAGGTTTATTTATCTGACAGACACAGCGTTTACGATGGATGTATACAGTTAAAATTAAACTAAAAATAAGGTCAATTACGGCTATCTATTTTATAACACCGGACTTATTTATTTATTTATAACAAGGCACACCAGCAATGCAAACACTTACATTAAAATAAACAATATTCACAGAGTTCATGTGTTTGCATCAATTAGAGATGCGCACAACATTCACAACTTATATGTTGATGGGTAGCTAATAGCTACTAGCTATACAATTCAATTAGTTCATAAAGTTAATTATTAAGGTCCGACCGAGATCTCGTTCTCGGTCTCGGTCTCGGCTTTCTCGGCCAATTTTCGGCCGAGATTCTCGTCCTCGGTCTCGGCTTAAATCTGCCGAGATTCTCGGCCATCACCGAGACTATTTTGCGCTCGTGTGAAGTCATCTGTTAATTGATAAATTGAAATTTGCCGCGCGGCTTTTGGCCGGTTTTTTATAGATAATGGTACGGAACCCTTCGTGCGCTAGTCCGTCTCGTACTTGGCCGGTTTTTTTAGGACTTATTGTCTAGGACTAATAAAATAAAATTTAAGTCCTTTAGGATGGAATGATTCTTTATACAAGGTGTAAATGAATTAACGCAAAATGAGAAACTACTTTGTTAGGGACATCAATCTGAGCAAATTTCATTATGATACCGATTTGATCAGAGCAACTTTATTTTTCACTTCCCCAACATTTTGGCCAGAGTGGATCAGCTGATTTGTATGGATATCTCATTTTCCGTTAATTCATTTACACCTTATATAAGTTACTCTATGCTATAAACTGCGGTTCACCTGAACATGCCCATGAAGGTGACCTGCAGCGACACCCAGACGAGGAGCTGCATCAGCAGCATCGGCGGGGTGCTGTACAGCATGAACTTCATGAAGTCCACCTTGTCAGAGATCTCGTGGAACTCGCTGCGGAACACGATAAACATTGCATGTTGTTGTTGTTGGTACTCGTACATTAATGACGGCGTTGCTGGTCGCGCTGCTGGTGGCCGAAAGCGCAGGTCAAGGCCTATACAGCGCGGTCAGCATTGCAGCCTTTGATGGACAAGCTAGAGTATAGACCGAGACCGAAAGTCGAGTTATAAGTTATGGGGTGACAATGATTGTCAGAAATGTCGGCGGTTGTTGTGGGTTTAAAGCAGAGAAGACAAAGATAAATGGTTATCAGACAGTGGTTGAAGAGACAAAGATGATGTTTATCAGAAATGTGGGAGATTGTTGTTGAAAACAGTAGACTTCGTCGCATCAACGGCAGGGCCGGGTGTCCGTGAGGAATTGCATGGCAATTGCTATATAGGGCGCAAATATCCAGTTTTGGCTTGTCGACCGGGCACCAAGATGCAGAGCGCGGGCTACACACAAACCGTAATTTTGCGCCCTTGCTACTGCGGTGCTATTCCGTACGCGAATCAGGCCCGGTAGCGGGGCGGGTGTCAAATACAAGAAACTCTATGAGCATGACACAACTTAGGCCGGGTCTCTCAAGAGACGAATAAACAGTCAGATAACTTTTTTTGACACTTTTTGTACGTGTGAAATGTAAAAGCCCGAGATAAACAGACAGATAAACGCTATCTGGGCAATGAGAGAACGGCCCTTAGTGTAGCGGCCATTTGACCATTCATTTGACGTTATTCACAATCACCCCTGTACGATTGCACCGTGCATCGTCAGGCTTAGTCGCGTCAGCGTAAATGTACAGTTGCTTTTTTCATTATTTTTTAAGTTATCGTATCGTTCACATTCGCCCATCAATAAGTGCGCACTATTGTAATCATGACAATAAAGTGATTTATCAAGTTATTTATCACTCTTCTTTCCTGTTCCACCAATCATCATCATCATCAAGTTTAATGTACTGCCAACAACGGCTCGTACAGCCCCTCTCCCGACCCGCCGCCGGGATAAAACGGGTTCGAATGCGGCCATACCCGCTTGGTTGCAATTGGGTACCCAGAGTACCCAAAGGCATTGTGTGACGACAGTGTGACAAAACTGTTGTCTCTGTTACACTAATGACTTATTCCGTAAGGACCGTATTCCATCTCGTTCTCAGTTAAATAACCTTCATTTTGACATACGACAACGTATCAACCAATCACAGCGATAGAAAAAGAATGATGCAATTCATTCCGTTCACGCCAGTGTCAAGTGTTGTGTGTGGCAATCAACGGTTTTTTTCTTGCCGCGCCGCTGGCATCGATGCAGCGGATACGCTGTTGTGTCAGTGTGGCAGTCAGTTGACCATAAATTTGACGAAATTCACAGCCGCCCCGCTTTCAACCCGCCGGGATAAAACGTTACTCACCCATCGAACAGCCCCTTGAAGGCGGAGTTGGTAGCGGTCCCGACGAGCGTACCGCACCCGCCCAGCGTCGACGCGTACGCGATACTCAGGTAGTAGCATATCGTGATGTCGCTGGGTAGGGGGGTCACCCTGCAAAACATCATTACATATAAATAACATCATTAACTGGTTCGCCGACACATCTTATACAACGAGTGGGATGGCGTGCTTGGTGAGGGAATGTAAGAGAATGACAGAGCGACGAATGCAAGAGCTAGATAAGTAAAATATTTTTTTAAGTACCTCCTTTGTAACGTAATGGTTTAGCTGTAAGGTTACGATTGAAAATAAATTAATTGAATTGAAATGAAATGAAAAAATAACAATAGTTCGCCATTGTTCGGTCGTTCGAGCGGTGTGCTTCTGAGAGAGAAGGAGTTAACATCATTCCTTTTCCATGGTATATTCGAAAAGACCATGAGCTCAATTAAATATTGGTTGTTTGGTTGACTGAATGAATGAATGAATGAATTAGTGAATGATTTAATGAACGAGTGAATGAATAAATGTCGTAATTATTGAAAAGAGCGAATGAAATAATGAATGAGTGCACACTAGGATACCATGTGACCCAGAACCAGCGACATCACAAACATGTAACATCCAAGACCTGGGGTTTTTTTGTTTTTAATTTATTTATTTTTTATACTTAAAAAGTTTACACAGTCTTAACCTAGTAACAGAATGTACAAACTTTTTGTAAAATTTTGTTTGTTCTATTTATCCCCAGCCGGGAAACGAAACCGGGAGCTTTCGCATAGTAGGCAGAGGTCGTCAACTGATTGAGTGAATGAATTAATTATTTCCAAACAAAGGGTAACTACTCACTCCTCGCCATGGTCGCCCTTCGCCTGCACAGCCTTCGCGTCCTTGCCATTCTCCTGGCTCGTAGACTTCTTGTTCACATACACGTCTCCCAGACCCTGCCGACACACAAACAATACCATAGTATAAATAAGAAATAGTAAGTTCACTAGGCCCCTGTTCGCATGATAACTACCTACTCTTGCTCAAACGGCTAGGGTTGTCGCTTAGCGCCGCTAAGTTAACACGTGCCGCCCGGACGAATGACGTTGACTCGTCGTCGCATGCATTGCTTGCATAGCCCTGTCTCGTAGCACGCGAAGGACGCGAGATTCGGCAATGTGTGCATGTGGCGGCACGTGCTTATACGGAATGCAATGTAGCTGTGTGTGTGCGGATGTTTTCGCTGATTTGTTTGAAGTGAACCTGGCGTGACAATACTACAGGAAACAGCAGGTCAGCAGAAATATAGCAGGTTCGAACCGACGACTAGTGATAGTAGCCGGGACGGGAGCGCCCGAAATAAATGCCACATAGAATCGGACACCATCCAGTGCCTGTCACGGACAGAAGTCGATTTCTGAACTTATACAGGGTGTAACAGAAAGGTGTATAGTAGGTTTTTTTTTAACATGGCAATAGCGGTCATAGGCTGCGAGCGAAAATGTATGCGATTTGACATTTGCCGCCACTGCGCCACCGCGACGTCGGTGGCGGCAAACGTCAAATCACATACATTTTCTAAGCGGGTCAATGTTTGCTATTCCCATGTTAAAAAAATCTCACTATAGAGGGGGAGATCTAATCGGTTTCATAGTGAAAGTTGTTCAGAATGACGTCTGGAATAACCCCTAAAAATATGACTACACCTTTCTTTTACACCCTGTATAGGAAAGATGCGCCCAGCGGGTCATTGTGGTGGTCATCAAAATAAAGATGACAGATTCATAATGTCTTGCTCACAAACAGTAACACAGAACAAGTAATACATAATGATAATAAATTGTAGAGCTTGTCCAAACTGAAATGAGGCGCCCCATTCCTTCATTTGAGATATGGATATGCGTGTGTGTGTAAACCTCTGCCGCGCAGTAGTGGAGCGGACACGACGCTACAACTAATCTTATTTTGTATAACTTTATTTTTCTGATCCCTTCTATTTTTGCATAATTTCTTCTGCTTTGAATTGTGTCTCTATTTTGTGTATTGTGACGTCTGAATAAACTTATCTTAAATGCGGCAATGGGGCGCGTCATTTCAGTCAGGACAAGCTCTACAAAGGTAAGCTTATCCATACCTGCTGTTCAAGCACTTCCAAAATGGCGGACACGATGGGAACCATCATAGTGGTCGCTGCAGCGTTCGACACCCACATCGAGATGAACATCGTGACGAATGTGAGGCCGAAGTTCAGTCTGGAAAACAAACAGGCGGGTTTTGACGGAACTTCATTATCAGAAGCGTAAATGAGGGATTGTTAGAGAGAGACTGTGTGTGCGTGTTTGAAAATATATGTCTGTAAATAGGTACTACTCGTTCAATTGAAGAAGGGGACTGGAAATGGCGCCCACTCAGATTTTATACTGTCTACGTCTTTGCAGTGTTGCTCAAAAGAGTGCATTGCGACGCCATTGATACCCTTTCTTTAATTGAACAAGTTATACAAATCATTAGCCAGTCGGTGATTTTTTTAAGGGGCCAAAATAATACACACAAACATCCAAGACATGGGGTTATTTCTTTCTCAATAAACTCGAAAACTATTAAATTGGCACTGAAATTATGCGTTTACACCTTTACACGAATCCTTCAATATTAGTTATGAAAGCTTATCATATCTTATCTCTTTAGGGGGCGTCCATTAATTACGTTAGGGGTTTTCAGCTATTTTCTGAGCCCCCTCCCCCCTGGTGAGATATCATGAGATTTTACTCCACTCCCACTTCCATCCCCAATCTCACGTGAGACGAGGGCAACTTCGCGGCACTCAAAAAACCATGAAAACTCATTGTAAAAAAATTTGGTCATATTTCCGTGGAGGAACATGTTTTACTTAATTTAACCCTTTTTTTCAATTTAACAAGAAAAAAATATATTTATATTAGCCGATACCCCAGAGTGAGATAAGATGAGATTCGGCTCTACCCCCTCCCCCCCTGAACGTCTCACGTAATTAATGGACGCCCCCTTATACAATGAACTTCTAAAACCTCACCTCCTATGCGAGCACCCAACCACCTGCACCGTCCACAACGCAACCCTCTTCGGCAGCTTCGAATGCTGCACGCCAGCCGCGATCATCAGACCACCCATGAACATCATGTTCGTCTCCTTCATGTACGCCGCACAGGTCTTGTCGGAGTCCAGGATGCCCATGGTGGGGAACAGGACGATGGGCAGCATGGAGGTGACGGGCAGGGGGAGCAGCTCGAACACCCAGTAGGTGGCCATGATGAGGACCACGTACATGCATCGGAAGGCCTGGGGTTGGTTGGTTGATCAGAGAGGGTCGTGAGTACTGATGGGCTGTTGCCGGCAAACCATAGTTTAATGGTGGTATAGTATTGGAGCATTGATTAACTGGCTAAACGAGGGCACGAATGTGCCCCTGACAACCCGTATGGGAAAAGGCGTGACGCTACAGTCAGGTTCCAGTAACCTGGAACTTAAAGACTTGTGAATGTTTTATTGCTGTTAACACTACCAAGGAGGATGTGTAAAGTGATGTCCCAGTATTTCCTACAGACGTGGGCAACACTGTCACTATTCTCGTATTAACTGTGAAAACAACATATTTTGTATGGAGTTGTCTGAGTTAACTCACGTTCCATCAGTCTGGCCTCAAAGTAAAATAAACAAAACTCCTTACCGGTCCTTCGTTTACAATCGGTATCGGCAACAACGCCAGCGGTGTCAACACAACCAACAGCGACTTCCAATAGATGGACAGAAAGAGACTCAACCGTTGTCCAACGGTGGCGCTGGGACGAGGCCTGGAAAAGAAATAGGTGTGCCCGCTGGAAAAGAGAACAGAACACACACATTAATGAAACCTGCTTCTCGCCCGGTGGCCGGTTAGTCAAAGCGGTGGCTGCGAACAAAACAAAACTGATATCAGACACACATACAGACAGATCTACGAACAGTGCCACCATCTTATTCTGTAGAATGGAGCGAGCGCCACCATCTACGCCAACTGAACAACATACCCTATCCAATATAACAGACAACTGACTGCTAACCTAAAACTTCATAAAATCCAAATATCTTTAAGTGCTGATAATAGCAGTGATGGCGATGACAACTCTTCTGTTAGTTCAACTGAATAAGCAATTTGCACGCAATAGCTGTCAAGTTGCCTGTTACAGACTGTCTAGTATAAGTTGGCGTTCCTGTGGAAGCGCCTCCTACGAGCTACCAAGTTGGCGTTCCTGTGGAAGCGCCTCCTACAAGCTACCAAGTTGGCGTTCTTGTGGAAGCGCCTCCAAGCTACCAAGTTGGCGTTCCTGTGGAAGCGCCTCCTACAAGCTGGCGTTCCTGTGGAAGCGCCTCCTACAAGCTACCAAGTTGGCGTTCCTGTGGAAGCGCCTCCTACAAGCTACCAAGTTGGCGTTCCTGTGGAAGCGCCTCCTACAAGCTGGCGTTCCTGTGGAAGCGCCAAGCCTACCAAGCTTTGAGAACTGCCATCACAACTGGCAAAATTATTACGTTTTTTTTGCCACACGCCAACTTACACTAGACAGTCTCTATATTGGATAGGGTATACAACAACAGACATCCGGAGTGACGTTTTTAAAGTGACGTCAGTAGCTCCGCTTTGACCATTCTCTAGGTAACTTGGTGACTCTGTACTACCCGGTCGTTAAGTTGAGACCTGGCTGACATGCAATTGCCTTAAAAGCTCCGTAATGAAGTCACGATTCAGGTCTCAAGTTAACTTGAACGGGGTATAGAGCTTTCCAACAAGATTTTGGCACGCGGTGGAACTAACGCTCGATGACAGTTCGGTTGCGTAGAACTAGCGCCCTTCTGTAAACGTCCCCAAGTGCCAAGTTGTCGTCTGAAGACTTTATGTGGCGTTCTGTGGGTAAAGGTACCTTGTGGGTATAGATAATGCATACAAGAAGATACGAGAATGCATACGAGAAGGCAAGACCTGACTAAGGTACCATTACCCAGAACGTCACCTTTGTGCATCAACAGGCGTCAGAAACAAACTATTTGTAGAATTACAAAGGCATCAAAACTAAATATAAAGGTCTCTGAAAGAAATATTAGCAGTGACAACTTGTAACTCTTTACTAATTTCAGCCAATCACGTCACGTGCCGCTAATTTGAATTAATCTTCGATTAATCACTTGTCTTGAAACTGGTGGTAAGTGAAACAGACAGCAGGATTACTCTTACCAATTCTCAGTACACGCATCGTACACAAATCACAATGCTCATTCAATGGTCTTGTGACTCTCTTCCCTTAGCACAAACATTACAAAAAAAAAACGGTCAAGTGCGAGTAGGACTCGCGGACCAAGGGTTCCGATCTTACTTGGAGAGCGAAACTGGTGTAATTAGGTTCCTACATAAAAAAATAAGTATGATGTCATCCATGTAAACAAAATTACATAGTTGTGCAGAAAGATAGAAAGGAGATGTGTACTTTTTCCTACACAGTTGGTACTTTATTCCAAATAGTCATGAACCAAGCTAAAACCATATTTATATGAAAGAATATAATATAATTTATGGATTCTAATATCATGATATTTTTTTTAAACCGCCGTTTTTTAGTTTTTGTGATTTTGACAGACAGACAGACAGACAGACAGACAGACAGACAGTTAGACAGACAGACAGACAGACAGACAGACAGACAGACAGACAGACAGACAGACAGACAGACAGACAGACAGACAGACAGACAGACAGACAGACAGACAGACAGACAGACAGACAGACAGACAGACAGACAGACAGACAGACAGACAGACAGACAGACAGACAGACAGACAGACAGACAGACAGACAGACAGACAGACAGACAGACAGACAGACAGACAGACAGACAGACAGACAGACAGACAGACAGACAGACAGACAGACAGTTAGACAGACAGAGAGACAGACAGACAGACAGACAGACAGACAGACAGACAGTTAGACAGACAGACAGACAGACAGACAGACAGACAGACAGACAGACAGACAGACAGACAGACAGACAGACAGACAGACAGACAGACAGACAGACAGACAGACAGACAGACAGACAGACAGACAGACAGACAGACAGACAGACAGACAGACAGACAGACAGACAGACAGACAGACAGACAGACAGACAGACAGACAGACAGACAGACAGACAGACAGACAGACAGACAGACAGACAGACAGACAGACAGACAGACAGACAGACAGACAGACAGACAGACAGACAGACAGACAGACAGACAGACAGACAGACAGACAGACAGACAGACAGACAGACAGACAGACAGACAGACAGACAGACAGACAGACAGACAGACAGACAGACAGACAGACAGACAGACAGACAGACAGACAGACAGACAGACAGACAGACAGACAGACAGACAGACAGACAGACAGACAGACAGACAGACAGACAGACAGACAGACAGACAGACAGACAGACAGACAGACAGACAGACAGACAGACAGACAGACAGACAGACAGACAGACAGACAGACAGACAGACAGACAGACAGACAGACAGACAGACAGACAGACAGACAGACAGACAGACAGACAGACAGACAGACAGACAGACAGACAGACAGACAGACAGACAGACAGACAGACAGACAGACAGACAGACAGACAGACAGACAGACAGACAGACAGACAGACAGACAGACAGACAGACAGACAGACAGACAGACAGACAGACAGACAGACAGACAGACAGACAGACAGACAGACAGACAGACAGACAGACAGACAGACAGACAGACAGACAGACAGACAGACAGACAGACAGACAGACAGACAGACAGACAGACAGACAGACTAAACCGGTAAGAAAAAGCGCAGTATTGATAATACATATTCATTTCGGGCGAGTGGCAACACTGCTCGTATTTCAAATAGGCAAGAGGACCGCAAGAGCATCGCACGCAACGAGACTGCAACTAAATTTCAAATAGCTGAATGCCAATGCTAAGGCGCGATGATGTTCGATCGTTGTCATAGTTGCAGCTTCGTGATTATTAACTAAATATTACGTGAATAGGGCCCCAGGTCTTGTCTGGTTTTCATTTGAAATTATTTATAGTTTAGTTGTGACGCCTATCAAACTGATAGTTATAGTTATCGCGGGCTGATTTTCCGTAACTCGACGACCGACCACTGTAAATTGCGCCTATTTTGCGTGATGTGGGTTGGGGGCACTACTCCTGCCAACCCAGCTCCTGTGGGAAGTCTAGCAGACCCTGACTATCAATCAAACTGAATCTTATGAAGTAAATATACTACTAAGATTCCACTGTCTGTAAGATGCACAAAATACATTGCAATTGCAAGCTAAGGTACGCTAGGTCAAGGTACAAATCCATGCTACGGCAATATTAATTATGTGAGCACCAACTTGCTAACTTAACTTTGTAATGATCTAGCGTATCTTCCGTCGTACACAGAAAGGCATAGAAAAATTCAATATTAAAATCTTTTTTATGCACATTACTTTTTTGTAGCCAGAGCCAATTTGAGATAAAGTTTAATAGTGAATTTAACTAATTTGGGCGCCAAATAGATGCAATGTCAAGTGGAGAAAACAGAAGAAATAAAACAAAAATGGGTTTGGTATCCCACTTCAACATGCGTCTAGCAGCTGGACAGAAAGAAAAAAATATTAGAAAATTAAGGAAGGTTAATTCATACACAAAAACGTTTAATTCTTTAACAGATACAAAAACAATATTTCTAATCTTCCTCAATTTTCCAAACAAAGACTTTTATGTATCATATTGATTGCTATAAAACTTAGAAGTAATCAATGCTACAACTTCTTAATCTATAAGTCCTATGAATTTTAAAGGTGTAGATTTTCATAGTGTATATGTGGTAGTGAAATCTAAGAAATGAGGATTTTTCATTTGAAATGAAGTGCATATTTTGTTTAAGTTGAGATTAAGATCTAAGGTAATATAGAAAATGAAACTTGTCTATATGCTGCCTTAGAAAAATCCTTGTGCTTTTAGAAAACAAATATATGTGGTGATCTTTCACTTTGATTAGTAAGTTTATTTTGTGACTTTAGACAGAAAATAATTTGTTGAATTACTAAAAACCATGCATTAGGAAGGCACAAAAAACCATGCTTAAAAACTGTGCCATGCTAAAACAGTAAGTGCAATATGCTGATAAATAACTCATAACTGCCAGTTGCTGAGCCACATACAAACTGTTAGTACCGGGCTTACGCAGGTTTTTGTAAAAATATGTGTGTTTTGTATACTCTCATAATGAAACATGGGAGAAGTTCTGTAAAGAAATTGCAACATGTTGTGTTAATATTTGGAGGCTGGTTTTGTGTTTTCATATAATTTGGGTGATCTCTCACTTTTCAACAGTGGCCCATGAAGAGCATATGTATATTATATACCTAATAACTTTTTGTAAATTCACATCAAGACACACGGCAGTGACAGTGAGTCAAGCCAAGTTAAGACACCCCACCCTGAGTAATAATATTGTTTTCCTGAAGAGCTTATCAGGTACCAAAGTAAATAATCAAAACTTATAAAAAAAATGTATGTTTATAAAAGATAACTTTAAATTAGGTAGCTATGTAGCTTGAGGGATGGTTGCTATTAGTTTTGCTTAGTCTTTATTTTGTGGATATAAAATAAGTTGTGAAACCCTTGTCTTTGAGATATGATATTGGTAGGTAGGACTCCACTTCCTGTTTATCTAGTTGTTATTGAGTTGAAATTGATATTAAATGACTTTTAGGATTACAAAAGCAGCTGGAACTGCTTGGAACCGTATAAAATCCTACAGTATCGATTTTTTCCACCCTGTAATAAATAATAAAAAATATCGTATTTATGACAGAAACTGTAGTTTCTACATACCGGTTGTCATCGCTGAGGGCTACTTCCACGTTATTAGCAGCCATTTCGGCAGCTCCCGACGTCGGGGCTCGTCCAAGTTATATTTTATTGTCCTCGTCGCTCCAACATCACAAGCCCGAACTGGAAAGATGAAAACCCTTGTTTTAATACACTGAAAGCAAAAGCGTTCAATTTAGAAAGTTGAAACTATTGACTTGTAACACTAAAAAATACATACAATGATAATTTTCCGATAAAATTCCGAAAAACATTTAAATACAACGTGAAATAAACCCTCCCTCGCCGCGCTGCCGGCTTTATTTTCCGTCATGTTGCCGGTCCGGATGGTTGTTTGACCTCAGAACAATAACTATGTTTGACACTCGTTTGACATAACCGACATACATATATTGTAAATATCGTGGTTCGTTACACGCAGCAGATATTTTAGATATTTTCGTTGCAAAATAGGTACCTAAGTCTCTCAATCATGAAGAACACATCATTTATTGCGTTTTAACCGTGAGGATGCAACCAATAGACAATATGTATGAGACGGTTCTAGGGTCGCTCCACAGTGCTGCTACTACTGCGATGAGTCGTCTAGGGGCCGCCTAACATAAAAATATAATCGGTTTATAACGGAACGTTAGACTAAACATAATAGTTTTCGAATGACACAACAGTTCGATTCCCCGATTGCTCTGTGATTCCGCCCCGCGTCTAGAAAGAGACGATTCGCTCGCAATCGCCCCGTCTTTGGCTGTCAAACGAACAATTTCGACTGTCAAATGTACAGGACGATTGAGAGCGAATCGCTTCTTTTTTAGGGTTCCGTACCCGAAGGGTGCCAAACGGGACCCTATTACTGAGACTTCGCTTTCTATCCGTCCGTCCGTCCGTCTGTCTGTCACCAGGCTGTATCTCATGAACCGTGATAGCTAGACAGTTGAAATTTTCACAGATGATGTATTTCTGTTGCCGCTATAACAACAAATACTAAAAAACTAACGAAATTTAATATTAAGGGGAGCCCCCATACAACAAACGTGATTTTTTGCTCATCTTTGCTCGATATTGATAATGGTAACAGGTAGACGCTTAAAATGTTTACAATATATTGAGTATATTATTTACTTAAAAAATAAATAATTGTTTTAAAATTAATATTTAGGGGGGGGTCCCATACAAAAGGTTTTTTTTTTTTTTTTTGCGGTTTTTTATAGGTAATGGTACGGAACCCTTCGTGCGCGAGTCCGTCTAGCACTTGGCCGGTTATTTACACCCGCAGTGTGGCTTCTGGACAAAAGAGTCCACTCAGAACAATAACTAAAGCTTTTGTTATTGTTCTGAGAGAGTCCACGACTTTGACAGTGGGTAGCAAGGGGATGAAAACATAATTTCCCCTAATTTTAATGTATTTTTTTTTCCTTTTCGGCCAGGGGAATGACAATCTCTCGACTGAAAGGGTTAAATTTATTTAATAATTCAGGGACCAATTCATGAAATAACGTGGGAGTTTATAAACTTATCACGGTTTCAAGTTTTATTATTGAAAAGCATATGTACTAAAACATACACGTTTTTGATTTTACCACGACAGGCAACAGAACACAAAACCTTGTCTTGTCATTTGTCAAATAAAAAAGTCATTTTTCTACCAAAACATTCACTCACGAAATATGCATTACTATCAATTTTAGCGTAAATATGCTAAAGTAATTCATAAATAACTGTAATTTATCATCTTCAGTGCTGTTTCCAAAGCTGCGATACCAAAATGACTGACTTGGACACCAAACACTCTGTGGAAGCGAAGACCGATGGTAAGTACATTTTACCGATTTGTTTTACAATTAAAACATGTCTAACTTTATTTGGAAACACTCCCTGATAAAGTATCTCACATACACAAGTTAAGCTCTGCTCTCTTCCCTAAAGTAAACATTACAAACCCTAACTGGAAAACTTGGTGGAGTCAGTAGGGTAGGGTTATGTTGTCAAATCTCTAGCATTTGTTTACATGCCTCACTCAGTAGAATGTTTGGGATTATCCTCAATAAAAAATACCGGAACAGTGCGTGTCAGACTCGTGCACGAAGGGTTCCGTACCATTATCTATAAAAAGGGCAAAAAAATCATTTCTGTTGTATGAGTGCCCCCTTAAATATTTATTTAATTCAACTTTAGTATTTGTTGTTATAGCGGCAATAAACATTTACATACAGGCACATACATTGCTCCTGGCCCCACACTAGGATACTCTGTGTCGTAGGAACCAGAAACAGCGACATCACAAACATGTAAACATCCAAGACCCAGTTCTTTTCTTTGTCCCCAGCCGGGATATAATAGAAAGACATCATCTGTGAAAATTTAAACTGTCTAACTATCAAGTTTCATGAGATACAGCCTGGTGACAGATGGACGGACAGCGGAGTCTTTTTTTCTTTTAATTTTTTCTAATAGAGTCCTGTTTTACCCTTAAGGTACAGACAGAACCCTAAAAAAGGTTTATGTGGTATCTGGTTAATCTGGTTACTAACAGCCAATAATTCAGACAACACTTCTTATCTTGACATTTACGTCAACAGGAATCTTTGATCTGACATCTCTTTCACTTCTTGTGCTTAACCTTTTATGATAACCTCTTCAAACACAAGTCAAATATTCTTTGCCATACAATTTAATTAGGAGTGAGTAGTCTTGGGCTTCGTTCCTTTCAGTATTGCTAACGCTGCAATTTGTAGTGTGGCCAGGACATGTTAGAGGAGGCCTCTGTCAAGTGACACTCCAAACAAACATACAAACAAAACAAACTCATTCAACTTTTAGTTTGGAAATAAAGGCTATTTTATTTATCTATTTAACGCTGCAAATTATCACCGAATGAAAGACTGCTACTCAAATAAAGTGCTACCTTAAAGATCATAGTGCCATTGTCATTTCCTAAATGAGAGAGTGGGACCTACTTTGAGGGTGGCTTAAACTTTAAGTTGTTTTTATGCATCTGTCTGGGGCATAGTCATTCTAATTGCGTGCAAGCTATTGATCAACTAGCTGATTAAGCAGATATAATGGGTGTGTGTCACTTTATCTTGTTTACTCGCAATACTGATCAAAGATCTTCGTGTGTAGTTCAAATGTAGAGTTGGCATTAACATTATATTAAAACTATAGCATACTAGTAAACTGGCTTTCATTACATTATTTAATGATTGTACTTAAAGTAATCACTGTTCACATACCTACATTAATATTATATCTATTTTACATAGGTATCACATGCACACATTTTAAACATACATTCAGCAACAGATACATACATATACCTGAGCAAGCACTCGAGATAGTCAAACAGAAATATCTACATACATACATCTACGCTTGTCTCAAAAACAACAATCAACATCCTCTGTTAAAATGTTGACGTATTTTTGACTCTTTCCCTATGTAGATGTTTCTGGGCAGGTAGTTTAGGCTACATAGAACTATTTGAGTATTTTGTATGCTCACTTATAGTATTTATCTGATGTTAACTGTACATTGTGCCATTAGTATGCAGGTAGGTTCCAAAATCCATTTCTTCGTCAATCAGTTGTAAGTACTATAGAACTGCAAACCAACGAATGATACCTTTATTTGTTTTACCAATACTTTACAATTACAACATTAACAAATATAGGTTCTTGCATCAAGTTGCATCTCATATACATCATCATTCATTTAAGTATTTATTTGTAAACATAAACATGGGTTTTACAGGTGAAGGTGTAAATACAAGTAGCATACATGCACCCTGAAAGGGTATTTCAATGTTTGCTTATGTCTAAATAAAACATTTCAAAATTATCAATAAAATAAAATTAAAAAACCGGCCAAGTGCGAGTCGGACTCGCGCACGAAGGGTTCCGTGCCATTATCTATAAAAAATCGCAAAAAAAAATGTATGGGAGCCCCCCCAAATATTAATTTAATTTTAATTTAATTATTTATTGTTTAAGTAAATAATATACTCAATATATTGTGAACATTTTAAGCGTCTATCTGCTACCATCATCAATATCGAGCAAAAATGAGCAAAAAAAATCACGTTTGTTGTATGGGAGCCCCCCTTAATATTAAATTTCTTTTGATTTTTAGTATTTGTTGTTATAGCGGCAACAGAAATACATCATCTGTGAAAATTTCAACTGTCTAGCTACCACGGTTCATGAGATACAGCCTGGTGACAGACGGACGGACGGACGGACGGACAGACGGACAGCGAAGTCTCAGTAATAGGGTCCCGTTTGGCACCCTTCGGGTACGGAACCCTAAAAACTACTTATATTCTTAGGCAAAATTGAGTTTCGGCATGTAAGAGCTTGGTCTGTATCCATTTGTATCAGCTGCATGTGTTTTCATGTATCTCTTTCCATTGCCCGCTGCTCATTATTTAACGCCGACACTGCACTACATAATGCAGGAATGTAATAGATATACTTAAATAGCCTCATGTTTAATGGACTTTGGTATTCTGTTACTCGTGCCCTGGTTAGGTAATAAATCAAGTAACTTACGATAGAATAACCACACATAGGTCATTCTTGCTTGTAAGTTGTATAGAACAATAAAACAGCTGTTTTAATGTGACTACGGTGTCTATCGTTGACATTTCTACTTGACCTCTGTCACACAAAATGGACCGTTGAATAATCTGCTAAATGTAAGGAAACAAATGGCTCCTCTGCCACCGCATATGGGGAAAAGATAAGACTGCACTCGTACCTCTGTCCAAAGTCACGCCCGCGATTTTCAACCTCCTCACATCGAGATAAAGTTCAAAATCTATGAAAAACAGAGCAAATGGTCGTGTTCTTTTGTGGACGTTGGACGGAGTACTGCCATAAGCTAGAATTTGAGTTAGCGCTAAACTCGAGTAAACTTTGACAACTTCATATTTGAAAGACGAATTCTGTGGCGCAGCGGTTGCTCATCTGCCTTCCATGCGAATCGAATGCCTTCCCGGGTTCGAATCCAGGCTGGGGACAAAAAAGCGTCGGGTCCCCCCCCGAGACATGCCAAAACAATGGTCCCGTAATGTATGTGCCTGTATGTAAATGTTTATGAAATGTTTTGTACATCTTCGTTCTATAGATTCGACCAGTAAATAACAAATGTAAATTGTATAATGCTACTGAACGTGACACGGTGCTCATCTGCATACAATAGTAAGTAGGCACATAACTGTCTATAGTTTGCCTGACTTCTTCCTTTCCCATTAGCCGTCTATGTATAGGTAATAAGATTATCCCATCAAAAACATCCTGTAAAAAATACCAAGTCTCGCAGCTCTGTGATTCTACCGTAAAAAGTTGTGAGATCCATGTTATACCAAGTCGGTTAACTGATTTAGTCCCTACTTAAGGGGCCTTCTGTCTTAAGTTAATACGTAAGATATTTTCATATCTATATTCAAATCTTTCACTTTTTAAATAAAAATATCGACTTGGCCATCGCATGAAGGCACAATGTATCTTCGAAATCATATCTACATTATATTAGGTTGTTTAGAGTATAATTGCGTTCTACACGATTAAAACTTGGTTCCAAAACTAATATATGTATACCTTTAACAAGCGGCAACAATAGAAAATGGAAGACTAGTGCAACAAAATTACTAATGCTCTAGTTATTTTCAGTCCATTAAATTCCAGTACCTTTCACTTCTTTATGCATTCGGAAGGAATTTGATGAAAAACCAGGTTTCTGGCTCTTAGTTCTGTGTGATAGATAACGTATTTGTATATATTTATTACACGATACATGACAGGACATAAAAACAGAAATAACATGTACCAAGGTCAGCTTATCTCTAAATAGAGATTTCTTCCAGCAGACCCTGGTTGTAAAGGACTAAACAAACTAAGCATGCGATGGCCAAGTCGATATTTTTATTTAAAAAGTAAAAGATTTGAATATAGATATGAAAATATCTTACGTATTAACTTAAGACAGAAGGCCCCTTAAGTAGGGACTAAATCAGTTAACCGACTTGGTATAACATGGATCTCACAACTTTTTACGGTAGAATCACAGAGCTGCGAGACTTGGTATTTTTTACAGGATGTTTTTGATGGGATCTCACTTCTTTTTGTAAAGTTCTACTTTTTAAAATTTGGTACCTTTGGTACTTTTACAATAACAATAAAAAACATAAAACCTGTCTTATGATTATTTCTTATGTTTGTAGGTAGTCTTTCTCTATTTCTTTTCTGGTATTACTTCTTGAGCTTCAGCTACAGTTTTTCTCAAAGCCCACTCCCTGTCACGATGTGTTTTTCTCTGAGGCTTTGATGTTAAAATTTTTGACAAATCTGGGCGGTAAATGCTTCTCAATCTGTTGTATTCACAAATTGTACGGATACACGACCCATCGCCAGGTATCCGTACAATCCGGTGTGGGCATGGTTGGTCATTCACATACACTATTTCCGAATCCATTGCGACTACTAGTTCTGGCAAATGTGCTAGATGAACAAATCCAAATAGTTAGTAAATATAATAATTAATGCAGATACAAAAATTATCAACAACTAGTTGAAATCGCTGGCGAGCAACTCCGCTACTTAGCTAGCGACGGTTTCAAACCATAGCGTGAGTTAAAATACAGGCAGCGCCATCTATCGAGCAATTGGATTAATCTGCTATCACTCCCGTCGCATTAGAACGCAATTTGTTATATTGATTGAATAGTTTTATTATATTTGAAGCATTTTGTCGGGAATGTACATCATACATATATACAGGGTGTAACAAAAAGGGTTTAACTCCCGGATGTATGTGGTTTGGGACATCATTCTGAGCAACTTTTACTATGGGACCAACTTGATTAGAGCAACTTGATTTTTCACTTCCCCATACATTTCGGTCTGGGCGCTCGGCTGATTTATATGGAGAAGTGAAAAATCAAGTTGCTCTGATCAAGTTGGTCCCATAGTAACCACATACATTCGGGAGTTAAACCCTTTTTGTTACACCGTGTATATAAAATTCTCGTGTCACAGTGTTTGTCTTCGTAGTCTGAGAATCGGCTAACATCTATTTTTCATACCCCTAAGTGTTATAATTATTTATATGGCAAAACAGCGTTTGCCGGGTCAGCTAGTAATATATAATTTAAGCATAATGGTAACCAAAGGAAACGAGGGATGTATGCCTGGACCGTGGTAAGTGGTGGTCCCTGGTGGATGTACGTATCCCTCTTCTAGGAAACAGGCGTGATATTATGTATGTATTACATAATATGTTTATAGAATCTTGTTTGTAAAGGCATATTTTCCTAGGGGCATTCAATGATTCATAAACTGCAAATGTAACTTTGTAATCCTATACATTTTATATAAGATTACAAAGTTATTGATGCAGATGGGTTTTCTGGAAAACTATATACATAAGCTTGAAATGTTTAAGTTTTCCCTTGATAAGAATACTAATTACTATTTATATCCCAAATTTGAAGGTTCTATGTCTGCTAGAAGTGCCTGGGAGTTTTGATGATCGGTCAGTCAGTCAGTGACAAAATGAGGAAACTTTGACATGTTACAATTCTTAAACTACTGGTTCAAATTGAATAAAAAATTTAATATATCGTGTTGATATAAGGCCTAATTAGTAACAGAAAAATCAGGCTTCTTGTTTTATCCACAACGAAGTTTTAGGGGGGTCGAATATGGCCTGAATTGCTTCGAGAAAAGGATGGTACGGCTGTGCTTGCTCGACTTGGTGGTGCACTGCCGTGCACCCAGATGAGGAAACATTCAACCTTCATTCTATAGCTGCAGCGATGGGCTAGCCCATGCCGGGATATTATTATTATTATGATGATTATTATTATTTTTTATTCTCAGACACAAGATCCAGGATAATTCAGACATAAGATACAATAAAATTAAAATTAAATTACATAAATTATCAGTTGAGCGCGATTGCCAAGTCATTCTAATTATTATTGAAGAAATAAAGATGTCTTATATTGATCCGATCACTATAAATGTTATTAGTTAACTAATTAGGTAGTTACTTAACAGTATACGATAATAAAGTTGTTGGAAAGATTCTACCATACACAGATACTGGTTAAATTATCCGACTTGGTTTAAAATTAGATCTCACAACTTTTTACGGTAGAATAAACTGCGCAGGCTGCGAGACTGGCGTTTTTGTATATGCGTATGCATGTTTTGTTGGGATTATGTTATTTACGATTAGGGTTCATATGAACAGAGAGCCAGTGTCTATGCAATGGGCTACAGATATCGTCACAGACGGCACGCAAGATTGCATTTCCCGAGCTTCTCAGTCTCCCCCACGCGGATATGTTCTAATGTAATGAATCTAGTGATCCAACTGGGCTCGGGTCTCTTATGCAATACGAATCGCAATAATATATCGATTGCTCCCAAGGGCGCAAGATTCCATGTTTGTTCAGGAATGACTGGAATATATGGCATTTGATGGCCTTGAGAGCAATCGATCTAGTGCTTTTCGTGTTTCGTCACAACTCGGACACTCCATAGAACGCTCTCGTAAAATAATCACCTATTACCCCTATTACTACTAAATAACCAAATGATGTTTGTATACGTGCAAATGTGTGCGTAAACTTTGCTAGGGCTGGTGGCGCGGCAAATGCAGCAATATTAAAGTATACGCGTCGTCACTCGTCCGGCGTTCAGCCCTGTCTATTGATCCTCTATCCAATCGTTTGACGCCAGGGGTAGGGTGCGGTATCTGAATCAGCGCGGGGAAGGGAGTGGCCGTTCTGTACGGAGTACTAATTATCTCTTCTGTGGTTTCGTGTAAGACTGCCACGGTCCAATGATTGAAGGAAATCTTGACAGATTTTTGGCAAAAACAAGTACTTTTTCTCGTTCATCATTTTCCAAGTTCGAAGTGTAACCTGGACAGGAATAGAAAGTGTTTACGATGTTACGTCCGTTTTTTTACGAGGAACCCTGAATACCCTGGTCCGCAATTCTGGCGCCAGCGAGATCATATCCATGGTCGAAATATCGATTTTGAGATACCGAAATCTATCCAATTTACTGCGCCTGCGGAGGCATGCGCTTTAGTTGTATTCAACGTAGCATCCTATGTACAATGACAGGGAGCACTTATCCAGTGGAGAGCGCATATATACATTTTCCTTTGAAACACAACTCACCAATTTACGGGCGGCGGGGGACGAGGTAAGAGAGCTGTGATTGGTCAGCCGCTGCGAAACTGTCTGGCGGCCCATCATCGTACATAGGTTTCGTATGCGAACGTTTGTTGAATACAACAAACGTTTGGCGAGCCGCATTCCCCCGCAGGCGCAGTCAATCGGATATATAGTCTCTGTACGATGACGAGCCGCCAGACAGTTTCGCAGCGGCTGACCAATCACAGCTCTCTTACCTCGTCCCCCGCCGCCCGTAAATTGGTGAGTTGTGTTTCAAAGGAAAATGTATCTATGCGCTCTCCACTGGATAAGTGCTCCCTGGTTCTACCTGTCACAGCAAGCCTAAAGGTCGCTGGAAAGCTGTAAAAGGCATTCTACCGCTCCGCTTATAAACTTAACACACGTATCCAAAAGTCATGTAAATGCCACAGTTTCATGACGCGGGCTCCAGCCCAACCGACGAGTATTAATAGTACCGGAGGCGCGGCTGTGCGTCAATTGACTGGGTTTGACGTATCATGCTGGTAGTGCGGCCACCGTAACGTGGCACATTGCTTTTGCGATGATTCGACTGAGTTTCATTATTCTGAGGTAGGACTTTTAGACTCAGAAATTTCACACGGCTAGCAAGGCCAGAGACGAGCACCGTACAAATACCCATAAGGGATCGTTCAACAATTACGTGATCATTTTTTGCCGTTTTTTAATCCCTCCCCCCCCTACGTGATCACAGCGTAATCTTTTGTTTTTACCCCCCCCCCCCCCTCGCCTTGATTACGTAATCTTCGTCCGTGCTTGAAATGTTTGCTGTTTATTAGCACTGACACGTATGTGATGTTTCTATGGATCTTAAATGACCTAAATTTGGGAAGAGGGTGTGTCATTTTGTCAAAATGCATGAGATAAGAACTATAAAGTTAAATCAATAAAATAGATACTTTCATTAGTCTAGTCGTCGGAAACGAAGCGCAGATGACGTAATCATGGATTCTTACCCCCCCCCCCCCCCCAAATAATCCGATGTATATACAAGCAACCGACCCCCCCCCCCCTTCCGGTGATCTCGTAATTGTTGAATGATCCCTAAGGCGGCGTGAGCCGCCTCAGAAATTTCACATCGCTAGCAAGTCGAGTGAGTACCTTACAAATATTCATGGCGTCAGCGGTCTCAGAAATTTCACATGGCTAGCAAGTCGAGTTACGAGTACCTCACAAGTAGGTACACATAGGGTGACGTTAGACTTGTTACCTTTTTAAGCTAATAACTTTCCAACCAATGAACCGATTTTAATTAATTGGCTAAGAATCCTAGAAGGGCAGTCTGCTACCATATACATAAAAACGCATTAAAGCCCGTCCACCCGTTTGAGCGCTAGAAACGGACTGATAAACATACACACACGCGCACTTTGTAAAAACTTGATTTTTTATATAATTTTCTAAAAGAAAGTAAGAATAAATAAAATAAAATAAATAAAATGATGACTGACGATTGACATTAGTTTTTCTCTGGGTGCAAATATTAAGACTTTCCAAAATGGAACACAGGTATAGTTGAACCATTTCACGAAGAAGGTTTGACTTTGGTTGTTGTTAGCCAAGTTGTGTCAGTGTGCGTAGTCTCCGCTCCACCGCGCTCCAGAGACTACGGTTACAACTTACGCTTTGTCCAGCTTGATCGATGACAACTGTCATCGCAAAACACGCCTATGAAGTACCGTATTTTGCGACGGTGAAATTATAGAGGCAATTATCAATATTATCATACCTTATTGGCACTTAGTGACGTGCTACACTTTTCGTACAAGACAAGTTATGGATAAAAGAAAAAAATATATTGATAATTTAATAGTGTGAAAAGAAGCTCCAGTGAGTCCGAATCATACTTTGATGATGATAATTTATGTGAGCCATTTTAACAAGAATAAAAACTTATTACAACATCCATTTGTTTGATTTGTTTGAAACATTCAGTAACTTAAGTTGAAATATCGATAACTAATATCGACCTTATCCCCAGGTCTAGTTATGTCAAAGTGACAAGCTGTCATCGTTCAAGCTACATATATTGGACAGACTATAACTATATGATATGACAGTTTCATATACAGAACATGTTCCAACCCCTTTGCTACCACGACTCCCTGGCCGCCCTATACTGTCCTATTAACCAGGTTTCAATGTCCAGTCGGTCTACGCAATATTGGCGCCGCCAGTTGACCCAAGTATCTAGGAATGAACTAACTGCCAACAATGCCTTATCAATATGTAATTGATGGCCTATTTCCACGAGTACTGTAATGTATACCATCGGTGTTTGACTATGAAGAACGCTTCTTTCCTGTCCTGCCCTCAGAGGCGATAGATAGATCGCGAGTTTTTTAGGGTACCGTACCCGAAGGGTGCCAAACGGGACCCTATTACTGAGACTTCGCTGTCCGTCTGTCCGTCCGTCCGTCCGTCCGTCCGTCCGTCCGTCCGTCCTGTCTGTCACCGGGTCCGTCTGCACGAACCGCAATAGCTAGAAAGCTGAAATTTTCACAGAATGTGTATATCTGTTGCCGCACCAACCACAAATACTGAAATACGAGAGATATTGCAAATTAAAGGGGGCCCCTATACAAGAGACGTGTTTAGATACACTTACGCATTTCAAAATGGAGATCTTGACTGAAACTGTTTATTTATTGTCATAGCAACCATGTCATAGACACATATACTACACATTTAAATATGATAGCATATTTCGCGTCAACCCACATGGTTGTGGTCAGCCGGTGCGGTATGATGTAGACTCTCAATCCGGAGGTCGTCGGTTCAAATCTCGTGAAGGCATAAACTTTTTAAATTTTCTTTTTGTTTATTTTTTATTGTTTTGAGTGCTTTTGATTTGTTGTACGATGGTACGGTACCCTTCGTGTGCGATACCGACCCGCACTAAACCGATTATTTTATTTGGGGGCTGGTAGAGCCCCAAAAATTCAAATCCTTCAATACAAATTGCATGGAGCGGTCTTTATTCAGATAATCGTGTTGCATTGGAATACAGATAAAAAATGCTCTATCTTTGTAAGTATAGAGAGTTGTCATGTGATACGTAATTACGTATAATTTTGCTGCCTAATCAATATATATATATCTTAGGGCCCGTCTATAAATTACTTCACAAATAAGGTAACTTTTGGACCCTTTCAAGATTTATTAGGTAATATTATTTGTTTTGCAATGGCACAGCGTTTTCATTATAAACAAGATAATCCAGTTTCAATTTAATATTACTGTGATTTTCCACAACTCTTGTAATAATATGAAAACCATTAGTATACAATGTTTAATTAATTGTTTAACTGTTTTTGAAGAGCTCCGTGGTATAGTGAGATGCAGATTCGAATCCCGGTGCTGTCCATGTACCAATGAGATAAGTCATTTATCTTAAAGTACAAATCTTACTCCTCACGCCATCGATTTTTTACGACGGGTTACTAATTCTAATTTGTATGGGATGAGCACCCTGTCTGTGGTTATAAGAAAGACTTGACTTTCACGTGTCGTGATGTCGTCATAAAAGCTCGGAACTGAAATCATCACGCATTTCTCGGGAACCTTGATTTCGCTCGTTTGTGTCCGGCTATTTTCGGGACAGCTGTTCTGTAACTAACTATAGCACGTAGAGTAGGTACTATAGCGGAGGCGCCAACTTTCGGTATCTTGTTGTGCTCCGAAACTATCGTTGTATCAAGACACCGGCTGTGTCAAAGCCGAACGCATCAGCCATGTATAATATACAGTAATTTAGTGCTTCTTTTGACCGCTCTCTCGGAGCGTTTGGTCCATTTCTAATCTTTAAGACCTAACTACACAATAAGGTAATGAAAGGAGATCATTCACGGTCCATACATTTTTGGGCCAAAAGTGAAAGTGCCGGCCAGAAAAAAAAGTGTAATATTCGGATAGAACACACAAATCATCATTTCATTAATTTCATCTCATAAACCAAATTATATAGCTTCAAACTTCGAGCCCGGACTGAGTGAAGAGGTATACATGTCATACTAAGTTTTATTCCTTGCACTATTCATATTCATATTCTTTATTGCACAGTAACTCAATAATAAAACTTAAATAAATAATAGTGCGCAAAGGCGAGCTTATCTCTTAAGACAGATTTCTACCAGCAATCCTAGGCAGGACAGAAAAGATGGTGCTGAGAGGATAGTCCTAGTGCACTATTCTGCACTAATAAAACAAGGTTTGGTTGATGGCCGAACGATTTTTCTTGCATTAGCTTTTATCGAATTTCAAAAGCCTATAAAAACAAAACCATGGAGCAAATAGGTTAAATCTCATAGTAAAAAAAAAAACTAGGATTTGTGTGTTCTATCCGAATATTACACTTTTTTTTTCTGGCCGGCACTTTCACTTTTGGCCCAATATGAATGATCTCCTTTGGCCTTATCGGTATTTGCACGGATGTGTGCGATGGGATAGTCCATCCTGTCAAATGGAGTTAATCAATGTTAACTGTTAGTTAAATTAAGATCTCAATAACAACCTAAGACAGAATAATAGACCGATAACACATCAAGATTGAGAACCAAGAATTGTATAGCATGCATGTAGGTACTGTATAGAGTACTTAGTTCTTCACATGCACTAGGTAGTAGGTACGCCCTTTGTCCACCCTACCCTTCAAGGTAAAGGTCCAAAGCGAGGCCAAAGAAACCGGTGTGTGTGTGAATCGAATGTCCACTACAATCTCACGATTCTATACATACAACATGACCGAATTAACTGGGCATCTTGGCTGATGACGTCAATATTGTGTTCTAAGGCTACTGCAGTCTAACGAGGTGCCTACTTAATCTGGCCGTGTAGAATGCATTATTGCCAGTTGCAAACTGAATACACTGATATGAGTGCTGTAGTGAGATTGTGTAATTGGGAGTTACCGTTGGACGATAGAAATAGGACACAATTAATGATTATAAAGACAACATATCGTCAGGACTTATCTCGTAAGTGTTAGCAATGGCACAATGTTTTGTTTAATAGCCCGTGTACAGTACATACATAAAGATGACTAAGATTCTGTTTCAAAAAGTACTATTGACCATATACATACATCATACTGGTGAAAATTACAGATGAATCTGTATCGCAGTATCAGGACATCTTAAAATACCATTATCCTATGATACCACGAAGCAACAACGAAAAGAAAATAAAAGACACCCTTTTTCCCAAGTAGCCTGCAATGTGGTTGGTTCAATATAGTCGTACACTGTTTAAGTGGGCTTTGTGGAAATAAGCTAATAAATTGGTTTATGGCTCGCATTAGCCTAAGTGGATGAAAATCAACGACGATTCCTATGGAAATAGAGTCGGGTATTTAAAATGTAACTTCGTTAACTGGCCTCTTAAGCTGCTGTTAATAAGGTCAGCCCTTAATTAGTTGGCTAATTTCTTATAATTTGGTACAGTCTCAAGTCTTTTTGCTGACATTAAAACTTTTAAACACTATCAAATTTTATAGAGAAAAAAAATTATTGGTCGCTATCGCAAATGTATAAACATCCAAGATTTTTATTCATTTTGGGACTAAGACAATATTATTTTTGGTGATTATATTGACGGTAATTTGACAAGTCCGGCGTATTTAAGTGTGGCGTCAAATGCAATCTGTATTTAGTATTTACTTTAGTTACGTTGTCGCTTAACTTTAGCACTTTTTCCAGGCATTTCCCTAATTGCCCCGATCCCAGATTTAACCGCAACTCAGGCGCTGTATACAAGGCTTCACGTTACTTACGCAGAAACCGATGATTGTGCAATAGCCGTGCAATTTGCTGGCAATTGCATTCGGCGTCCTAGAAAATTGTATGCAGTTTTGCACGTCGTCGTTGCTGTTAGAATAATTTAGAATTCCGACTGACTGCCGGCAGCGGCGCACCGGTAGGCCCGACAGATAACAGCATTTACATTTACAAATACATTTATTTTGGCCCCACACTCTAGCATACCCTATCTCGTGGGAACCAGAAATAGTGACGTCATAAACATGCAGCTTGTCTTTGTAAATTACTTCTCCGTATTTTCTGTGTTTTGTCTTTTATGTGCAATAAGTATATACGGAATACGAATACATTCAAGACCTAAGTTGTTTTTCCTTCCGCCAGCCTGGATTCAAACCCTCTCCTCTTGCTTGGGACGCACAGCCTCGACCACAACACCAAAGATGTCGTCAGATATAACGCCTCTTATTATTTTTGGCAGTCAGCTCTGAATATCCCTCCAGGTCTTTCGCCAGGCGGAACAGGTCTTCCACGCCGGCAGTACTGGTCACTTTCGTTTATTATAGAGCCACGATGCCCTTCTTCTGCAATTTAACCTTCTCATCATGACCACTTGAACCAGTTGATATCGATCATGACATGAGTTCATGCATGACGAGATCATATCCCAGATATGCAACCTTTCTTCTCTTGGTGGTCAAGAGCTCTCAGGATATGCCGGTTCGTCTCAGATAGATTTAATAACGCTGGTTGACACTGTTCTCAGAATAACTTTAACAACTTCATAGAAAGTGTAGTGTTATGAGAAAGTCTTAAACTCGTGTTCCGAAAGGGCTTATTACATTGCCCTGAATGAGTGCACTTTCGCCCTGACCGTTATTAGTCGCCTAATTAGGCCCCTAATTAGGTGTAGTGTAATAACGAGCATCCCTAGTTAGGGCCCTAAATGAGTGCATTTTCTGCCTGACGCTCAATTAGGTGTAGTGTAATAACGAGCATTAATTTAGCGCAGTGTAATTACGGCACTTTGAGATGGCTGTTTTGCATCCGGAACCTATATCCCAGTCCGAGTTAACTTGAGACCTGAATCGTGACGTCATTGCGGCGCTCAAGTTACCTCGACCGGGTAGCAAGTGTCCGAGAGAGAGAGAGTGAGAGAGAGCCAGAGCAAAATTATTGAAGACATCTGGAATAACCCACATTATCATCCACATTTTCGGATGGCCGTGATTTATTTGAACTTGACCGATTTTCCTGATCGTACGGAATGTGTTTCACGCTAAAATAAAAATAAAATGTATGACCAAGACATGTAGGTCATTTACTAGGTACTTGCCGACTAGTCATTAGTAAATCATCGCGTTTTGCGTTTTCAAATCTGGAATCGAAGAAAAACTTATTTTAAGTGCGAAAAGATATTTTTTTTTTTTTTATTTTATTTATTTATTTAACACAAATCCACAGCCAGTCGAATAATGAAACTTTCAAATAATACTTAACATAAGGCCAATTAGGGATTTCACTATGTATACATATGAATACAAAGACAAACAATTGTTTCTTATTTACAGCATTTTTACGCGATAAATTATGTAGATAAAAGCATTTTCTAAGTCGTACGTCAGAATACACAATACATAATGTATATGGGACATGCTATTTAAGGGTTTTGTCCCTTAATCCTTGTAGTTTAAATTTGTTTTCTGTCTCTGTCTGATCCTTTTTCAGAAACGCGTGGAGGGATGGTATCAAGATCAAGCTAAAATTTATATCATTAGCCCTTTGATGTTGTGAAAAACCCAAACTTCGAACAAAGGATTCGGCCTTTTCTTCCGCATGACCATGAAAAGCGTGATTTTTAACCGACTTCATAAAAGGAGGGGTTATCAATTCGGTTGTATGTTTTTTTTTTTATTTATTTTTCTATGTTTGTGTCATCGAAACTATTTATGAACCGATTTAGAAAAATCTTTCTTTGTTCGAAAGGGAAGCCCAATAGTTTGGTCCCATTTTTTGAAAATCAGGAATCGGCCCGTAGTTAGGTTTCTACATGAAAAAACTGTGAAGTTTAATTTGGTTGTACCCGGATGACATGACATCCAGTCTTTTTGGTGTTTATAGTCCACAGATCACCCCCTATAAATTCTGGCTGTTAGGATCGTATATTCGTTTGTATTATGTAATACGTATGGACTTCACTGTCAGGAGACAGATTTCGTGGGTTCGTTTTCGGGTCTATAGACCATATTTGTGTACCGAGCGCGGAGGACTTAGTGATAGGTCATGAAGTCGGTTTTTTTTTTAAGTTTTTAACTTGGTGCATTATCTATAGTTTAGTTCTGAAACCTGCTACAGCCACAGAGCATTAATTTAAATATTATCTGTATTCAGCTTGTAGTCTGTGAACGTGCCCTTGACTCCATCTTGTGAAGAGTTCAAGTGAATAATTCTTGAAACAAAGGAAAGGGCAAAGACCTGGAGTACAGTTGTTAACTCTGAATCAGAGATTCTTTTACCACTTGGGGTTGCATATGCACAGGTGTGCCCACGAGTATTTGTAAGTGATTCATACAGACAGCCATTATTCTAACCCCCAGTTTCTGAAAGTAACAGGCTAGTCAATAGATCGTGTATTAATGTTAATTAAAAATAGCGGCACGTGATCGTGAAATGAGTTTGTCATCTCATGACTTTAAGTGCCTTGTCCACACATACGGTTCCCGGATAGCCGGCGCCGGATATCCGGAAACCGGTGTGTGTGATAACTTTAGCATCAAAAAATCCCGGCATAAAACGAGTCTTCCATATTCATCAGCAGGTCTCATCATCAGGTGAAATTAAAAGGTCTCATCACAACGAATCTAATGACTCTAAACTCGATCTTCGCATTTCATCATCAGATCAGCTCGATAGTATCATATTCTCAAAGCGCTGGTCACAATGAACCTAATGAGCCCAAACTCGACGGGTTTACTAGTAAGCATCATAGGGTTCCCGCTCCCACCTTCGAACTCCATCATCAGACCAGCTCGATGGTACCATAACATCCAGCTCCAAGAAATCTACTTTCAAGTAACAACATTCAAATCGGTTCACCCGTTTACGCTCCACGTGCTGAGCCACAGACAGACAGACAGAGTGACTCACACGTCAAACTCATAACACCCCTTTTGCCTTCGTCGGGCGGGGATTAAAAATGAATAACCGGCCAAGGGCGAGTCGGACTCGCGCACGAAGGGTTCCGTACCATTATCTATAAAAAACCGCAAAAAAAAAAACATTTTGTATGGGAGCCCCCCTAAATATTTTTTTTAGTAAATAATATACTCAATATATTGTGAACATTTTAAGCGTCTACCTGCTACCATTATCAATATCGAGCAAAAATGAGCAAAAAAATCACGTTTGTTGTATGGGAGCCCCCCTTAATATTAAATTTCTTTTGATTTTTAGGGTTCCGTACCCGAAGGGTGCCAAACGGGACCCTATTACTGAGACTTCGCTGTCCGTCTGTCCGTCCGTCCGTCCGTCCGTCCGTCCGTCCGTCCGTCCGTCCGTCCGTCTGTCACCAGGTCCGCCTGCACGAACCGTAATAGCTAGAAAGCTGAAATTTTCACAGAATGTGTATATCTGTTGCCGCACCAACCACAAATACTGAAATACGAGAGATATTACAAATTGAAAGTGGTCTCGGTACAAGATACGTCTTCACAACACGCTTGAAAAGTTTATACCAAGGCCATTTTGTTTTGGTAGGTAAGCCTTCTTTTAATGAAACTAAATTTAAATGATATGGCAATGTCGTCCCCGGACTTCTACAAAGACTTTAAATATTAATTGATGAATTACGACGTCTCTATTTATTATGTAGAACTTTTAGAAAATAATTATAAAATTAATAGTTTTTAATTACTTTTGTTTTTAGTGTTTGTGTTTGTGTACTCAGAGCACAGAAATTATTTTTTCCTTTTGGCCACTTCAAGTTTGGCTGCCAGTGATGTTTTAATTAAATACTCTTTGGTGCGTTGAAATGATGTTTTGCAGTCTGCATGACATTGACATAATGAGTGAGTGAACCTCATTGTACGGAAATTGTAGATGGGTGTCTCACGTTTTCCAGTAGGAGTAGGTTGTAGACAGTGCTGCTTACGGCGGCGTTTAGTAGGTACTAAAGGCCCTAAAAGCGCGGCAAGCTTTGAATCAATTCAAATGTTATTTTTCAACTAGCTACAAAGTTATTCTGACATAAGATGATAATTTGAACAAAACTTTTTGGGTATTTCATGAAAAATACAGTTACAGATCACACATATACAGGGTGGAACAAACGAATGGGCCCTGGAGGGAAAGTACCTTAAAATCTCAAGATATCCGTCCGTCCGTCTGTCTGTCACCAGGCCGTATCTCATGAACCGTGGTAGCTAGACAGTTGATATTTTCACAGATGACGTATTTCTGTTCATGCTATAACAACAAATACTAAAAACAAAATAAATTTAATATAAAGGGGGCTCCCATACAATTAACGTGTTTTTTTGCGGTTTTTTTAACCGACTTCCCAAAGGAGGAGGTTTACAATTCGTCCGGATGTTTGTTTTTTTTTATTTTTATTTTTATGTATGTGCCTCGATAGCGCCTAAACGGATGGACCGATTTGGAAAATTAGACCGATTAGACCTATAGTGATTTTTGTGTTTTTCATAATAACTTGTGCAAATGCACATGGTAAGCATAATATTGTGATGCGGAACTGCTGAAGAAGACCACATATGGCCACCAGATCTGCTCAATACTAGGTACAAATACAATGCGTGGCTGACGGGCAGGCAACGCATAGCCTAAACCGATGGACCTAGAGCCATGAAACTTTGTACAGGGGTTCCTTAGTCGCGTGGGGTAGCACTGATATAGGATTTGACAAAATTAATTCCCCAAAGGGGGGGGAGGATAAGGGGTTACAGTTAGTATTAAACTCAATCTAATCAAATAGGGTTTGTGGAAGTCGGTTTTTTCTAAAGTTTACTTTTTGTTTCAATTATCTTCTTACATGTCAACCTAACACGAAGGCTAAAGAGCTTCGAAATTCACAAACTGCTCCTTCTCCTCCCTTAAATTAAAGTGATGTCTTAATGTAAGGGGGTCTGCCGTCATTTTTCGTGCGACATTTGACTTTGAGCGCCCGTTAAAAAATCATGCGCATTGCGGCCCGCAATCTGCGGGTGTAAAGTCTAATAGATCTATCGTTTACTATAACTAATAGTTATCGACGAGGATGTCCATTCAACGTTGTCATGTCACGTCTCACTTACCAATCGATTGTTTGTCTGACGTAATCACGCCAACCAAACAAGCTCCTATTTAATTACTACTACCTACTCAGAGACTATATATCCAATTGACTGCGCCTGCGGGGGAATGCGGCTCGCCAAACGTTTGTTGTATTCAACAAACGTTCGCATACGCAGCCTATGTACGATGACGGGCCGCCAGACAGTTTCGCAGCGGCTGCTCTCTTACGTCCCCCGCCGCCCGTAAATTGGTGAGTTGTGTTTCAAAGGAAAATGTATCTATGCGCTCTCCACTGGATAATCCCTGACTATACTATAGTAAACTACTATACTGATGTCTACGTCACTGCCTGCTGCACTGATACCTGATACTTTCCTGTAGTGAAGTGAACATACGACCTCGTGGCTCTGCCTAATATGCGAGATGTCCCGGGTTCGATGCCCGGTTGGGGATAAAGAAACAGAAAAAACCCCAGGTCTTGGATGTTTACATGTGTGTGATGTCGCTGGTTCTGGTTCCCACGACACAGGGTATCCTAGTGTAGGGCCAAAAGCAATGTATGTGCCGTGTGTAAATTTTTATGTTTATGTATCTATCTGTATACATATTCAAGTCGCGGCTTTCCAGTACGGGTTGCTAGAGGCACACCTATTAGATGTGCCGAGCCGGCAATATTGGCACATCGGCACATCTATAGGCACAGCTCTGTAATGTTCAGCCAGGTAATCAATAATCTATTCTTGCGTGACGGGGCTAGCCCATCGCCCATCGGAGATGTTTTTTTTTTTTTTACATACAGGCACATACATTGCTTCTGACCCCACACTAGGATACCCTGTGTCGTGGGAACCAGAAACAGCGACATCACAAACATGCAAACATCCAAGACCTGGGGGCTTTTTTTTTTTGTCCCCAGCCGGGATTCGAACCCGGGACCTCTCGCATGGTAGGCAGATGCACAACCGCTACGCCACAGAGGTGTGAAGGTTGACTTACGATTTATCGATTTCTGCACATTAATGGCAATAATTGCATGTAATTTTATGGATTTCGCGTGACCGTAAAAACGTAGCACCTACTTACCCTGAGTTGCACGAAACGATTTTGAAATTTAAGGTTGTCACCTTACTGATTTAGGGGCGAGATTTTCATAGGATTGTTATTTGTTTCTAATGCTAAAAGGAGAATGCTCATGATATGTATGGAAAATAAACCCGAGCCCGACAGAAACCAAATATATCTCAATCATTAAAACTTTTTTTACCAAAAATAATTAGCATAAATCACTTATGCCTAGGTTGTGTTTTTGCCTATTGAAGTTCTGCAGGCGCTCTCATACAAAAACTTCATATTTTGTTAGTAAACATTTATTTATACTTATTATTACTTATTTCACACTTGTAATTACGAATAATCATAAAACCTAAACCAAAAAGACAAAAAATACGATTTAAGGTCCACCCAGCCGGGAATCGAACCCGGGACCTCTAGCGTAGGAGGCAAAACCGGAAGCGGTTCTGAATTTGCCTATCACGCGCACGCGAGATGTCCCAGGGGGTAGAGGGATATTTAGTTACGTCATCAACATCATGTCTTCACTCCTGGCGGCCTGCCCTACTTCCCTGTTTTCGGGAGGGACTTTTTATATACCCTTTGACCTAAATATGTCTGTCTTCCTTACACGAGTCGCGTCCCGCGCAATCCCGGCTGAACAGACAAGACAGTGTGGCAATTCTGGCGCTAGCGAGATCATGTCCTTGGTCGAAATATATTTTGAGATACCGAAATCTCTATCAAAAACAAGAAAAAGCTATTCTTACGACTAGCCTTTCGACCAACCGAGATATCTCGCTCCGATTTCGATCAAAATAAATATAAATCGAGATCGTTTTCTACGGATTTAGGTGGTATCAAAACCGATATCTCGACTGGGGAGATGATTTCGATAGCGCGAGAATCGGGGGCCAGGCCCCCAACTCTCGCGCTATTGAGATCATCTCCATAGTGGAGATATCGGTTATGATACCGCATACTCTCCGTCGAAAAAGATCTCAAACCATATTTACTACGATCAAAAACGGGTCGAGATATCTTTGTTGGTCGTAAGGCCGATCGTGAGAATAGTTTTTTTTTATTGTTTTCGATGGAGATATTTGGTATCTCAAATCGATATTTTGACGGGGGACAAACTCGATTGCGCGTCGACACAGACAAGATACGAGACAGACAGAAGACATGCAAGATGTGCAAACATTTAGAGCCGCGGCGTATGGCTTGGCCACTGTCATGTATAATTGAAACAAAAAGTAAACTTTAGAAAAAACCGACTTCCACAAACCCTATTTGATTAGATTGAGTTTAATACTAACTGTAACCCCTTATCCCCCCCCCCTTGGGGAATTAATTTTGTCAAATCCTATATCAGTGCTGCCCCACGCGACTAAGGAACCCCTGTACAAAGTTTCATGGTTCTAGGTCCACCGGTTTAGGCTATGCGTTGCCTGCCCGTCAGCCACGCATTGTATTTGTACCTAGTATTGAGCAGATCTGGTGGCCATATGTGGTCTTCATCAGCAGTTCCGCATCACAATATTATGCTATGTGCATTTGCACGAGTTATTATGAAAAACACAAAAATCACTATAGCCTATAATATTTGAAGAGTTCTCTCGATTTCTCCAGGATCCCATCATCAGATCCTGACCTGGTGTCAATGGGACCACCCTTGAGGTATTACCTATACGCCGAAAAAATATTTGTTCAAATCGGTTCATAATTGGCGGAGTTATCGCGTAACAAACATAGAAAAAAAAAACATACGGGTCGAATTGAGAACCTCCTCCTTTTTTTGAAGTCGGTTGAAAATGGAGTATGAATATCTGGTTAAACGTGGGGCGCAACAGTGCCTGTGCCACGCCGTATGGGGAACGGCGTGACGTTATGTTCGTATCGTATATAAATGAACAGAAAATAATTCATTTGTTTCGACATTACATAATATTTGATCCTATTATAAAATTTTAATAAGCGCTCGGTCTTATGCATGGTTTAATAGCTAACTTAAGTATTCGTTATTCCAAAACCAATTAGTTGAGTAATAAACTAAGTAACAGGGAAACTAACGTTCAGCTCATTACATTAGTATTGCGATGAACATTGTAATACCGCAAGAGGATCCCTTTCATAGAACATTTACATGAACATTTTTACATACAGGCACATACATTGCTTCTGGCCCCACACTAGGATACCCTGTGTCGTGGGAACCAGAAACAGCGACATCACAAACATGCAAACATCCAAGACCTGGGGGCTTTTTTTTTTTTTGTCCCCAGCCGGGATTCGAACCCGGGACCTCTCGCTTGGTAGGCAGATGCACAACCGCTGCGCCACAGAGGTCGTAGAAGATCTACTTGTAGATTGTTATCTATGTAGAAGCCACTTGCATGACTGCAGTAGTCATCCATTCCGAGATTTTGAATATCTCTTTTAAAACCGGATTATGATTATGATAATAATATTCCTAGGTTTGGAATGCGCGCCATACAATTTTATTATAAACATGAAATAAGTGTTTGGTTATACTCTTATAGTTATAGGTGCAAACAGATTTTGTAATAACTTCGGGAGACTTCTCTAACGAGCAAAATCAATCAAATTACGTTCATGCGCAAGCTGGATACTGACACTCCTTTGAATAAACCAACAGCAATAAGTCGCATTATATTGCATTGTTAATTTGAGTTTTGCTATGGTATGCATGATTAACCGCCTTAACCCTACTTTCCCCGTTTTGGGAATTTTCCTAAAATCCCTTCTTACACTACACTATATTAGGAACAGCTATACAAATTTAATGACTCTAGGTCCGTAGATTTAGGATGTGCGTTGTGTGCAAGCGTTCTATCGTATAGAACGTGTTCAGCGTTATTGCTTTACTTGCTAATTTCCCTAATATTTAATACCATCAATCATAGTTTTGTTGGCAATATTTCCAATAACTTTTACCCACTCCCTTCCTTATCATAATCCCTGTTGTGTACTTCATAGTTTGACTTTGGACATTAAAATTACTTTCGAAGTTCAACAGTCGTTGGAGTTAAGTAGTTAAAATGATGTAGTAGTTTATCTACACCCGAACTATAAAAATACGAATGCAGTGACGTGCGTTTCAAATTGTAATTTTATTGTTTTCAATTCTTTACTTGTACAATTTATACTAATCGTATGTAAAACTGGTGATACTATACAATATAAATCTTTCATGATTTCAATTCGTAGTGAGACGTTTGTTATGAGTTTGTCCGGTTTTTCTTCTGTTTGTAATTTTTCTTGAAATTTATTTTTAAAACAATTTTCAAGGTTGTTGTTTTATGTGCCTATTCAATTACGCAATATCGTGAAAAATCTTCCGAGTTTGTCTCAGCATAGTTTAGTACTACCTACTACTTTAGCAATCGTACGATAATTTATTGATTCAATAAAGGAGATTGCTTGCTGGCTGGACTCTTGGACTTTCTGCATTGAAACCTGTTGAAATATTTCTTCTCTATGGCTAATGGATTTCCACACACTTACACCAAGTATTTTTCGGAATTCTATTGCGATTAAACTTTTTAGTTGTAGGCGCTATAATTTTAAGCACTTAATGGTAGGTTTGACCATGGACAAATTACATGATAATTTGACAAAATATATGCTGGGACATACTCACAAATTCAATATTCATTTCCGCCTCTACCTATAGTTAAACGTTAACCATTCTTAAAAGTTATATGATCATCTGTAACTTACGTGTGGTCTGCAGCTAATCCTTGGTTGGTTGGTTCATTCACTCCAGTGCTAGTCTCAAAATACCACTGCACGAAACACGTTGCGTCCCAAAGTTTTCACAGACTATTTAATTCGGCGGGAAAATTGTGTTTTCCTGCCTTGACGCTGAAGCTTGACGCGCGTTCAGCGTCAGGTCTCGATGCAGACTGAAGAATGAAGACTGACCGAGGCGAAGGTTTTTCTTTTTTTTTCTCGCTTTCCTAGTGCTGCGCTGACATCAGTCGCACTTTTATTTATATTTTTAATTTCGTGCAGTGCGTGAACCGGATTGATAATCTACACGTGATGCCGACAGGTCTGTATGTGAAGCTGTGAATTAACTTGGCTGTTCCGCGCGTGCTTTTTTATCTTTTATCTGAGAACATGGTGTAAGTAAGCACTTTGCTGTCTCATTTTAATGATAACGCCTTGTTATATAAGCTTAGGTACTACTTTGTTACCTAAAGACGGAAGTTGTCTATAGCTCTATAGGTCATGCAATCTATAAGGAACTTGTAACCAATGAACCTTTTCTCAACAGTTGATGCCCTTGACCATGCGTGACTTATAGTATTTCAGCAAATCGCTTATATCATGAGCTTAATTATTATCATTATCAGCAGGAAGCGTTTCGCAATGTCATAATAATTGTGTCAAAAATGACTCAGTATAATTAGGTCCCAAGTCTCCCAATATACTTCCTTAAGGTACCCTGACATTATATATATTATTCTATGTATATTTAAGTCAGACATTTTTATATTTAGATATTATTTTCATCAAACCTATTTGTGTGGGTTGTCTATAGATAGGTCTTAAAAAATGACGTAAGAGGTTTCTGAAACAATTTTTCCTCAAAGAAAATCGTTAAAGAGACAGATCCATCCAAAGTGAAAAAATTTACCCATCCAAAGTAAAAAAAAAAGTGTAACCTTTTAAGTAAGAGAGTGAAAAATAAAAAATAAAATATATGCTGTGTATCTTAATATAAACTTTTAACGAAAATTGCTTTGAAAATATAATAAGCAGTTTTTAAGATAAAACATTTATTAAAAACCGCAAAGATAACTTTGTCATTCATACAAATACTATGAAAAACAAATTAATTATTTGCTGGTGAAGAATGATAGTGATATTTGAGCTAGGTGTATCAGGTGTATAAATGAATGATGCTACTACGGAACCCTTCATGGGCGAGTCCGACTCGCACTTGGCCACTTTTTTATGTTTTTGAAGTAAAACTTCTTGGGGCACGGGGGTAAAATTTATTTAACCTCTCAACTGTGGGTTATTCATATATTTGCTTTTCAATTGCTACTAGGCGGGTGCTATCACGAGTGGCTAAGAAATGTAACGGAAATTGGAATCGGTGACGTCAGGGTCGGCTGAAGACTTTTAAAACCGCAACTATTTTCAATACGGTTTTTAACTAATCAGATAAGATAATAATACATTCGTACAATAAAGAATGTTAATTAGTGAGAGAAAAACCTGATGAAACGTTAACAAATAAAAATTATTTTAAGCATTCTTCCACGAGTTCTTGATTTCCGGTATGGCCAAGATGGCGCTCACTCTCTTTCGCTAGATGGCGTTAGTAGCCTAATATCTAGCATGACTCAAACTACTTCGTTCAACCTCTTTGTTGGAACCGGAACTTATGTTTGACAGCTGTGCGATGCGATCCATACAGTTTGTAAGAAAAGAGTTTCATCAATGTCACACGGGTCGATATGGATTTCTAAAACAAGCAAAGCAATGCATACATTTGAGCGAGACGGCTTAAAGACGTGACGTCAGATGGTATATAATCTGAGCGAGATGCAAATAGTAGTGACACTATTGAATGAGTTAAGTATATCCCAACAAAACATGCATACGCATATACAAAAACGCCAGTCTCGCAGCCTGCGCAATTTATTCTACCGTAAAAAGATGCGAGATCTAATTTTAAACCAAGTCGGATAATGGGCTTATAAACTGCCTACTGCTCACTTCAGAGGTCGCCACTGTGGACCGTCTATAAATTTGACAGTTCCTCTTAGTAAACATGTAAACAAACTAATTATTTTATGAATAAATTCTTTCAATGCCTCGTTGTGCAGCTGTTGATTGCAAAAATGTGGGGATTCATATATTCCCTAAAGACGCTAAAAGAAGAAAATTGTGGGAGAAAGCTCTTCGTATAAAAAATTGGCATGCAAGTACTTCGTCATGGTTATGTGCTACCCATTTCCTACCTGACAATTATTTTGGACCAAATTCGTATACAGGTGATAAATCTCTAATCAAAGTGTTGAAGAAAACTGCTGTACCGTCTTTATTTTCACATTCTAAGGTCAAAACAATCACACAGACAACACAACAACAACAGCGATCGGATAGACAGCTTCGGAGCCTATTCCAAGTCAGGAATGACCGGGATCTCATCCTCGAGTTCATCTTCAACTCCGAGAAGGTTATTCTTGTCGTACGCCCTTAGTCTACAACAAGAAAATGGATTTTACAATAAAACCGCAACATAACCTTTATATCATAACAATGCCAGTTTATAACTTACCTTTCAATTAAAACTGCTTTTTTACCAACGATGGACGCTTTTCTTTTTCTCAGCTCGACTTTTAATTGAATCACACTCCATGTCGCATACATTGATATAGTTTATTTTGTTATTTCAATTATTCGTGAAACAATAACAACTAGACAATATGGCAGTTCTTAGACACCCCATAGTGCTGCCCTCTGCAATTGGCTTTCAGTTTCAAACCCTATTTAACCAGTATCTGTGTATGGTAGAATCTTTCCAACAACTTTATTATCGTATACTGTTAAGTAACTACCTAATTAGTTAACTAATAACATTTATAGTGATCGGATCAATATAAGACATCTTTATTTCTTCAATAATAATTAGAATGACTTGGCAATCGCACGTAGAAAAGTTGTCGACTATAGGACCGTGTGTGCAACGTAATGTATCTATTGCTCTCGCTCCGAAATAATTCGTTGTTTTCTTATTAGTTAAGTTTATCTTTATTTAGAGATGTGTTGTGTTGAGTAATAATATTCATTTGTGCTCTGGGTGCTATAGAGTGGTCAGTTGAGCGCGATTGCCAAGTTATTCTAATTATTATTGAAGAAATAAAGATGTCTTATATTGATCCGATCACTATAAATATTATTAGTTAACTAATTAGGTAGTTACTTAACAGTATACGATAATAAAGTTGTTGGAAAGATTCTACCATACACAGATACTGGTTAAATTATCCGACTTGGTTTAAAATTAGATCTCGCATCTTTTTACGGTAGAATAAATTGCGCAGGCTGCGAGATTGGCGTTTTTGTTTATGCGTATGCATGTTTTGTTGGGATCTCGTTTCTTTTTGTAAGTAACTTTCCTTTTTTTCTTTTCGGGTACTATTTCTTGTGCGTTAGCTACCGACTTTCTCAAAGCCCACTCCCTATCTCTATGGGCTCTTCTCTGTGGCTTTGATGTTACGATTTGTGACAAGTCTGGGCGGTGAATTATATAAATATAAATCATACCTCAAACCAAACCATACCGCGATTCAGGAAATGCACACCTAGCGACATCTAATGGGGAATAGCGATGAATCGAAGTAGCCGTGTACTGAGCTTATTGATAATTAATATATTATGAAATTGGGGCTAAAATTTCGCAATGTTTGAGTTTTCCTTGGCTTTGCAGGCTAAACTTTAACCATGCTCAAAATTTTAAGCTTGTGGGTTCGCTAGAAGTCACCTTTAGAGTTTTCATGATCGTGAATCAGTGAGTCAGTGAGTGTCAAAATTGAGGAACTTTGAATTGCTGTACCGTCAACTCTACTGGTTCAAATTTATTGAAATTTTGAGAATATGTCTTATGACATGGTGCCTTTTAGCCGCCGGGAATTCAGGTTTCTATCTTTATCCACAACGGAGTAACAGGTAGGTCAAATATGCTCTGAATGGCTTCCTGTAAAGGATGTTACTGCTGCGCCCGTGTGTTTTGATCGACTTGGCTTGGGGGCGCTACCGCGCCCCCAGATCACCACGAGCGCGACAAATTGTAGATAAGGAATGGTGGGAAATAAATGACATGACGTATTAAAAGTAAGTACAAGTATAAAATAATTTCAAATAATCGGACGTCTGAAACTTAAAAGTAACTTTAAGCAGATATTGGATCTCAAAATTGGAAATTTAAATCTCTTTTAGTATAGGTAGGTATAGGTGTATAGTATAGGTACCTCTTAATGATCTAGCTACAGAAGTTTTACTTCTAACACGTGCACGGTGCTACACGCGTATATTTTTTGTTTTGGTATGATATCGTGAAGCTGATTCCATACGGAATGAATTAGCATTAATTTGCATGTAGATATTAATTTGTGCACAAATTCTTAGCCACATACCTACAACGCTTCTAAGATAGGCACGTGTTTCGATCTCCAAAAAAGCTTTTTAGAAACGATTGCGCTTATGGGCACTGTGAAAAAAAAAACTTATCGTCACTCACGATACCCCAAAAATGTTTGTCGACGTCATAATTTCTGAAACGTCTGACTGACCCAACTTTGCATCGGCCGCCCCTTTCTGATTTTCTTTCATCTCTATAGAAATGTCCTCAGCCTCTTTACATTGTATAGCGTGTTTGATGATGATGATGATGATGATGATGATGATGAGTGTGTTTGGAGTATGGAGCGACGAAACATTTTGGGGAGATACGGAAATCATTCTGAACAACTTTCGCTATCAAACCGATTTGATCAGAGCAACTTTATTTTTCACTTCTCTTTAAGATCATCTGATAACCGCTGGGCCCAAAATGTATTGGGATGTCAGTAAAAAGTTGCTCTTATCAAATCGCTTTCATAGTCAAAGTTGTTAAGAATTATGTCCTCTACTTCCTAAAAAAATTTGTCGCTCCATACTACAAATACCCTGTATATTCAACAGCCGTTCTGTCTGTCTGTCTGTGCGTGTATAAATAGTGTTTCAGTGTTGTTATGTAAAAGCAAGCACGGAAGGCAGATGGATGGCATTGATCTACGCGTTTTGTTTTCGTTTTCATCTCGAGTCGTCAAAGCTTTTTTAGTCTGCCCTTGAAGGCGCTGATGAAAGCATGTCTCGTTTGTGTCCTGTGTTTGTCTTCTGTGCATGTGTGTGTTGTTCATCATATCCAACGTCTGTCCTTGAAGGCGCTGATGAAAGCATGTCTCGTTTGTGTCCTGTGTTTGTCTACTGTGCATGTGTGTGTTGTTCATCATATCCAACGTCTGTCCTTGAAGGCGCTGATGAAAGCATGTCTCGTTTGTGTCATGTGTTTGTCTACTGTGCATGTGTGTGTTGTTCATCATATCCAACGTCTGTCCTTGAAGGCGCTGATGAAAGCATATCTCGTTTGTGTCCTGTGTTTGTCTACTGTGCATGTGTGTGTTGTTCATCATATCCAACGTCTGTCCTTGAAGGCGCTGATGAAAGCATGTCTCGTTTGTGTCCTGTGTTTGTCTACTGTGCATGTGTGTGTTGTTCATCATATCCAACGTCTGTTCTTGAAGGCGCTGATGAAAGCATGTCTCGTTTGTGTCCTGTGTTTGTCTACTGTGCATGTGTGTGTTGTTCATCATATCCAACGTCTGTCCTTGAAGGCGCTGATGAAAGCATGTCTCGTTTGTGTCCTGTGTTTGTCTACTGTGCATGTGTGTGTTGTTCATCATATCCAACGTCTGTCCTTGAAGGCGCTGAAGAAAGCATGTCTCGTTTGTGTCATGTGTTTGTCTACTGTGCATGTGTGTGTTGTTCATCATATCCAACGTCTGTCCTTGAAGGCGCTGATGAAAGCATGTCTCGTTTGTGTCCTGTGTTTGTCTACTGTGCATGTGTGTGTTGTTCATCATATCCAACGTCTGTTCTTGAAGGCGCTGATGAAAGCATGTCTCGTTTGTGTCCTGTGTTTGTCTACTGTGCATGTGTGTGTTGTTCATCATATCCAACGTCTGTCCTTGAAGGCGCTGATGAAAGCATGTCTCGTTTGTGTCCTGTGTTTGTCTACTGTGCATGTGTGTGTTGTTCATCATATCCAACGTCTGTCCTTGAAGGCGCTGATGAAAGCATGTCTCGTTTGTGTCCTGTGTTTGTCTACTGTGCATGTGTGTGTTGTTCATCATATCCAACGTCTGTTCTTGAAGGCGCTGATGAAAGCATGTCTCGTTTGTGTCCTGTGTTTGTCTTCTGTGCATGTGTGTGTTGTTCATCATATCCAACGTCATTAAAATGCTGGGCATAAGTATTTTGCAACAGCATAGCGTCACGGCTTATCCCATACGGGGTTGCAGTGGCACAATTTGTGCCAGTTGGGTCTCCTTCTTTTCATAATATAGCCGTTCTATCTATAACTACTTTTGAGGTTAATCTTGCCAGTGTAAAGTGTATAGTGTGAATGTCTTCTTGCTCTGCAAGACACAGCTCACGCTAATTTGAGGGACATGGCATTCCATCCATTTGTTTGCAAATAAACGATAATTTTACTTTACTTTTTGGGGTACCGTACCCGAAGGGTGCCAATCGGGACCCTGTTACTAAGTCTCCGCTGTCCGTCTGTCCGCCCTTTCGTCCGTCACTCAGCGGGTCCTAGAGCACGAACCGTAATATTGAAATTTTCACAGATGTGTATATCTGTTGCCGCAACAACAACAAATACTGAAAGGGGGTCTCTATTAAAGAGACTTGCTTTTATATACCCACGCATTTCAATATGATGGTATATTTCGCGTCAACTCACATCGTTGTGGTAGCTCAGCCGGTATGTTGTAGGCCCTCAATCCGTAGGTCGTGAGTTCAAATCACCGTGGGGGCATATATTTTTTTTACTTTCATTTTCTTTTTGTTTTATTGTTTTGAGTGCTTAAGTTGTGTTGTACGATGGTACGGTACCCTTCTTGTCCGATTCCGACTCGCACTTGACCGATTTTTTACTCTAAATTAAGCACACCCCAGAGAAACTTACAGGGCTCTCTAAGTATAGTCTGCTGACGAGAGCAATCTCCGCCTTGCTCCCGGCAGAGAGCATGGACTTGCACTTGCTGCGATCCTGGTATAGGCGATGCGGCTGTTTCTGGTTCCCACGACACAGGGTATCCTAGTGTGGGGCCAGTAGCACTGTATGTGCTTGTGCCTGTATCTAAATGTTTATGTTTTATATGTTATAGGGAAGAGGCATCAGCATATTCCTTCGTCAGTGTTAAATAACCCTTCGTCAATGTAAATGGACGAATCGGGCGGATAATAATTGAAAAGTAATTGTTATAAAGTACCCAGTACAGTAGGCCTAGACAAAGTTAATAACGCTACTAAAACGAAACGAAACGAAAACACGAAATGTATGCGATTTGACATTTGGTGACGCTAGCGTAGCGTGACCAAACGTCAAATCGCATACATATTCATAGCGTTTCGTGCGAACGATAATAGCGTTTAGCGTTTGTCTACGGGGACCTTACTCTTTATTGAGCGAGCGAGCGTAGCGACTCCGTTTCAGGATTGGCCAAAAATGCTTTCGTATGTTTGTTTGTGTTCTTCTCTACAGGGCGCATTTCTCAACCGATTCGCGTGAAATTATGTGAGTAGGTTGAACAATTAAATAGATTTTTTTTTGTCGAGCCAGTTTTTGTTTTTTTTTCAAAATGGCGGAGATATGGGGTTTTAAAATGTAAAAAAAACGCTACAACCCAAACGGCTCGATGGATATTAACAAATGAGGTGTCGTTGGATTCGTAAAGACCATGAGAGTGAAACAGACTATATAATTTTAGTAAAAAGTCAATAGGTTGTATTTTTGATTTGAAAATGTAAAAAATCCGAGTTTTCAAAGTTTTTGGTACGGCTTCACTCCATGCACATAGAGCTAACCAAGTGCATTCATAAGTTTGTGTGTTAGCAGTTCAGCTTTCCCACCGACATACTCGCGAGGTCTACTGTAGACCTGTAGCTGTAACAGCTCACAGAGCCACTAGTTAATCTGTGGTAAGTAACAAGATATGTATGTGAGCACAGAGCAACCTTAGCCCTCTGACGTCTCTCCCAAAAGCTCGGGATAGTTTATGTTAGGAGTTCAAATATAGATTCGGAGGATTACATCGGCTTGCTTGCACATTGCATCATCATTGTGACGATGCATGGTGCAATCCTCAGTGGTCTAATCCAGAGAAAGGGCAATTAGACTTGGTACTGTAATAAAGAAATTTTGAGTACGAGTTTGCAACAATGCCCTGACTGAGAGTTACTGCGGGGAGGCAGTCGCTCACGTCCGAAGGAATTACTTGGAATCCACAGCCCTTCACTTCCTTCCCGGGTAGTGCTAACGAGCGACAAATCATCATCATCATCATAGTCATCAAATCATCTCGAGACATTATAATTTCCAGGTTCTCAAATGAGAACCTGACCACTTGACACTGGCAAAATTAACCTGTAAAGAGGTTAGGACGCCATTAATAAAAAGAAGAAGAAGAAGAGAGTTACTGCTTCCTTATAGTGATAACATTTGCGACAAAAATTACTTAGTGAGTTGAGATCCTTAAATAGATCTTCACAATATAAACATTAACATACAGGCACATACAAACAGGAACATCTCTCTGCTCTACACAGCCAAAGTGTCAAAATTATATCAACGTTGACATCATTTTGACACCTTCCTGGTTGTATAAGGTGTGTTTGAGTAGCCTGCATACGCACTTATACCTGGTGCTGACTGTACTCATATTCAGAAGTCAGAGGCCATCGCCACTCAAGCGCAACACAGAGGTAGAAATGCCTTCGTACAACTCGCGGCTTCCGTATTTACAAAATCTATTTATGTTACTGTGCTTTGTATACTCGTAGGATCGACATGAGTTCTTGTTAGGTTTTTGATTATGCTAATAAGACTTGTGTTTATTTATACCAGTTTAGTAGTTTAAATAAGGATGAGTTCGGCAATTTGCCTCAATTGTACCGATAAATACTAAATAACCGGCCAAGTGCGAGTCGGACTCGCGCACGAAGGGTTCCGTGCCATTATCTATAAAAAACCGCAAAAAAAATGTAAGGGAGCCCCCCCTAAATATTAATTTCATTTTAATTTAATTATTTATTTTTTAAGTAAATAATATACTCAATATATTGTGAACATTTTAAGCGTCTACCTGCTACCATTATCAATATCGAGCAAAAAAAACACGTTTGTTGTATGGGAGCCCCCCTTAATATTAAATTTCTTTTGATTTTTAGTATTTGTTGTTATAGCGGCAACAGAAATACATCATCTGTGAAAATTTCAACTGTCTAGCTACCCCGGTTCATGAGATACAATACAGCCTGGTGACGGACGGACGGACGGACGGACGGACGGACGGACGGACGGACGGACAGACGGACAGCGAAGTCTCAGTAATAGGGTCCCGTTTGGCACCCTTCGGGTACGGAACCCTAAAAATAGATGGCGCAATGGCTGATGCCGGTATGCCACCTTTTACTTCTAATATTTGAAGGAAAATGAGCGACCGAAGTGTGAGCGAACGCAGCGCGATCTAAACAGCGAACGTCAAAAATGAATAATTTCTCTGAACTTCCTTCAATGACTGGTGATTCTTTTCTTTCGTATTTGTCGTTCGTCGATTTATTCAGCTCAGCATATTGAGTACAATACTAACTAAATGACCGATATGGTGTCAAAGCAAATTCGAACGCGCCTGCGTCATTAGTGTTACGATTATCCACGGTGTCCATTGACACGTCTCATATTCATTCATGTAAATGTGATCCCACCAAAACATTCTGTAAAAAACTAGCCAAGTCTCGATTATCTCTCAAAAGTAATGAAATCTAGACAAAGGCGTGCCAAGTCTAAGGTTCCTTACTGCGATTTCTTTATTATTATAGTTAATGTTGTGTGACTTGGCCGTTGAACATTCTTTATACGTTAGTGGGTACAAGTCAATTTTGTTTACACGTAATGTTATATCTGTTGTAACTACCTATGTTATATCTGTTGTATTTTACATACTAATTTGCTTAAAATAGAATTCCTTTATATACTATCAGGAAACTTGCAACTTGTAATTTATTGTAATTAATACGACGCAGTTCAAAATTGACTTGTACTCACTAACGTATAAAGAATGTTAAACGGCCAAGTCACACAACATTAACTATAATAATAAAGAAATCGCAGTAAGGAACCTTAGACTTGGCACGCCTTTGTCTAGATTTCATTACTTTTGAGAGATAATCGAGACTTGGCTAGTTTTTTACAGAATGTTTTGGTGGGATTTCACTTCTTTTTGTAGAAACGTGGGTATATTCATTTATTTTATTAGATTTTCTTATTTGACACAGTTTTTTTTTATTTTTAGGAGCAGTTTTTTTTTATTACAAATCTTTCTTTTCTTTTTTTCCGGTTCTGATTCTTGTACAGTAGCAACAGTTTTTCGTATTGCCCATTCGCGTTCATTATTTATTCTTTTAGACGGTTTAGACGGTTTAATTTCTGAAAGATCGGCGCGGAATTTACGCCTAAGCCGGTTGTATTCGGTGATCGCTGAAGCTTGAGCTTTTATACTCTTGAACATTTATTAGGTGCACCCCATGAAGATTGGTTACTCGTGAAAGCGCCACGTAGGCTTGGCCACAAGAGAATATGGAGGTGCCAATGTCCATGAGGTCGGTCGGTCAGTCGGCCGGTCGGTCGGTCGGTCGGCCGTCCCGTGCCGTCCCGTCCAGTGCCGTTCCGTGCAGTCCCGTGCCGTGCCGTCCCGTGCCATCCCGTCCCGTCCCGTGCCGTGCCGTCCCGTGCCGTCCCGTCCCGTGCCGTCCCGTGCCGTCCCGTCCCGTGCCGTCCCGTCCCGTGCCGTGCCGTCCCGTGCCGTCCCGTGCCGTCCCGTGCCGTTCTGTGCCGTCCCGTCCCGTCTCGTCCCGTCCCGTCCCGTCCCGTCCCGTCCCATCCCGTCCATTGCCCCGATCAGCTGTTTTCAATTTACTATGGGAGACCCAAAATTTTTTTTCTTGGGGAAAGTTCATATTATTCTATGGGCACCATCATTTCCCAAAGTATTGATCGTCCCGTGCCGTGCCGTCCCGTGCCGTCCCGTGCCGTCCCGTGCCGTCCCGTGCCGTGCCGTCCCGTCCCGTCCCGTCCCGTCCCGTCCCGTCCATTGCCCCGATCAGCTGTTTTCAATTTACTATGGGAGACCCAAAATTTTTTTTCTTGGGGAAAGTTCATATTATTCTATGGGCACCATCATTTCCCAAAGTATAGATCGATATTTTAAAGTCACCTTGTATAGTTTCCCTTTATGTTGCTATTAAAACCTAACTCTGCACCAAATTTCAGCACCGGAGTCTATGGGAAGTACTGGTGTTTTGACCTTTGACCCCCATAAGGTACCTGAGTATGACAGACTCCATTGACTGACTTACCATTGAATGAAAGATAAATTGATTATCTGGGGGCGCGGCAGCGCCCCCAAGCCAAGTCGAGCAAAACATACGGGCGCAGCAGTAACATCCTTTACAGGAAGCCATTCAGAGCATATTTGACCTACCTGTTACTCCGTTGTAGATAAAGATAGAAACCTGAATTCCCGGCGGCTAAAAGGCACCATGTCATAAGACATATTCTCAAAATTTCAATAAATTTGAACCAGTAGAGTTGAAGGTACAGCAATTCAAAGTTCCTCAATTTTGACACTCACTGACTCACTGATTCACGATCATGAAAACTCTAAAGGTGACTTCTAGCGAACCCACAAGCTTAAAATTTTGAGCATGGTTAAAGTTTAGCCTGCAAAGCCAAGGAAAACTCAAACATTGCGCAATTTTAGCCCCAATTTCATAATATATTAATTATCAATAAGCTCAGTACACGGCTACTTCGATTCATCGCTATTCCCCATTAGATATCGCTAGGTGTGCATTTCCTGAATCGCGGTATGGTTTGGTTTGAGGTATGATTTATATTTATATAATTCACCGCCCAGACTTGTCACAAATCGTAACATCAAAGCCACAGAGAAGAGCCCATAGAGATAGGGAGTGGGCTTTGAGAAAGTCGGTAGCTAACGCACAAGAAATAGTACCCGAAAAGAAAATAACTGGCCAAGTGCGAGTCGGACTCGCGCACGAAGGGTTCCGTGCCATTATCTATAAAAAACCGCAAAAAAAAATGTATGGGAGCCCCCCTAAATTTAATTATTTATTTTTTAAGTAAATAATATACTCAATATATTGTGAACATTTTAAGCGTCTACCTGCTACCATTATCAATATCGAGCAAAAAAATCACGTTTGTTGTATGGGAGCCCCCCTTCATATTAAATTTCTTTTGATTTTTAGTATTTGTTGTTATAGCGGCAACAGAAATACATCATCTGTGAAAATTTCAACTGTCTAGCTACCACGGTTCATGAGATACAGCCTGGTGACAGACGGACGGACGGACAGACGGACAGCGAAGTCTCAGTAATAGGGTCCCGTTTGGCACCCTTCGGGTACGGAACCCTAAAAAGGAAAGTTACTTACAAAAAGAAATGAGATCCCAACAAAACATGCATACGCATATACAAAAACGCCAGTCTCGCAGCCTGCGCAGTTTATTCTACCGTAAAAAGTTGTGAGATCTAATTTTAAACCAAGTCGGATAATTTAACCAGTATCTGTGTATGGTAGAATCTTTCCAACAACTTTATTATCGTATACTGTTAAGTAACTACCTAATTAGTTAACTAATAACATTTATAGTGATCGGATCAATATAAGACATCTTTATTTCTTCAATAATAATTAGAATAACTTGGCAATCGCGCTCAACTGACCACTCTATAGCACCCAGAGCACAAATGAATATTATTACTCAACACAACACATCTCTAAATAAAGATAAACTTAACTAATAAGAAAACAACGAATTATTTCGGAGCGAGAGCAATAGGTACATTACGTTGCACACACGCACGGTCCTATAGTCGACAACTTTTCTACGTGCGATTGCCAAGTCATTCTAATTATTATTGAAGAAATAAAGATGTCTTATATTGATCCGATCACTATAAATGTTATTAGTTAACTAATTAGGTAGTTACTTAACAGTATACGATAATAAAGTTGTTGGAAAGATTCTACCATACACAGATACTGGTTAAATTATCCGACTTGGTTTAAAATTAGATCTCACAACTTTTTACGGTAGAATAAACTGCGCAGGCTGCGAGACTGGCGTTTTTGTATATGCGTATGCATGTTTTGTTGGGATATATACTAATAGAAAAACACTTCACCAGCGCGAGTTAGAAGACTGGCAGACCCATCTAGTGTTGGATACCTAACAACTAGTTCTATGATGATCATGAGTGAGTGAGTGTCGAAAATGCGAAACTTTGCTTTCGAATAACTTCGGAACTAAATGACCTACAGACTTGAAATTTTGGATTTTAAGTATGTGATTGTAGCTTACTAGATGACGAAAATTTCTGCGTTCTGGTCTTATCCAGAGGTTCTCAAATAGGGGCCTGAAAATGCGGCGAAATGGTTCCAGTAAAGGATGGTACGGCAGTGTTTGCTTCGCGCTCGACTTGGCGGGGGCACTGCCGTGCCCCCTAATCTATTAAAGTAGGTAGCTTGTGTGTTCATACTACACCATGTTTTCATTTTGCTCCAGAAGCGAAGTGTAGCAAGCAACTATGTATCGGTAGTTGTCGATTTATGTTATGACATGGAGCAAATACTAGTCTAATACATGGTTATGATATGAATTTTAAATAATTAAAAAGTAAAAAAAAAAATATTTTCAATAAAGTTTTTATTTCATTCCCTAAAAGAAGAAAATAAAATTTAAATTCAGGCAAATGCGGGATTTATCTACAAAATTGTGCTAATTGGTGCCTACCTAACCTACCTAATTAAATCTACACAAGTAAATCTCGCAACAAGCTTTGTTATCGTATAAATTGTGTAAGGTAATAAAATGACGCATTTGATTGAATTGAAACTCTTTCTTCTTTTTAGGGAATGAAATAAAAGCTTTATTTAAATATGTTTTTTTACTTTTAATTATTTTTATACTTTTTAGACTTTATCATGACAAGAAAAAACATCTTGTCTAGAATTAGAGTGCTTGTCAAGACGAATCAAATGAGCCCAAACACGATAGGGTTCAGTCGTTTGGTAACAGAGTTTCCATGGCCACCTTTATCTATTGTCTGATGTGAGTGACGTTTACAGGGGGGTGCCAGCTCTGCGCTACTTTCATTCCCCATTGGTCATCAAACGTTAGTTTCACCTGTCACCGCAGCCAGAATATCTTTGGAGAGCTGTACTTACTACGAGTTTTATGACCAACAAAATGTGTGACGCGTTACAAAGACACGCCTGCAACTGAAATGCCACTGAAATTTCGTGACCTAATATTGAACTTTGAGACCGGATTTCAAGGCCCATTCCCTATGTAGTTCAGTTTCAGACTTCCTAGAATATAAGCTAATTGTCGAGATGGTATGCTAGATGGGACTATACGATCTGCAACCTAATTAACTGGGCCGGCCTTCTTACTAAATTAGTATGCAGGCTCGCCTAACTAATGGCGTTACAGATTGTACCTATACATATAATTTGTATTTAAAGGTTAAAAAATATTTTATCTACTCTCATGTCATAAAGTTCTAGTTACAAACTTGAAATCGAATTCATAATGACGTACTTTATAAACGCAATACAGTAATCAAATTATTTTTTTAATAATACACTATACTTCTCGAACAAAACTAATGTTATTATTAAACTTTTTTCCATAACGATACACTTCTACTTATTTTGGGAAAGGCAAGGGTCCTGAAACCGTACAGCCAACCAAGGTGTTTGATAGTCTGTATAGTTGTTTTTTTTTTTAACAATAGTTGACAACAAAACAGCCACTCAGTGTTTGATAATGTTATGTACTTGGAGGCAGGAAGATTTAAACAAAGAGGTTCATTGATCTGAGGTTTGATACTGTGGCCCTATTGTTCTGAGCTGTGGCCCTTGCTCCGCGCATGCGCTGTGATATGCTGGGTTTTGGCGGCAACAAAACGTCAACCGCGTCAACGTGACGTGACAACCTTTTTGTTGTGTCTAAGCACTGACTGATTGTTGTGTTTTAATTCTACGAATGGAAGTTGCGCCTACTTCTAGTTCGTCTATTTAGTTAGATCAGACGACAAAACAATAATATGGTGCCATCGAGCTGATCTGATTAGGGAGCTTTAAGGTGGATAAGGAATGTCTGGGTGGTTTCCTTGTAAACCAGTCGAGTTTGGGCTCCAATGCGATGTTCTCATCACCTAATGAAGGCTGGCAGGTGGCACACGGAAAACTAGGGGGCAATGCTACTAAAAATAAGCGTTCCATTAGCAACGTGCAACGCCGAGAGAATGCCTCAAAAACCCCTGGCGAATACTGGCAATCCATTTGCGATGTGTTCCGGAATACCAAATGACGCCATTTCGGGCGTTTAAGAAGCGGTCGAGATCCAATTGCAATGGGATTCCCAGTGCAGTATTCTTACTTTTAGAACCATAGATTTTAAAGCGAGTTTTTAGTTACATCGAGTTGTCTACTACATTAAAAGGCCAGTAAAAAGGCTCTCTCTCTCGTTTCAGCAAGTAATATTATAAAAGGCATCCTATAGCTTCATTTATATCTATACACTCACCACGAGTGCACAGATGACCTACACATATTCCTAGGTCTAGGCCAATTGTTATCAATAAGTATTTATTACGCTGAACACTTGAGAATGATAGCATGTAATTAACGGACAAGCCCACGCCTTTGTGTATTGATATTTATACCAGAGATAGATTGTTGAAGCCACAGATTAATAAAGAGTTAGGTTGTTGAAGCTAAGAAGTGTACGGTTTGCAACGCAGTAAGGGAACGAACCCAATTCCATACTACGGTCCCCAGTACTACACTTTACACACTACCGGTATTTGAGTCAAAGTGAAAGTCGGACTCTCACATGGAGGGTCGTACCATCGTTTCTTATATGAGGTCACCTATAGTTTCTAGGGTACCGTACCCGAAGGGTGCCAAACGGGACCCTATTACTGAGACTTCGCTGTCCGTCTGTCCGTCCGTCCGTCCGTCCGTCCTGTCTGTCACCGGGTCCGTCTGCACGAACCGTAATAGCTAGAAAGCTGAAATTTTCACAGAATGTGTATATCTGTTGCCGCACCAACCACAAATACTGAAATACGAGAGATATTGCAAATAAAAGGGGGCCCCGATACAAGAGACGTGTTTAGATACACTTACGCATTTCAAAATGGAGATCTTGACTGAAAGTGTTTATTTATTGTCATAGCAACCATGTCATAGACACAAACTACACATTTAAATATGATAGCATATTTCGCGTCAACCCACATGGTTGTGGTTAGCCGGTATGATGTAGACTCTCAATCCGGAGGTCGTCGTTTCAAATCTCGTGAAGGCATAAACTTTTTAAATTTTCTTTTTGTTTATTTTTTTATTGTTTTGAGTGCTTATGATTTGTTGTACGATGGTACGGTACCCTTCGTGTGCGATACCGACCCGCACTTAACCGATTTTTGCCATTTTTGACCCCCCGACCTCCCTGCGCCACTAATGTAGTATGAGCCAAGACTGAGGGTTTGTGCACTAGCGTGGTATTTTGAAGTTGCAGTTTTCAGATATTTCCCTTTACTTGTGCTATAAGACCTTGCTTTGTGCCTTTCATAATTGTAGGCCTACGGGAAGTGAAATTGAAATTGTTTATTCTCCAACTTAAACCAATGATATAGTTAATAAACCTATGTAAATATAATTGAGGTATTAAGTTCTAGTGATAGGTATGATGCATTGATTGAACATTGTACGGGACAAGGCGTGACGCTATTTTGATTCTGCCACCCCGTACGGGACAGGGCGTGGCGCTATTCTGTATCACATTAGTTTGACACCTCTCCCACGTCGAAACTATACTAATCATATCCAGAATACCGGCCATTAACCTCTGTCCGATTCAAATTCCCACTCGCCCCGTCATTCTGTATAGGTAGCTTGAGAACAATTAGTAATGGAGCCGCCACCCAACCGCTTATGTACCCCACTTGCAAAGTACGGGCTTTTAAAAGCGTCTGTTGTATTTCTGGGAATAGTGCTCACTTCCGTAACAGTTACTTTACTTGGATTCCGACGTCCTGCACGTTCTCTGGGTAGTGCTAATGAGCAACAAATCCAAACTAAACCTGTTCAAATATCACTGTAGTGAATTTATAAAGCAAAACAAGTGATTTGGAGAATTTACCTAAGTAATTAAGAATTAATTCATTCCGATATCTGGTTAACCGCAACTAATGACAATTTTGTGATGGACCAAAGATAGATAGCGAGTCGACTTTGAAATTCCAATGCATGGGAGTTTTATGTTTGATGCCTCTGACTATGTTAGGGTGTTGTCCGTGCCATCCTAGCGGCGGCGCTAGGGTGCCGTCGACAGATACCTACATAAAATGCGTCCCCCATCGGATCCCTAGGCTAGCTATCCAACGGGGAGACGGATTTTACTGCGATTTACTATAAATGAAACGTCCGTGGCCGAGATTTATCCGCGCATCGGAAAAGATCGTGCGGGTAAAGCAACATCTGGCCGAAACGGGTATTGGATGAGTGACCCGTTTTTGTGTGGATTTGTTTCGGGCGGCTCCGTTTTTCGGATGACATAAAGTGCCTCCTGAGACCCAAGCAATTTCTGTGTGTTTCCGGAATCCGGCCCATTGTCCTCACACAAGAACAGAATCATTATAGGCCTTGCAGCCCAGGAAAAAAAAGATTAATCTTACCCTGCTTACGCGTTTAACTCTATTTTTAAAGTTAAAGTAATGTTTATTTGCATGAATATAGGTGTACATCAGGTATTTTATAATGTAACTAAAATATAGGTAGGTTCTGAAACCTTTTGATAGGTAGCCGTCAAAATGTAAAAATAACTCTGATTGGTTTTGCTCCAAGTTAAGCAAAAAATGTAATGACCACTCTACCAATCAGATGATAGGAAACTCAATTAATAGAACGCCAAATTTTAAATATGATATTACAAATGTTATGTTCTCGTTTGAGGTCACTATGTCACTAGGACTTCAAAGCAACTTTTGAGCCTGGGCGGGCAGTCAGGACTACTATTGTGTTCTCGTGTGAGTACGTTGGGTCTTAGGAGGATAGGTCCCGGCTACTATCGCTACACGGTGTTAGCATAGTATAAAGGTGTTAGTAATCGTAAAGCTGTGTCAGAGGTATAGGGAAGCTTGATAACTTATTCTGACAGTCGGGTTGGCCACTAGCCTGCACCCCTCCACCAATCCGCATTGAGCTGCGTGGTGGAATATGACTCAATCCTGATGGTGGGGACATTAATGGGCTCTACATTTACAATTTCAGGTGCCTTATGAATAAGGGTTTTCATGATGGAAAACGTGTTTGGATAAAATTTTCTCGACAGAAAATAAATCCAAAGTCAACCCTTTTTAAAAGCTTTCTCTTAGTTTCACGACCATCATAATTATTTCGAATATTTTTTCCTATTATACCGCAGTAGTAGTAAATATGATCTTTCTATTAATTGTCATATGTGGGGAATTGTTGTTAAATAGCGATTTGAAGACTGAAATGTTATACCCTGAAATAGCTTATTTTTTATGTTTTTTTTTCCCGTTTTGGCGCTTACGTTGATTCAGATTAGGTGCGAGCGCACAATTACCATCCCACCTGTTCCTGTTCCCGAGTTATATTAGCTTCTCACTTCCACAATCTTCGTTGACCTTGGTTTGTAATTATTCATACCTCGCCTTAATACTGTAAATGCTAGTAGTGTTTCCAGCGATGATTCCAGTGTGACTTCTTCTTAGTCGCTCCATGTTCGTACAAACTGCGTGCCACTGTGAATTGGTCTCAATTTACACGTGGCTTCTACTTAACACCTGACCCGGGTCATAGATACCATACGAAGCATTTCTGTTGATAACCCGTATTCCATTGGCGTTAAGACTGAAGTTCTGGAGGGAAGGTGTGGTTGGATGGAATTTGATGGTGCAGTTTGTGTGGAATGGCGTGTTGTATCTTTAACTATTTTCTGGTCAAATGTTTTATGTTCAGTAGCAGTAGCTTGTCAATTTCATTCAAGTCAATAAATCGAGTAATCCCTAAAAATGGCAGCTGGTATAAATAGCTAGGATGTCAAGGACCGACACACACACAGATAGACAGACGCTACAAAATTATAATGGTTCTATTTTATGATTGGGGGTGAAAAATGTCCCGCAACATGACTCTGCATTTATGTGTCACCGTAAAATTGTGAAATCCGCGAGAATACAATCTATCGTAAAGTGCATAAAGTAGATTCTAATTTAAATGAAACGTCGGAATCATTAATTATTGAATGATTTATGTGATATGATAATTCTTGATTATTATTGATATTTCACTACTTTCTTTGATTAACGTAATAAATCCAACAAGAAACCAACTTCTTAGGTCAATATTACTACAGAAACACCTTTGGCCAGAGTAGGTTATTGTGGCTAAGCTTCAGTTAGAACAGTATTTTTCAATCTGTGGGTGGCGACCCAGGTGGGTCGCGAAGCCTTACTCCGGCAAAAGGAAAGGACAAAAAGGAAAGGCAAAGTTCTACAGTAAAAACACAATTTCAGTGAGAAGGATCGGCAAATTTATATTTCAAAAGATTTTCATGTCATGGTATTTTTGAAACGTTAATAAGTAAATCATTAGATCGTGTAAGAACATTAACAAACTCTTGTCAATATCTTTCCTTTGAATAACCAACTGACCTCTGTGTGATATGATAAAGGAGATTGTGATGAAGCGAATCCATGTCTTTACAAACGATTCTGAACAGCCGGGTTTGCAACGCTTTACCTTTGATAGAATTCACAATTTTTATGCGATGTGGCAACGCCGCCGCCGCAAAGTTAGGCCGCGCGAGTTTAAAATAGAGAAAATCACAAACGTAAACTTTTTGTCTGTCTACGGTCCAAGGGGGTCGCCAGAATTTTTGAATCTGTAAATGGGTTGCGTATTCAAAAAGATGGAAAAACACTGAGTTAGAAGAAGCAAAATCGGAGCGAACGGAGCGGAGCAGAGCGAAGCGTATGCAAATAAAACGGGATGAAAGTGTCTTGCGCACTTTAACGGTGTACCATCCTTTATTGTGCACATTACGTGGGTAAATTGCGCAAATTAGCAATTTTAAGTAAAATTGCGCACTTTAACGGGTCGTACCAGGTAATGTGCACAATACCTACCTAGTCATTGTGCACATTAACTGGTGGCGCACTCTAACGGTAACAGATATACTGAAATGAAGAATCACTGGGCAAAGCGGTGTCATGCGGTGTGGTGGGTCAGGTGAAGGATAAAGGGGGCGAGCGAAGCGTCCGCTGAAAGTTTCAAAAATACATGGAAATTTTGGTTACAAAAATATATGGAAATTTTGGTTTCAAAAATATAATGGACACTTTATTTCTCATATCGGGGTGAGAAGAGCTCGTGATTCTGAAAAGAAATGTCGTGAAAGTTGCAGAAAAAGGCACTAAAAAAAAAGTCGTTTTTTAAATGCCCATTTTCAATTTTGGTCTCTCTCTCTCTCTCTCTCTCTCTCTCTCTCTATCTCTCTCTCTATCTCTCTCTCTCTCTCTATCTATCTATCTCTCTCTCTCGATCTATCCAATCTCTATTTGTTTTTGTATTAGAATCATCAATAAACAATATGTCGTTATATATAACAAATCATGTTTGTAACTAAAAGGGCCCTAAATCCACATACACTTTTTTTTTTTTTTTTTTTATTGTTTATTAATTGCATTCCACTGCTGTTATAAATATGAAGTTACAACAACATCATGGGCCTTGCTCAGGCGCAGCAATATGAGAGAGGACGACACTATAGTATTATAACCCGTATTAAATTAGGTAACTATATTTAGTTCTTAGAATAAATGATATTTATATAATGGTCTATGTCAGTGTTAATGTAATGATTCTATATAAATATTTTATTTATATATATATATATATATATTATGTTACTGGGCTAGTTTTAATTTTTATAATTTGTCATTTACATAATCGTTTAAATTATAATAACATTTTGTGGTCAATAGTTGTTTTAATGATCTTATGAATCAACTCACTTTATATGTAGATATGTATATAATATTTATATTTATGCAGGTCTATGCATTTTTAATATAGTTCGTATTTCGTCCATGTTGTATATTGATATTTTATATAGTTTATGTAAGTACTGTACCTTATATTTATGTTGTAATTTTCGTGTTGTTATGTAGTTTTATTGCGCACTAGGACTGTCCTCATGCATCCACATTCCTGTCCTGCCTGGGTTTGCTGGTAGAAATCTCTCTTTAGAGATAAGCTCGCCTTTGCGTATAATATTTCTTGTAAATGTATTTTTTTATGTTTCTGCGCAATAAAGAATATGAATGAATACACACACATGGTACGAAACGAAGGCAAGTTCCTCGAACGATGTTTCCTAAACACAGGTCGTTGACAAAGATACTGAGTATCGGGTGTTTGTAATTGTTTGTCACCCTGCGGCAGCTTGTTTCGTTTAAGCGAGTTGAATGCGGTTTTAAACCGCGTCTCTTATTCGGAGTAATGCAGTAATGGTTTATTAAAATAACTTAACATAGCGTCACGCCTTTTTCCATACGGGGTAGCAGAGGCAATGTGCCCACTTATAACATACGGGGTAGCAGAGGCAATGTGCCCACTTATAACATACGGGGTAGCAGAGGCATGTGCCCACTTATAACAGGTCGTATTCAATACTCCTGATATTATTTAAAAAAAAAAATATTGTATTATTTGTAGAGAGTCGAGGGAGACCGCTCAGGATCGGATAGAGTGGAAGATGAGGAAGTTTTGCATTCGGATAAGCCCTTTTTGTAGGGTAAACACACATTTGTACTATTTCCCCAGAATATTATTCCGTAGCTTAGCCACGCATATACGCACAGGCGTAATAAGTAACTAGAGCGTATGTACACAAATTTAGATTATTTTGAATTTAATTGTTCAATGTGTTTTTTCCAATTTATGTTTGTGTCGATATTAAGTCCAAGTAGCGAAAAATTATTAATTGAATCAAGCTTAAGGTCATTAAATTGAAAATTTATATCTAAAGGTTTTTTTTTGAAATGGATTAAAAGGAATTAATTAACTTTTTTTTTTTATTATTTATTTGAAGGTTATGTTCTTCTAGCCAGTTTGTATTTGTATTTTATCTATTTATTTGCATCAGCGCACACACACACAATATAAAACATAGAAGATACTTAGCGCTAAACAAAAATAACATACTTATAAAACATACAGACACAGATAATTTGCACTAAGATAGATAGGATATAGGTACCAAAGTACCTATATCGCACTAGAACTGAGGGTGGTGTGGCATCTGCAAAAGGGTTCTGACTCAGCATGTGCCTGAGAAGTAGACTCCTCAGGCGCTGATCTTCCGTCAGTACCGGTACAATGGAGACGGCGTGCTCAACTGAAATTAATTTGTTAGTGTATATGTACTCTTTGTTTAAAAGGTATAATAATATATAATAGTTTATGATATTGTTTAATATTGTGTAAAGGTTTTCGTTCAGTTCTTGGTTATTTGTGCAGGAAGTAAGTATAGACATGTCGTCAGCGAACAGGACACTAGGGTCATCTATGGATTTGGGCAAGTCGTTTATGTAAATTAGAAAATCATGCCACTCGCCACAAGCCTAGTCATTGTATAAACGTTTAGGTTATGTTCTTTCCAGAGGCGTCGCGCATGTGGGCGAGTGCTGCCTTCGTGGGAGTTCTCATCATCATCGGTCTGCCGCTCTGGTGGAAGACCACGGAAGTGTACAGGTACTCCTCATGCATCTTCAATGGCCGTATCATAAGTTGCAGGTGTGAATTGCAGCTGCCGTGCATTCTGAAAGCCACTTGCCTGGCGTAAGCAGTACTTTAAGATAACATATTATAACCAGAGACTATAATTATATCGAAATGACTGCGCCTGCGGGGGAATGCGGCTCGCCAAACATTTGTTGTATGCAACCTATGTACGATGACGGGCCGCCATTGCTTTAGTGACAGTTTTAAGCTGCCTCCGCAGCAGCTGACCAATCACAGCTCTCTAAGTTGCCTCGTCCCCCGCCTTAAATTAAAATAAATAAATAAATAAATAATCAAATAAACAAACAAACAAATAAATAAATGAATAAATAAATAAATAAATTGATAACCCCTCCTTTTTTGAAGTCGGTTAAAAATAAAAGACATACATAAGCCTGCAAGCTACTCAAAAATATCTAAACATCCTAAACTGGAAATATCTGCACATTGCATACTGAAAGATGTTGACATAACATTGTCGCATAATATAAGCACATGGGTATGTCCATTGCAGTGGAACCAAAAACAGTGCAGTCACAATCATACAAGACCTTTAATTACTTCCTCCCTGTCCGGATTCGAACCCGAGGTCTCTCACTTGGAGTGCCGACCGCCAATCTTCATTAGTGTCACGAAAATGAGAAGTTAAACTCGCTCTAAAATAATTAACAAATTGCATTCTTAACGACATGTTTACAATCTGATAGCGCGAAGCTGTAAAGTGGACGTTCACGGGTTATCGCTAAATTCAGAAGTGGTGTCATTTACTGAGTTACTTGGCTTTTCGCGCGTGAGAAAGTGATGTATCATTGGCCAAAGTCATCGATTTGACCGCTCGTGTTCTGATTATTTATATTTGCGAGTGTATTTTTGTGCCTTATCCAGTGTTTTTTTACGTATGGTGATTATTATTTTTTTATAGCAAAAGATAACGTTAATTGCCTTAGTTTGGGAATTAATCATCAATAATTATTGATTTACAATAGGGGAAGCGATATACTATATAAATATTATTTACTTACTTCAAATATAAACATGGATAAGTTGCAGTAAAACCCTGCAGATAGTCAAATATGAAGTACCTAATGTTTTATTAGGTGACAGTGTGACATTCTTTATCAACAAATCTGTCCAACACAATAGATAACGTAACTAAGTGCCGTTCTCTCATTCCTCAGATAGCGTTTATCTGGGGCTTTTAACATTTCATACGTATAAGTGTCACAAAAAAGTTTTCTGACTGCTTATCCGTCTCTTGGGAGACCCGGGCTATAACGAATAACCGTGATAACTAAAGCTTTTTCCATAATGCTGTCGGCGGTAAATAATACACATCGTCGTCGTCGTCGGGTATAGTTGCCGCGCCGCCCGCCGCCGCCGCCGCCGTCCACGACGACGCGGGACGTAGCTCTAGCTATTTGTCTTTCATCGAGGCAATCTGCTGAAAGACAAAGATTAATGATGGGTCGCGGAATAATTCCGTCGGAAACATTCCGCGGAATCTTTCCAAAATGGGTTAATTCCCGGGAAAAAACCCAAAATGGGAATTTATGCGGGTAAAAACGATTGGCTTCGTTAGAATTTCAAAAAAAATACCGTTATAACGTTATGTCTACTTCTAATCAATATTCGATCAATGTCACATTTGGAAATTTCAGCTGCAAGCAGACAAACTCCCGTTCTTGAGAGTTTTTCGTTTTTGGGGCTTGAAATTATTGAGATTTCGAAGCTTTTGGTAAAAGAAAATCATTTTTTCTCACCGTTATTGGTAGACCAACTGTCTATCCTCCTCTCAGACTCAGATGCAAAATCACCGAGCTACCTGTGTTTACCTGTGTTTAAGTATTACTTATACAAAGTACCGGCACGGAACTCTAGCGCTGACCTTGACAGCGCAAGCGAGATATATGCATCTCTTTAGTGGTGATAGAGAGAGCGAGAGCGTTCCCCACTACGTCCAACAGCGCTAAAGTTATTTGCCGGGCGTTATAGCAATAATATTATTTCACCTGCGCCAATCTTGCTAGTTCAGAACCCTTTTATGAGTAAATTACCACATTTGACGGTTCCTACTTATTTTTATCGATGATAATGTCGTTAGGATGGCAACACTGAAGAATACGGTACTCGCACTATCATTTCATTCGTCGCTTGTCTCTTGTGTCATGCGCTCGGGTGTTCTATTGTGTTGACTATTTAACGACTTTATTTTTGACTCGGACTTCGATAATGGCTGTGTGATTTGGCTGCTGTTTTGCAACAGCAAAACAACTGCCTTAAGCCGATACATTTGGCCGCATATATGTTGTGTTGAACTGCAGGAAGACGAAGAAGTTGCAGCCATGGAATTTATCCATGGCATTGGATGCCAGTTAAATATTGAAGTGATGGCAGACTTGGCAAATTATAGAGCCAGAGAAGGCTTTTGGGGAAAATCCTTCGTGTGGAGTAATTTAGAAAACATTGACGCAGTAGTCTGGTGGAAAGGGATTTGTAAAGCGAGACCACTGAGCAAAGTTGCTGTGCGAATATTAACAGCGCCCTGTACATCGGCAGCTACTGAACGGTCTTTCAGTAAACATGGGCACATCCACAGTTTAAAGCGAAACCGATTGACAACTGAGAGAGCCGCAAAAATAGCATACATATCGTATAATTGGAATTTGCTGAACAAAAAACAAATACCTGAAGAAGAAGAGGAACCAATGTCCAGTCCCCTCCCAAGAAGTGAAATGACAAGTCCTACTATAGATTATGATCTGCAGCCGTCAACATCGCAAGGACAAAGCCACGATGTGGAATTTTTCGATATAGGTGCAGGAAGTTTCACTTTCACCTTTCACTCTCTCAGGAGACTTCAGTACTTCTTACCTCGTCAAACCAAAATCACCCTCGCTCAGTGTCTCCTTCTACCCCTCATCGATTATGCGGACGTTTGCTGGGTCAGCGCTAACGAAGAACTACTGAATAAACTCGAACGACTTCAAAATCTCGGGATTCGGTTTATCTTCGGGTTGCGCAAATACGACCATGTATCACAGCATCGCAAAGAGTTGAAGTGGCTGCCGATCCGTCTTCGGCGGGATTCTCACATTCTATTTGTTCTCTACAATATTTTACGGAATCCACGGTATCCATCCTACCTACGAGACCGTTTTCATTTTCAATTTCTTTCTTCCAGCAGGCCTCGGAGAACTCAAGCAGTGTCCTTGCTCACAGTACCACCTCATAGCACCGCGTCCTATGAGCACGGATTTAGACTTCGTGCTATCCGCTTGTGGAACGCACTCCCCTGCACCATCAGGGATAGTCCTACTCTCAGTATTTTTAAAAGTCGTGTGAAGAAGCATTACCTGTCTTTATAGAATTATAGGTAGTATGTATGTATAGTATTTATTAGTTTATGTATATTATATAAATATATTTCATATTTATTTATATAAGTATGCACTAGTTTATGTAGTCTATTGATTTGTAAGTAATAATTATATGTACTGTACACATGGGTCTACTCCTGCTCAGCAATCCACCTGTCTCATCCCTATTTGGTTTGCTGGAAGAGATCTCTTATTAGAGATAAGCTCGCCTTTGTACACTTTTTCTATGTTTTTTACTGTCCTATGTAACTTTTTGTGTGCAATAAAGAAATTATGAAATTATGAAGTTTTGACACAGATAGTGATAGTGACTAAAACATTCATTAAGTTGTTTTAATTATGTATAATAAATGTATGGTGATTGAATTGTTGTAGTATTTTTTTCCTAGATGTGATTCCTTCATAAAGTTTAACCTGCGTAGTTTAAACGTTTTTACTCCAGCATCAGATCAGCTCTATGTTACAAAAAATACTCTTGGACCATAGTATTTCTTAAGACGAGTCAAACGAGCTCAATCTCGGTGAAGTTGCGTCGTTTTATGACAGAGTTCCTATGACCACTGTCGGGCCTCCCGTGCGTCTACTACCTTCATGTCATTTCATGATTGATAGCTTTGCACAGTTAGGGACGACATGGTGAATAATAAAAGTACATAATACATATATACACATTTGCTATGAGAGTGGAAAGATGAGTTGACCAGATTTATCTCATTCATGTTACTATTATTAGGTCTAGCCTGTCTCGCATGGCTGAGCCTCCTACTGTCTTACATTATAGAAGAACCGTTACTCCTCCGGTTTCAAGCCTCTTCATGGTTTAGTCTCCACGTACCTATATCTTAGAGGAACCGTTAGTACTTCAGTCTCAAGCCTCTTCGTGGTTTAATCTCCACGTACACCTCAGAGGAACTGTTAGTACTTCGGTCTCATGCCTCCACTTGGTTTAGACTCCAAGCACACATTAGCCTTAGAGGAACCGTTATTACTCCGGTCTACTTAGGCCTATCTTTTTCTCTATCCTAGTTGGGCATCGGTCGACGTGCTCCGGTCTATGCAGGGAATAACCCTGGTGACTCTATCCATATTTGCCTTTGGTCACTAAGACGGACGGAGGGCCGTGGGCCCTCCGGAGGCCTCCTCCAACCCCTATAGCCTCGCCCTCGGTTGCTCCAACTTCGTCGACCGTGCCAGTGTGCTTTCGAATCACACTACTAATATCTCATGGACGCTCCAGGCTGCCCTGTCCAATGTCCTTGACTATACAATACAAAGTGTGCTGAGCACTGCAAGATTGGACTACAAATTATGGAAAGAATGTCATGTTCAATTTTGTCCTCTCATCTTTCCACACGTCATGCACTTATAGGTCGACATAAAGCGTATTATAAAGTAAACACTCACTCAGGGCTTCCAGGGGGTCTCCAAGGAGCTCGGGGCTCCTTCATTTCCTCACCATACTCATATTTTACCTGCCCGTTGGTCGGTCCGCGCCAAATGGAAAAAAGAATTCCTTCTTTCCTTTTCCCGCCAACCTCCTGTCATTTTATACCAACATAGATTAGTCAAGTCCGAGCGTGGTGATACCACACTACAATAATAATATTGACCATATAAATGTTGATACATACCGATTTTCCTGTGGCGAATCGCGCAGTGCGCGACACTCCCACAAACAGAAAGAGTGTTATGGCAGTAGTGTGAACAGGTGACGCGTCCATTCCTGTATTTTTTGTCTGGCCCGGACAGCAGCATCCCTTTTACGTCTGGTACCTGACTGAAGACTATCAGGGTCTAAAATAGCCTCCTCTGATCTTGACGTCTCTGTAGATGTCATAGATTCTGGCACTGATACTACTTCATTTGTGGTTTCTATCTCTTGGTTATTGAACTCAGATTCTGGATTTGTTGAAACTGGTGGTTGCATGGTATCCATATGACTTGGGGCTTCATCCAGATTTAAGTACTCTACTGGAGCCTCTACGGATGGTGTCAAAGCTTCCTCATCAGTCGTTCTAGCTCGTGCAAGGTCTTCCTGTTCGGTCTCTAGTGGATAGAGATGACCAATAGACCGAATCATTGTAGTTTCTCCAATTTTAATCTTAGCGACTCTGTGTTCGCCATCTGCACCTTTTATTAGTTCCGATATCTTCCCAACCTTCCATAATTCTCGGTTTTTTAAGTCTGACTTTAACTGTACGATGTCTCCTACTTGTGGTACACGACCAGATACAACTCTAGATTGTTTAGGGGAGTTCTGGTACCTTTCTCGCAGGCTTGTCAGATACTGTGATAGGAATATTTTCTTGTATTCTTCCAGAATAATTAGTCCTTTTTTCCAGCTTTCTATCAGATTGGTTTTCAATTCAGAACCATCTACTGGATAAACATTGTTCCTGACTGGGGTTAATGTTAGACATTTCCCTAGACTCAGAAAATCAGCTGGTCTTAATATGTGGATGACTTCAGTTCCAATCTTGGTGAGTGGTCTTGAGTTGACAATAGCTTCTACTTCTTTTATTACTGTTGATAGTTTACTATCTCCAAGTAGATGCTTCTCAAGAGTACGCTTCAGTGAATGCTTCACTATACCAATCAGCCGTTCATAAAATCCGCCATGCCACGGGGCGAGTTGTGGTATGAATCTCCATGCAATTCCATTGTCAATGCAGTAAGGTTTGCTGACTACTTCAGATGTTAGTCTAAAACATGTAGCATTGTCGGAATACAGTCGTTTTGGTGTATTTCTTGTTGCTGCAAATCGTCTGAGTGCAAGGAGACATTCTTCTGCTGTCAAATTATTGACTACTTCTAAATGAATAGCCCGTACAGCTAAACAAGTGAATAAAGCTACCCATCGCTTCTGTTTTCCATTTGGCGTGTTCACGAACAGTGGTCCGAAATAGTCCACTCCACAGTATGTAAATGGTGTACTGTAGTTCACTCTTTCGTTGGGTAAATCCGGTGCCGTCGGCAATCGATAGGGGCCACCTCCATGTTTGACACACTTTGGGCAACGTGAAATCACTCGGTCTACCTGCCGTTTTCCATGAGGTATCCAGTACTTTTTCCTTATTAGGCTCAATGTATGGATAGCACCAACATGGTAATTATTTTCATGAGTATCTTTAATAATCTGATTCGTAAATTCACAATCTTTAGGCAACAATATGGGATGTTTCATGTCATAATCCCATGTGGTGTTTACCATCCGTCCTTGACATCTTATTACACCGTCCACATCTAGAAATAGACCAAGGTTTCTAGTCAGGTGTGTCTCTTTTCCTGTGATTTCATCTGCAAAATGAAGTTTTTGCAACTCCTTGATTTTTGTCAAATTCTCAGTTACTAAATTTGATGGAGGTAGACTATTCTGTACAGAGTCGATTTCCATTACATCACTGTTCCAACTGCTATTTACTGGGTTGTCGCTTTGGTCATCCATTTCCATATGTGGGCTGGTCCATCCTGGACCATCAACTGCATCTGTGGTTGATCTGCCATCGCTTTGGTCCAGGCCCTCCCCGACAGAAAGAACTGTCAAGTGGTTCATATAATATCTATCTGCCGGCCACATTGTTTCATCTTCTTTTAGAAATGCGGGGCCATTAAACCAAAGTTCCTTAGATTGACTCCAAGTGTTAGGTCTTGTTGCAACATCAGCTGGATTCATCTTCGTGTTAATATAGAAGATTTCTGCTTGCTTCTGGTTCTTTTTAATTTCTTCCACTCTATTTGACACGAAGGGTGGCAGCAGTTTATTGGAACGCATCCATCCATGCACAACCAAACTATCCGACCATAATGTTTCCTTGCTTATCAGTAGGGACAAATTCTCTCTTACATATTTTAGAAGTCTGCTTGCTATAAGCAAGCCCAAAAGTTCCAGTTTAGGGATATGCAGTTCGTTTGACTCTTCATTCTTGGCTATTCTCGACTTTCCCATCAGGAATGAGACTGATGTACCTTGTGGACTTTGTGATATCAAGTATATGACCGCTGCATATCCAGTCTTCGAAGCATCTGAGAAACAATGCAGTTTGTATGTTGTTTCTGCTTCTGGAACAGTATTTGTTGCGCATCTTGGCAGCTCTGCATGTATGGCCGTTTTCATGGAATCCAGAATATCTTTCGCTGACTGTATTAACTGTTCTGGCAAGACAGTATCCCATTTATATTTCTGTTCGCAGATGTTGCGAAACAATATCTTCAATGGAAGTGTCAAAGGACAAATGAAACCACATGGATCATAGATCCGGGCGAGAGCACGTAGTACCTTCCTTTTTGTGGTAGGTGGGGCATCTTTGTTGAAGTGTTGATCAGTCAATTTCAACTTCAATGTGTCTTTAACGACATTCCACGTCAGTCCAAGAATTTTCACACTGCCGTCATGTTTTGCTTGCTGCTCTACGGGTACAAGATCAAGAAGTTCCTTATCATTTGATAGCCAGTCTCTTATATTCATTGAAATTTGTTCAAAGGATTCCCTCGTCTTCTGGTATATTTCTTGAGCTTCCTGAATTGTGTCCGCACCAGTTACTAGATTGTCTACATAGCAGTTATTGGCTATATCTTTTATTAGGCTTTCATCAGTCTGGGACATGTGATATCTGATGGTGGCTGTCAGAAGATATGGAGAGGTAATAATACCAAACGGGACTCTACAAAATCTCAGGTACAAGAGGTTGTCGTCCGTTAGATCTTTCGTGATGTCCTTTACCCACAGAAATCGTGTGACGTCACGGTCTTTCTCTTGAAGTCCAATTTGTAAGAATGCCTTCTCTATATCAGCCACGATTGCTATTCTCTTTGTTCTAAATCGCAAAAGAAGAGCTGTGAGATCTTCTATCATAGATGGACCACTGTATAGACATTCATTCAAACTCTTGTGGCCCGAAGCCTTTGCCGCTGCATCATACACAATGCGCCCTTTCTTGCCTTCATTTTTTACAATATGGTGCGGTAGGTAGTGTATAGGGTGCTCACTTTTGTTGTTGTGTGGTTCCACAATTTCAATCACATTTCCATTTAACTGTTCTTTGAGAATATTGTCATATTCTTGTAGCGTTGTTGTGTCTAATCTTTTGACTAAACTCTTTAGTCTTCCAAGTGCCATACCGTAGTTAACTGGAAGAGGCGGTGGGTATTCAATCCACGGCCATGCTACTTCATAACGCCCATTTATGAACTGTACAGTGTCATTATAATGTTTGACTGCTTCATCTTGTCTTGTAGCTTTTGGTGAATCATTTATGCCAATGGACTCGAGAGACCATAGAAATTTTATGTCAATATTTCGTAGCGGTAAGTCAGGTTCGGTAAAATAGGGGCAGCTTGAATTGTGACAGTGGCAATAAGTAGTCACAGTTAATACATTTTTTTGATCCTTTATATGGTCTTTGTCTGCATTTCCAGATAACAGCCAGCCGAAGTCAGAGTCTACCAAGTACAAATTATCCTGAAGTTTCTCCTTTGTTTCACGTATGAAGCCAGCAAAATAATCATTTCCTATTAAAAGGTCTATATTTTCACCAGTAGAATCATCGTCAGCTACTAAATCAACTGTGGATCCATCAACTTTAGCTACTGGTAACCTCTCTGTAATGTGTGGAACAATGTTGACTCTTATTTGCTTCTTAATGCCACGTTTGGTCTCTAATAGGATGTCTACAGATGGGCTTGACATTTCTTTTGGTTTAGTTGCACCAAACGTGTATACTAACAGTCGGTCTTCATTGTCAGGAGTCAGTTGTAATCTGGATGCAGTCTTGGCACAGATATAACTGCGACATGAGCCACTGTCCAAAACAAGTCTGCATTTATGCTTCTTTGTTGTTTTGTCGGGGTTTGTGACCAGTGTTACCGCTGTCTGTAAAAAGGTAAAGGTGTTCGTTGTAGTGTAGCATTTCACAGTAGATTGACGATCAGAGAAAGTTATCTCACCCTTTGGCTTGGGGCACAGCAGTTGTAGATGGCCTTCACCACAGCGATAGCAATTCACCTTTCGGTAACACTGTTCAGTCTTATGGTTTCTTTTTAAACATTTGTGACATCTATCCGCCAGTTGCTTCCGTCTGGATTCTATATCATTGTATTTCCTACAATCGGCACTAGCATGGTTTAATTTGCAGAAAATACATGAAAGTCTACTCCTTTTTTGAGGATGATTGTTCAGTTGAACAGTTGCCTTTCGTTTTAAATTCATCTTCTTTGTTTTGTTGTTGAAGTTGCTTCTGGATGGATATTCACGTTTCATGTCAGATTTCATATGCAAAATCTCGGTTGTGATGACGTCCTGTGTCTGTGTCTGTGCTGGTATTGGTGTCAATTGGGCCTTTTCCATTGCGACTATAATATCCAGCAAAACCTTCCTAACATTCTTTGTTGAACTCTCATCAACATGAATTTGTGGCATTAGGTGATATTGGTGTAGGACTTGTTCAGGAAATTTGTTTAGTATTGTAGCACGAAGATGATTGCCATTGATATTCTCTCCCAATTTCTCTAAAACTCTTAGATGTCTTTCAATGTCATCAAGAGTTCTCCTGCAACTGGATGCCTCATAAGCAGCTCTATCTAAATTGAATAGCGCAGTGTAATGCGTGTCAATCAGAGTATCCTTTGAGCCATATCTAGACTTAAGAGCTTCTATGGCAATGGAGTAGTTATGGTTCGTGATTGCCAAGCCTGCTACAGCCTCCAAGGCCTTACCCTCCAGGCTGCTGACTAGGTAAGTCAGCTTGTCAGCCTCTGACAAAGGCTGGTTGTCTACATTTGATTCGAATCGGTCCCAGAACTCAAACCATTTCAGGCTCTGCCCATCAAATTTTGGTAATGTTAATTTTGGAAGTCTGATACTTAATTGGTGTGGTGCAGCATGAGCTTTAGACAATGTTTGAGCAGATGCTACACTGGACTGCAGAACCGTCAAGAAATCTTCCCCTTCCATTTGTACTGTCATTGCCTCGGTCACTATCTCTTCGCGGGGACCTGTAGATGACGCCGAATAATGCCTAATCTCTTCCTGCAGTCTATCTATCAAACCTTTCAACTCAGCCACCGCGGCGTCAGCCGTGGTGATCAACATTTCTCCCGATTCGTAAACTTTTGAGAGACGATCGAGACATTCTTTGAATTTGGCCTTGCGAATTTGCAACATTTTGACCAGAATTTCTTCCATTCTTGCACACTGAAACATGAAAGAAAGACTGATTGACTAGGTAGGTAGGTAGGCACTATTCACGCCGTGCCATGATTCAAAGAAAAAACTATCCTTTTACAATCGAGAAGGACTCACCACTGTTCCCGGTGTTACTGCGCATGAACAGCAATATATCGCCTTGATTGCTCGGGACTTATTGTCGTGATGTAGGTACTGAAAATAACCAAACAAGAATAACTATCCGTTCTTTGCCGGCATAATATGGCGTCCTTGGTTGGTTTGGTGGGCTATGCATGTATTCTGTCAGTGCTACAAAAGTTGTCAATTTACCTTTACTATCCTTTTCACCGCTTATTCCCGCCGCACCAGCACTCCTACGAGAATTCACAAAAAACTTGATTTGCGTAATTCTACTCTGAAAGTCTTATATTTTGTGAAAACTTGCGAACTACGCCATCAAATCAAGACAACTCCAAACGAAGCCACAACGAATTCAACGAAACGGAGAAAAAATGACCAACGACAAGTTAGAAGAAAGCCAGCCGGCCCAAACCGGAAGTCATGCACCGCACCGCAGCCCGCAGTGATGTCACCAAGAACAAAGTTACGGTTTTTTTTTTAAACTATAAAAGTAATCTTACTTACGCATGGACCGCACCTGTTAATTTACGAAACATAAATAAATAAGTCAGCTCTATTTATATCGCTTGAATATAATTTTTTCTCCAAACGAACAAAACGTAAATAAATCGAAGAACGAATCGTAACAATCAAATCGATCGATCGATTACCGGTTAATTTTGGCATCGCACTAGTCCATGGACTGTGTTGCCAATCTAAAATTATTACGTAAAAATGGTAGAAAATAAATGTAGTCAGTTTTTTGTAACTCTTTATTTCATATTGCTAAATAATGAAAATTCAACACAAAATAATCTGCTTTGCAAAAATCTTATTGGTTCCCTCAATGCTTGAAGGATTTTGACATAATCATATCATTCTAAGCTGTTCAAATCCCAGCTCCTCCACCATAATGTCGGGCCTCCCGTGCGTCTACTACCTTCATGTCATTTCATGATTGATAGCTTTGCACAGTTAGGGACGACATGGTGAATAATAAAAGTACATAATACATATATACACATTTGCTATGAGAGTGGAAAGATGAGTTGACCAGATTTATCTCATTCATGTTACTATTATTAGGTCTAGCCTGTCTCGCATGGCTGAGCCTCCTACTGTCTTACATTATAGAAGAACCGTTACTCCTCCGGTTTCAAGCCTCTTCATGGTTTAGTCTCCACGTACCTATATCTTAGAGGAACCGTTAGTACTTCAGTCTCAAGCCTCTTCGTGGTTTAATCTCCACGTACACCTCAGAGGAACTGTTAGTACTTCGGTCTCATGCCTCCACTTGGTTTAGACTCCAAGCACACATTAGCCTTAGAGGAACCGTTATTACTCCGGTCTACTTAGGCCTATCTTTTTCTCTATCCTAGTTGGGCATCGGTCGACGTGCTCCGGTCTATGCAGGGAATAACCCTGGTGACTCTATCCATATTTGCCTTTGGTCACTAAGACGGACGGAGGGCCGTGGGCCCTCCGGAGGCCTCCTCCAACCCCTATAGCCTCGCCCTCGGTTGCTCCAACTTCGTCGACCGTGCCAGTGTGCTTTCGAATCACACTACTAATATCTCATGGACGCTCCAGGCTGCCCTGTCCAATGTCCTTGACTATACAATACAAAGTGTGCTGAGCACTGCAAGATTGGACTACAAATTATGGAAAGAATGTCATGTTCAATTTTGTCCTCTCATCTTTCCACACGTCATGCACTTATAGGTCGACATAAAGCGTATTATAAAGTAAACACTCACTCAGGGCTTCCAGGGGGTCTCCAAGGAGCTCGGGGCTCCTTCATTTCCTCACCATACTCATATTTTACCTGCCCGTTGGTCGGTCCGCGCCAAATGGAAAAAAGAATTCCTTCTTTCCTTTTCCCGCCAACCTCCTGTCATTTTATACCAACATAGATTAGTCAAGTCCGAGCGTGGTGATACCACACTACAATAATAATATTGACCATATAAATGTTGATACATACCGATTTTCCTGTGGCGAATCGCGCAGTGCGCGACAACCACCTTCCATCTCCATCACCAGATCAGCCCCAAGTTAGAAAAATATTGCATTGTCATCCAACTTACATGTGCAACCTATATATTGCACTTGCGTATGCAAAATTTTAGCTCAATCAGACAACGGAAAATGGGTCGAAAGCAAGACCAGCTTAGCTAAACGTTTTTACCTACGAAAAATCCCATTGGAATTATTCCCGGGTAGAATCCCATCACAACTAATGACATCATCTATCTATATAAAAATTAATTGCTGTTCGTTAGTCTCACTAAAACTCGAGAACGGCTGAACGGATTTATCTTATCTTAGTCTTGAAATGTTCGTGGAGGTCTAGGGAAGGTTTAAAAGGCGAGAAAAAATCGAATAATTTCCGGGAAAACCCTAAAACAGCCCTTTTCTATTTCCCATACAAACGTTTTCTAGAGTCAATCGTTTTCTGGAGTCAATTTGAACTTTATTGCTATTCAATAAAGTTCATATTAAATTATAATCACTCACTGTTGTCTGAGCAATTTAGGTGTGTTCGTAACGTCAAAGAGTCAATTTGCAATTTATTACCGCTGCATAAAGTTCAAAGTTGTACTAAAATATATATACAGAGTGTAACGGAAGGGGGTATCAACCCTGAAGGAGGTGAATGTGCTCATGAAACTCAACAACTTTCCCCGAAGAACATAGGTCGAAATATGAAAAAAAAATTTGGCCCTCCCATAGTAAATCAATCAGCTGGTAGTCAGTTTTGAAATTAATTTATACAAAAGTTTAGGTCTTTTATTTATCGATTGAGGCAGTACGAAGTCTGCCGGGTCAGCTAGTCATCGATAAAAAAAAATACGCGTGTAGCACCGTACACGTGTTAGAAGTAAAACTTCTGTAGCTAGATCATTAAGTGGTACCTATACTATACACCTATACCTACCTATACTAAAAGAGATTTAAATTTCCAATTTTGAGATCCAATCTCTGCTTCAAGTTACTTTTAAGTTTCAGACGTCCGATTATTTGAAATTATTTTATACTTGTACTTACTTTTAATACGTCATGTCATTTATTTCCCACCATTCCTTATCTACAATTTGTCGCGCTCGTGGTGATATACTTAACTCAATCAATAGTGTCACTACTATTTGCATCTCGCTCAGATTATATACCATCTGACGTCACGTCTTTAAGCCGTCTCGCTCAAATGTATGCATTGCTTTGCTTGTCTCTGTGCCCAGTCCCTTTATTTAATTGATCGAGTACGTATTTTCAACTATTCCAAGTTAATGTGTACCTGCGGGGCTACCATAAGGCTTGCCACTCACCTCAGTCGCGCAGATAAATGACAAAGAAGATGGCTAAATCAATATATGGACGACTGCCCCAGACATGTACAAAGACTTCTCAACAGCCAATAGCATTTAAATATTCATTCATAAATTTAATTTACTGCGTCTGTATTTAGTTTGTAGAACTTGAAGAAAAAAATTATTAAATATAGGTAAATAAGAGTTGTTACTCAATACTCCGTGATTCCAATATGATTCCGTGACCTTTGCCGTCGCTAGAAATAAGCACCATTTTGCAATAACATGCAACATAACGCCATCTAGCCACTCCTCTGGAAACCTCCTGTTTTCAACAGTTTTGCTAGTTGGCAATTATGTTGCATGTTATTTTTAACGATGGCAAAAGTCACTAATCAATGGCGGAATCATAGAGTATGAAGTGACAACTCATAATTATTTAATCATTTCCTTCAAGTTCTACAAACTAACTAAAGACGCAGTAATTTATGAGAGAATATTTAAATGCTATTAATTGGCTGTTGAGAAGTCTTTGTACATGTCTGGGGCAGTCATTTTGCCAAATTGCCAACTCCTTTCGCGTCTCAATGATGTTTCTCCATAAAATAGCGCGCATTCATTATGATATGACATTAAATTGTGACAAAATGCGTGGCTGGGGTGACTGGCGTGCCTTATGCTACCCCCGCTAACCTATACGTACCTACTTTGCTAGGATTTTTTAGGGTTACTTCATCGCGAAGCGATGACGTAACTCTTATTTAATTTTATTCTTGACATTTCCTTAGTCCGCCATACGACATACCTCGATTTTTATATTTTACTTCAACATTATTGACTGGCATGAAGCATTAACTTTAAAATTACAAAAGCTTATTAAAATCAAAATCGTATAATTTCAACAGTTATAACAACAATTCAACTTTAAAATATGTATTACAAAAATTACATCCAAACAAATAAGCGAAACAATAAGCCATTAAACTTATGGCTCTGTAAACTGTAGACCTCGCTTTGGCCGTTTACTACAGATAAACATTAAATAGGTAGGTATAACACGTACTTAGTAGCTAAACTGCTAATTTGTGACTTGAACTGCACTATATAATAAAAACTGGCTTTAGAACAGTTCTAGGTACCTACTTATTGTTTTCAAGAAGTCTTAATGCAGCCATCCATCACATCGGAATTTGCTTGAACACTAAATATCACATTTGGATGATTCTTAGTGACTTTATGCGATTACTAGCTGCCCGTTGCGCGACTACGCAGCGCGTTTTAGGTACCTATTCCATAGTTACCGGCCACAAAACGATTCGTTCATCATTTTAGAAATTCATATCGACCCGTATGTGACATTGATGAAACTCTTTTCTTACAAACTGTATGGATCGCATCGCACAGCTGTCAAACATAAGTTCCGGTTCCAACAAAGAGGTTGAACGAAGTAGTTTTTGGTCACGTCACTGGTTTTGTTTGCCAGTGTTTGCCCTTGCCCCAGCCAGCGGCGGCGGCGCCATCTTGGCCATACCGGAAATCAAGAACTCGTGGAAGAATGCTTAAAATAATTTTTATTTGTTAACGTTTCATCAGGTTTTTCTCTCACTAATTAACATTCTTTATTGTACGAATGTATTATTTATTATCTTATCTGATTAGTTAAAAACCGTATTGAAAATAGTTGCGGTTTTAAAAGTCTTCAGCCGACCCTGACGTCACCGATTCCAATTTCCGTTACATTTCTTAGCCACTCGTGATAGCACCCGGCTAGTAGCAAGTGAAAAGCAAATATATGAATAACCCACAGTTGAGAGGTTAAATAAATTTTACCCCCGTGCCCCAAGAAGTTTTACTTCAATAAGTAGGAACCGGCAAACGGGGTATCTTACTTGTAAAAGGCTATCTTGGGAGATTGGCGCAGGTAAATTATCATTTTTTCTATAGCAACACTTAAACACAGGTAGCCCGGTGACCTTGCATCTGAGTGGAGGCTAGACAATTGGTCTACCAATAACGGTGAGAAAAAATTGATTATCTTTTACCAAATCTCAAAAATTTCAAGCCCTAAAACAAAAAACTCTCAAGAACGCGAATTTGTCTGCTTCCATCTGAAAGTTTCAAATGTGACATTGACTGAATATTGATTGGAAGTTGACATAACGTTATAACGGTACTTTTTTTGCAATAATAACGAAGAAAATCGTTTTTACCCGCATAAATGCCCATTTTGTATTGTTTCCCGGAATAATTCCGCGTTTTTTCCCAAAATGGAATTATTCCCGGGTAGAATCCCATCACAAACAAAGATGCAAATAGCTACGTCACGCGTCATCGTGGATGGCGGCACCTATAAAGCAAAACAATAGATTACATCACACAGATAACATAACATATTATAGTGTCATGCCTTTTCCCATACCCGTATATACGGGGTGGTACAAATTGTGCCCACCTTTTCACGGTGTTGGCCTCATTTTGGAAATAGTTTTAAAATAAATGTTATGACATTTTAAGCGGACTACATTAATATTTCCGGGATATCTTCTGTAGTTTCAATAAAAATTTATAATACAGTTGAATTTTAAAACGCGCCAAAAACGCTGTATTTCTATTGGCGCCGGTCACATGACTCGCGTGACGTCACATGCTCGTGAGTGAACTGAACACTGGAATGAATGAACTGAACTGAATCATTATGATTCAGTCAAGCAAGATGTCAGAGACGAGTGTGTGACGTCACCGAGAGATAAACGTCAGACAGAGCGTTTTCGTTTTCGTCACAGAATATATTTCGATAGTTTATACATTTTAATTCCTGGAATCCGCAAAAAATAAACGATCTTTTACTCCAAAATATAATGAATTTCTACGTTACAATCTGAAAGGATTACCACATTTTGTCGAATATTTTTAATGTTGTCCATACCACAGACTGGCTCCCAGTAAATGCAAAAAGAAAGCGTGGCCGACCCAGGGAGAGTTGGACGGATGAGTTGGGTCTATGTGATAAAGAGTGGAAGGAGACCGCTCAGGATCGAATGGAGTGGAAGAGGGGGAGAGGGGCCTTTGCCCAGCAGTCGGATATTACAGGCTATTAAAAAAAAATATACCGTATTGTGCCCACTTTTCACCAGTTATACAATACTCCATATTGCGTGACAGGGGGCTAGGCCATCGCCATCGCCCGCAGCTACGGAGCAATGAACATTTCCTCACGATGTTTTCATCACTGTTAGAACGTCCATTTGTACCTGAGATAAATTACTTAATACTTATCTCGTTTGATTGAAACATGGTCCAGCTGCATTATTTATTTAGCGTTTGGTCGCAGTCGTCCACGTCACAACTCATGAAGGTGGCCGCTTGAGCAGCCATTCGATAGCCTCTTCGTCAGCGGACTGGACTTTTTGCAGTCCTCCCTCAATCGACCATAGAGGACAGCTGCATGAGAAGCATTCTTGAACCCCACTAGACTAGATCACTGAGCTCTGAATTCTTAAACCTAATAATTAACTGGTTCACTCTCAGAAGCACACCGGTCGACCAACCGAACAATGGAGAACAATAGATAGATGTGTCGACGAAGGGGTTAAGGCTTCAGCCGTATACAATTACAATTCATTATCCTCTTCCTCAAGCCCAAACTCAATATAGTCTATTCGTGATAAGAATGCAGTAAAGTCATCACTGTCCGGCGGCGGCCTAGCCACGCCCCGTACGTAACCAATCAAATCGTTTCCAATTATCAAGCCAAGTTCACAGTGACCAGTTGAAGGCAAACTTTCGAACGCGAACGTTGACTCCTTTCCTGTGAGTGTGTGTTAACAGACTTAAATTAAATTTTCACTGCATTCTTATCACGAATAGACTGTAGTATATTCTCTAAAAGTCCAATGATCATCATCACAATTCCAGGGTCACCCTCCCCTACGAAGAGATAGCAGCCTTCAGCCCCGAGAGCCATGTGGTGACGACGGAACTGACGGTGCTAGCTGATGATGAGAAGACGGCTTCCGAGGTCGCCGCAGCCATCCGACAGACCTTCGAGAAGTCAGGTGATGATGGTGAAACTATGGGACTGCAGCATATGTAGTTGTGGCTCCACTTACCACACGGAACAGAAATAACAGTTTTTTCTATTCCGTGGCTTACCATGCGAGAGGTTGCGGGATCGATTCCCGGCTAGGGATAAAGAAAAACAAGAAACCCCAGGTCTTGGATGTCTACATGTTTGTGATGTCGCTGTTTCTGGTTCCCACGACACAGTATCCTAGTGTGGGGCCAGGAGGATGATTCTCACCCATTAGAGTCTTGGATGTCTACATGTTTGTGATGTCGCTGTTTCTGGTACCCACGACACAGGGTATCCTAGTGTGGGGCCAGGAGGATGATTCTCACCCATTAGAGTCTAATGCATATTCGACAAAGGGGAGGTGCTTCGTCTTTCAATAGGCGAAGGTCCTTCGCGATTGGTCCTTCGCCTATTGAAAGACGAAGCACCTCCCCTTGGTCGAATTCGACAAATTGCTACGAGAATCGGCCTCCAGAAGTGAGGTATGTGCCTGTATGTAAATGTACATGTTTATGTATTTGGTGTATTGTTATTTTTATTGGCCTTGTCAGAATTCATTTTCATGAAAATTTCAAATGTGAGGATTACAGCATGACGGTAAGCAGAAAATCTGCGTTTCGGTGAAATCAAAAGCGGAGACATACCCAACGGTGGACGAAAACTATCGATGACAAATAAAACCTAATATCTTCTCTCCCAGACGAGATCCGCCTCATCATCCACCAGCGAGTTCTCCCCGACGCTCTCCATCACACTCTGAGCTCTGTCGCTGATGATGCGGAGGCGCTAGAAGCGGTGGCATCCAGCTTCGACCTGAGCCGCCACAATCACCTGTACGTGGTGCAGCGACGGCCACTGTTCGAGAAGGTCTGGGTGTCGACGGAACGAGCGGTGTTCTTTAGGGATGGCCGTGGTAAGTTTTACCATTCTCAAAATGCACCTGCAACTCGTACTTTTCTCAGAATGTACCTTTCGCAACTCCTACCTTTCTCAGAATGTACCTTTCGCAACTCGTACCTTTTTCAGAATGTACCTTTCGCAACTCATACCTTTCACAACTGTACCTTTCTATTTATTTGGCGAAGAATTTAGTATTTAGGTGATCTGTCTACTATTTAGGTAATCAATCTATTATTTAGGAGATCAATCTACTATTTAGGTGATCAATCTACTATTTATTGAAATTGAATTGAAATTGAAATTTATGTGATCATGATCAATCTACTATTTAGGTGATCTATTTACTATTTAGCTGATCAATCTACTATTTAGGTGACCAATCTATTATTGAGAAGACCAATTTAGAATAGTTAGGTAAAGTTAGGTTACGTTAGGTTAGGTTAGGTTAGGTTAAGGTGACCAATATATTTCTTACAAACCTATCTAATTAGGTGATGACCGTTTACTGATCAATCTAATTCCCATTAACAATGCATTTGCCCACACGCCTTTTCCTACTCAGGGTGGCAGAGGGACACTGGTGCTAATGTTAATTCAATTCAATTTGTTTATTTCAGGCATAGACCCATAGACAACATTTACATAACATTGACAAGAACAAACAACAACCTATATAATAAATTATTTGAAGGAGAAGATGTACTCTCCGCAGCTGGAGCACCCGGCTATCCACGCGCATGTAGACTGACCCAGTGCGCCAGCAGCGGCGAGTCCCACCGCCCCCCTTTAGCTAGTCATTTGATAATTTTCCCAACCTACCTACAAATCTGAGTTATTGGAAACAAAAGATACAGTACGCGCCTATTTTATTTGACTTTTCTTTGTTGGTTTGCATAAGAAAGCATAAATAATGCACAATTCATTTGTGAAATTATTTTATTTAAAGTTACTGTCATTCTAGGTTGTTGTATTAAATTCAATTGGTGTAATTTCCCCACAGTGGTCTAATGTAAAGAAGAGGCAAAAATGACGTTTACTAAGCATATCTACAATAATAAAGAACTTTTAATCGGTATAGTGTCATAAGGACATAGGCCGAACAGACTTACAGCTAAGAACAATAGACGCCGTCGGAGCGAGAGGGTTAATCTTGAATCCATTTACGCCCCAAAATCATATTTCTCGTCCTTACGACCTGGAATAACGCCATACTTCTTGTGAGTTCGTCGATCAAATCTTCATGTTCCTTAAAATTTGGATCAGGATATTCTTTCAAAGCCTTGCATATGCTCCTGATGCTCCTCTTAGCTCCCTCAGCTTTATATATGTCTTCAACCATTTGCACAAAATAAACTTCTGTGAGTGAAGCCTTCTGCGCATCATTCAGGGTATTGTTGAACTCTCTGGGTTCACAGTTATGGCAAGAACACACCAAGTGAAATTCTCGGAATAGGATTTCCCTGCGATCCATCGATTTGGCAGTCGTGTGCTGGCTGAAATAGAAAACAAGTAAATTAAGTAAAAGCTCACGCCACCACCGCCCTTCGGTACCATAGTAACGGATATGAGTATAAATATAATTCACCAAGTTAAAAACTTAAAAAAAACGACTTCATGACCAATCACTTAGTCCTCCCCGCTCGCGCTCGGTACACAAATGACGACTATATCCAAAAACAAGCCTACGAAATCTGTCCAAGTGAAGACCAAACGTATTACATAATTTAAACGAATATACGATCCTAACGGCCAGAATTTATCTCGTGAAAATGACTATAAACACCAAAATGGCTGGATGTATGTATAATGTCATCCAGGTAAAACCAAATTAAACTTCACGGTTTTTTCATGTAGAAACCTAACTACTGGACCGATTCCTGATTTTCAAAAAATGGGACCAAACTATTGGGCTTTCCTTTCGAACGAAGAAAGAATTTTTCAAATCGGTTCATAAATAGTGCCAGTTTCGATGTAACAAGCATAAAAAACCGGCTTAGACCGTGTTGGTGGAGGGGCTTGACGACTATTACATACTACCAAGTAGCGATAGTAGCCTGGACCATTTTTCAAGGACTACCCCACTTTAATGTCTTGCTCGATGGAAGAAATCTATTTGTGTAAATATCTATTGGTGTTGTTTCTCAAGTGAGTGAATGTTGTAGTCTTAAACCTTAAACCTACAGCTTCACGTGTCACCCGAAACACGGAACGTCCGATAAAGTACGATACATTTTCACACACACATGGTACATGGTCGGTACCGCTGGGATTTTTTTAAATCTAAATTTTTAAAATTAAAAAAAATGTAAGCCTATGGGCTATGTTATCAATCACAGTAGTATAGTTGTATTTATAGATTATAAATGTTAGTACCTAACTGGTTATTGAACTAAGAGCGTCTGCCAACAAACTGTTACGCAGTTTGGCAGAAAATAAATTGCAATAGTCATAAGTTTTCTGATAAGCCTTAAAAAAAAAAAAATAACCTGCAAGAGAAGCAAGCGTGAAACCAACCAAACCACTAAATTAATAATTTATAAGATTGTGATGTGGAGTAATGAAATAACCCTATCAGCCTGAAAAGAAGACTGAGAATACTTACAGGTAAGATATGGTCAACTCCTCACCAAGCTTTATGGGTTTCGTGGCAACTAATGCAATCTTCTTGTTAAGCCCGACAACAATGAGGTTGGCATCGCATTTATGCTTCAACTTGCCGGCGAAGGAAAAATATCCTAAATTCAAAATGCCTTGAAAATACACGGTGTATTCACCAGTGCCAGTTCCTTCAACCTTCATAGCCATTGCTTCTTGGATTAGTATTTGCGGTGCAAACAAACGTAAACCAAGCGAGATTCTTGCTATGGCTCTAATGGCCTTTTGTCTCTCGTCATAAGTTTTTGGCAAAAAAGAAGGCACATCTGACAAAAGCTGCAATAATACTGCAAAGTGCCAGCTGTAGTTGTACATCTTTCCGTAGTTCAAATGCTTGTCGTCATCAAAGTTTAGCAAAGAAAATGGGTTTTTGGCATCACAAATATCGTTCTTAGAACTTCTTTTTATCATTTTCCTGCCCATCTCTTCAGAAGCTGTTACTACTTCTGACCAGTCCTTGGACACTTTCCACATTTTTATGGCAGCTTTAACAGAATTACCAAAATTGTCATATTTCTCTGAAACTTGGACCAGAAACTCCATTATGTGACACTCTATATCATGGTATTCTTCGTTGCATTTTTTTCTGCAGTCACTTCCACAAAAAAGGGCGAAACAGCACTTCTCACAAGGGATCAGGTTCAGGTCAAACTTGTGACAGTAGTGGCAGGCTGATAACTGGTTTCCATGCCCATTCTCACTTATGAATGCTTCTTCTACTGCCACCACCTGACCTACTTCAATGTGCTTTAAAGCAACGATTTCAGGAGCTCCTGTCTCCAAAGTTACGCCGACATGGGTGCTTGCGCAAGGTATCTCGGGATTCCTTTCCACACCAAACCTGAAGAAGTCTTCTTGCATGAAGAATTTTTTCTCTGTCATTTTCTCCCTCTTCAGTTGCGCTGTACATTCAATTTTGCGCTTTCTGAGCTTTTCAACTAGGTCCTCAGGGCATCCTAATGTGAACACTGTCTCGATGTCCTTTAGTGCTGCTACAAAATATTTTAAGGAGAACAGTACAGCAGACCTGTTGCTAAAGGCGAGTTTCATCTGCCGGGAGCCAGCCGGTGCGAACAATAGGGCCTTATTATATAACTCCATAGAATTTTGTAGCTCCTTTCTTTGTAGCGCTTCGTTACCAAGTTTTCTATGCATGTCGGATGCTTCCCTGCCCTTTGTCATCTTCTTAAACTGCGGCATCTTTTTTGTGGTCTTCAACAATTGAGCTGCCATCATCACAACTTCAGATAGATCGTCCTCCCTCATCGCGGCGTATAGGTGATCTGATAAGTCCGCGTGTTCCATCAAAAAGCTGAGATATACTGGTTTGTCCCATCTGGCTAAGAAATCCGTCCGTAACTCGCCCTCCATGGCGCTGCCTGCAATGGAGAATTAGAATACATTTGCAATTTTAACTTTACTATTAAATCCTATTAAAATCCCAGATTTCTTACTGCATTCATAACAGATTCAAAAGGGAAGTTGCATGCCAAACAAATATTACCTATTTATATTTAGGTAACGATAACTACTCATTAAAAACAGTACAGTGACAACTAGTGCCAAACAAGCTCCAAGTAGTAAATACCTAGTAAGTAGATGGTTTCAATTTCAAGATACGATATACTAAATTAATAAATTATACCTTTAAATTATGTCTTTTCATTTTCTATTTGATGTCATGTGAATGTGACACCGGATCGGACAATCTATCCTATCCGCAATCATAAATTAATTAACGCAAAATGAGAAATTGCTTTGTTAGTGACATCATTCTGAGCAACTTTCAATGAAACCGATTTGATCAGAAAACTTTATTTTTCACTTCCCAGTACATATTGGCCTGAGTGGTTCGGCTGATTTGTGTGTAAAAACTATGTAACGTTGTAACTAAGTATAATTGTTTTGAGTTCTACAAAACAGCGCTGTAGTTTTTGATGAAGTTTGGAATGTAAGGATTTTTGGGGGTAAAACATCGATCTAGATCGTCTTATAACTGAATAACGCGTTTTCCGAGTTTCATGCTTTTCTTATTGCAGCGTAATGGGATCGGCAATTTCACTTTAGTATAATTTTTTATAGGGTTCCGTACTCGAAGGGTGCCAAACGGGACCCTATTACTGAGATTTCGCTGTCTGTCCGTCCGTCTGTCTGTCACCAGGCTGTATCTCATAAACCGTGGTAGCTAGACATTTGAAATTTTCACAAACAGACAGACAGACGGACGGACAGCGAAATCGCAGTAATAGGGTCCCGTTTGGCACCCTTCGGGTACGGAACCCTAATAACATGGTATGTCGAACACTCGTCACCCTTCACTCACCTTACATCGGTATCCGTCTTATCCGCAACTCAAAATAATCCGTACACATCAAAAGCACAGCTGATGGAACCACTTTCAACGACTGACTGCCCTGCCTGTGTGACTGGCAGGTACCTACTGATGAGAAGCTTGCTCCCTGCCACTGCAATTCCTCGAAATATCACCCAGTTACCTTCTAGACGTTTAATTCTTATTTAGAACGTCACAAGGACTATAATGCACAACGTTGTGTTATAAATTGTAATTAATTTTGATATTGAGGCACCAATACGTATAGAAACGATAGAGGCACAATGTAGAACACAGCCCGACCGGACATAGTACACTGATTAGAATAATGACTCCGTTTGTTACTATGTAATGTATGTCTATTTAGTTAACGAGCCAGCTTTTAGCATTCCGTACGCCTGGGTGCCATTGTTCCCTCTTACGGGGAACCCCCTGCCAGTGTTGTTACTGCAAAATTTTGTGTTGCCGTATCTAGAGTTTAAAATTGCCGTATTCATGGAAAATAAACCGTGCATCCTTAGTGGTTTACTGGAGGAGATCCCTTAAAGAGATAAGGTCGCCTTTGTACACTTTTACTATGTGTTTTCGTCGCTTGAGGGACCTGTGCAGCGCGGTAATGCTCCCAGCGTAACGGGTTCCTTTGGGCAGGGTGATTCTTGGGGCGGTTTATTTGTATAATTTTGTGTTGTTTAGGGTTCCGTACCCGAAGGGTGCCAAACGGGACTGTAGCAAATTCGAGTTTGCTCGTTGCAAATTCGAGTTTGCTCGTTGCAAATTCGAGTTTGCTCGTTACATTCTATAAGGCGCTGAAGATTAAAAAAACCGGCCAAGTGCGAGTCAGACTCGCGCACGAAGGGTTCCGTACCATTATCTATATAATTGGAACAAAAAGTAAACTTTAGAAAAAACCGACTTCCACAAACCCTATTTGATTAGATTGAGTTTAATACAAACTGTAACCCCTCATCCCCCCCCCAGGGGAATTAATTTTGTCAAATCCCATATCAGTGCTACCCCACGCTACTAAGGAACCCCTGTACAAAGTTTCATGGCTCTAGGTCCACCGGTTTAGGCTATGCGTTGCCTGCCCGTCAGCCACGCATTGTATTTGTACCTAGTATTGAGCAGATCTGGTGGCCATATGTGGTCTTCATCAGCAGTTCCGCATCACAATATTATGCTTACCATGTGCATTTGCACGAGTTATTATGAATAATTGAAACAAAAAGTAAACTTTAGAAAAAACCGACTTCCACAAACCCTATTTGATTAGATTGAGTTTAATACTAACTGTAACCCCTTATCCCCCCCCTCTTGGGGAATTAATTTTGTCAAATCCTATATCAGTGCTACCCCACGCGACTAAGGAACCCCTGTACAAAGTTTCATGGCTCTAGGTCCACCGGTTTAGGCTATGCGTTGCCTGCCCGTCAGCCACGCATTGTATTTGTACCTAGTATTGAGCAGATCTGGTGGCCATATGTGGTCTTCATCAGCAGTTCCGCATCACAATATTATGCTTACCGTGTGCATTTGCACGAGTTATTATGAAAAACACAAAAATCACTATAGGTCTGCCTATAATATTTGAAGAGTTCTCTCGATTTCTCCAGGATCCCATCATCAGATCCTGACCTGGTGTCAATGGGACCACCCTTGAGGTATTACCTATACGCCGAAAAAAAAGATTTGTTCAAATCGGTTCATAATTGGCGGAGTTATCGCGTAACAAACATAGAAAAAAAAAAAACATACGGGTCGAATTGAGAACCTCCTCCTTTTTTTGAAGTCGGTTGAAAACACAAAAATCACTATAGGTCTAATCGGTCTAATTTTCCAAATCGGTCCATCCGTTTAGGCGCTATCGAGGCACATACATAAAAAAAAATAAAAAAAAAACAAACATCCGGACGAATTGTAAACCTCCTCCTTTGGGAAGTCGGTTAAAAAAACCGCAATAAAACACGTTAATTGTATGGGAGCCCCCTTTATATTAAATTTATTTTGTTTTTAGTATTTGTTGTTATAGCGGGAACAGAAATACGTCATCTGTGAAAATATCAACTGTCTAGCTACCACGGTTCATGAGATACGGCCTGGTGACAGACAGACGGACGGACGGACGGATATCTTGAGATTTTAAGGTACTTTCCCTCCAGGGCCCATTCGTTTGTTCCACCCTGTATATGTGTGATCTGTAACTGTATTTTTCATGAAATACCCAAAAAGTTTTTTCAAATTATCATCTTATGTCAGAATAACTTTGTAGCTAGTTGAAAAATAACATTTGAATTGATTCAAAGCTTGCCGCGCTTTTAGGGCCTTTAGTACCTACTAAACGCCGCCGTAAGCAGCACTGTCTACAACCTACTCCTACTGGAAAACGTGAGACACCCATCTACAATTTCCGTAAAATGAGGTTCACTCACTCATTATGTCAATGTCATGCAGACTGCAAAACATCATTTCAACGCACCAAAGAGTATTTAATTAAAACATCACTGGCAGCCAAACTTGAAGTGGCCAAAAGGAAAAAATTAATTTCTGAGCTCTGAGATTTGTATGAAAACAAAAGTAATTAAAAACTATTAATTTTATAATTATTTTCTAAAAGTTCTACATAATAAATAGAGACGTGGTAATTCCTCAATTAATATTTAAAGTCTTTGTAGAAGTCCGGGGACGACATTGCCATATCATTTAAATTTAGTTTCATTAAAAGAAGGCTTACCTACCAAAACAAAATGGCCTTGGTATAAACTTTTCAAGCGTGTTGTGAAGACGTATCTTGTACCGAGACCACTTTCAATTTGTAATATCTCTCGTATTTCAGTATTTGTGGTTGGTGCGGCAACAGATATACACATTCTGTGAAAATTTCAGCTTTCTAGCTATTACGGTTCGTGCAGGCGGACCCG
>OY735274.1:8646827-8682422 GCA_963457715.1 Argyresthia albistria | reverse complement strand
GGCAGGGAGTCTGCTGCCGGCGCTGAGGCAGTTACTGGGGATCGTTGATACAGTGAGTTGTAGTTCGGATTACGGGGGGCTGAGCTCCCCGGGGCTAGAGTCTGCTGCCGGCGCTGAGGCAGTTACTGGGGATCGTTGATACAGTGAGTTGTAGTTCGGATTACGGGGGGCTGAGCTCCCCGGGGCTAGAGTCTGCTGTCGGCGCTGAGGCAGTTACTGGGGATTGTTGATACAGTGAGTTGTGGCTCGGATTACGGGGGGCTTAGCTCCCCGGGGCTACAGTCTGCTGCCGGCGCTGAGGCAGTTACTGGGGATTGTTGATACAGTGAGTTGTGGCTCGGATTACGGGGGGCTTAGCTCCCCGGGGCTACAGTCTGCTGCCGGCGCTGAGGCAGTTACTGGGGATTGTTGATACAGTGAGTTGTGGCTCGGATTACGGGGGGCTTAGCTCCCCGGGGCTACAGTCTGCTGCCGGCGCTGAGGCAGTTACTGGGGATTGTTGATACAGTGAGTTGTGGCTCGGATTACGGGGGGCTTAGCTTCCCGGGGCTACAGTCCGCTGCCGGCGCTGAGGCAGTTACTGGGGATTGTTGATACAGTGAGTTGTGGCTCGGATTACGGGGGGCTTAGCTTCCCGGGGCTACAGTCCGCTGCCGGCGCTTAGGCAGTTACTGGGGATTGTTGATGCAGTGAGTTGTGGCTCGGATAACGGGGGGCTTAGCTCCCCGGGGCTACAGTCCGCTGCCGGCGCTGAGGCAGTTACTGGGGATTGTTGATACAGTGAGTTGTGGCTCGGATTACGGGGGGCTTAGCTCCCCGGGGCTACAGTCCGCTGCCGGCGCTGAGGCAGTTCTGAGGCAGTTACTCGGGATTGTTGATACAGTGGTTTGTGATTTGTATAACGGGGGGCTTAGCTCCTCGTAAAAAATGTACATTTTTATTGATGCTGTTATTAGTTAACTCATCATCAGGGATCGGATCGAAGGTGTGAATTTACCTAAAGTTTGTAGTCGGACATGACAAGGAGCAGTTACAACCACTTGAGTTGAGTTGAAAAAATGACTGCACCTTTCAATTACAATCTGTATGAATGTTTTATTTACCTCGCTTGAATGATGTAAAGTACAGTCATTTAAGTACTCAGTCATTTTTACGAAAAATTGAAAAATAAAAAAGTTATGATTTTTTTGGGAATCAGCAGTTTGAAAATGTTTATAGTTCGGTGTTTCAAATGTAAGGAACATGTAAAACTAATAAAAACAAAAATTAACTGGTTAGACAAAAACCCGAAATTTAACAGGTTAAATTCAAACCGATTCAACTCAAGTGGTTATAACTGCTCCTTGTTATGTCCGACTACAAACTTTAGGTAAATTCACACCTTCGATCCGATCCCTGCTCATCATCAATCTGATGCTCAGTCCACGCAAAATTGAGTACCTATTTAATATCTGGCTAAATGTTGACACTATTTGTGAGGCTTTTGTTTAAACATGTGGATTACGGAGGGCTTACATACCTACAGAAATCTATTAAGATTCACACAGGAGCCGCTAGAAGGCGCTATAATATGACGTAATTGTCCCTAGGAGCCGCTAGAGGGCGCATTCCTCGTGCCGCTCCGCTCGGCGGCGCCGCGCGCCTGGGAGCTGGACAACCTGCTCCGCATCAGGACCCTCGAGCAGCTGAGCTCGGCCGAGCTGACGCTGCAGTCGCTGGCGCAACTTCTGGGTGAGGGATGGAAGGGAATCCACATTTGTCGGAAAGGGAAGGGGATATTTTTTTTTCATGATGGGAATCCACATTTTTACGGATCCATACCTGAAGCGTGCTGAACGGGACCCTATTAATAAGCCTCCGCTGTCCGTCTGTCTGTCTTCATGTCTGTCCGTCAGCGGGCGCTATTGCATGAACCGTAATAGCTAGAAAGTTGAAATTGACACAGAATGTGTATATCTGTTGCCGCTAAAGCAACAAATAGTGAACTACGCGAACTATTGAAAAATCGGTCAAGTGCGGGTCGGAATCGCACAAGAAGGGTACCGTACTACCGTATATAACAAATCTTAAGCACTCAAAACAATAAAACAAAAACAAATAAATAAATAAAAAAGATTATGCCCTCACGAGGATTTGAACTCACGACCTACGGATTGAGAGCCTACATCATACCCGCTGGGCTAACTCAACGATGTAGGTTGACACAAAATATACCATCATATTGAAATGCGTGGGTGTATCAAAACAAGTCTCTTGTATGGGGACCCCCTTTAATTTGTAATATCTCTCGTATTTCAGTATTTGTTGTTGTTGCGGCAACAGATACACTGACACACATTCTGTGAAAATTGTCAACTTTCTAACTATTACGGTTCGTGCTGTAAGACCCGATGACGGACAGACGGACGGACGGACAGATGGACAGCGTGGGCTTAGTAATACGGTCCCGTTTGTCACCCTTCGGGTACGGTACCCTAGAAACTATAGGTGACCTCATATAAGAAACGATGGTACGACCCTCCATGTGAGAGTCCGACTTTCACTTTGACTCAAATACCGGTAGTGTGTAAAGTGTAGTACTTTGTTGCTCACGTACGCAGGTACTTTGCACGTGATTCCCAGGTGGTGGTAATAGTAAGCAATAAGTAGTACTTATTAAGAACCTAACTAATAATCGATTTTGTGTCCTTCCAGGCGAAATATCCAACATAGTCATCAACGACGAAGTGGGAGCATCAATAAAGACAGCCGTCGAGGACATCGAGATTGCCTCCACGCTACTGAGCAGGGGGGCGCTAGCGGAGGCCTACAAGGCGTCACTGGAGGCCTATCAGGCCGCGGAGGCTGCCTTCACGGACCCCAGTCTACTAGCGTTGCTGTACTTCCCTGATGATCAGAAGTGAGTGGCTTTAGATTTGGCCCGGAGGACATTTTCGTAGTCATGTTTGCAGGCTTTGCTGGGTTTGTCCACAGATACTATAATATTATACTAATACAGATAGAGCACCTAGAACAAAATTTGACACCGGCATAAACTGAGATAGTCAAATGACCGCCACACTGTCTCAATTGGGGGGGGGGGGGGCAGCTTTACGTAACTTAAGAGACCGGTGACCGCGTGAATTTGAGAAATAAATCAGCTGTTGTCATGACGCCATCTTGTTTTAACCAACACGCTGGTTTTCGGTAAGACAGATCTGTAAACGTTTTCGACGATGCTTATCAAAATGCTAGTGACTTAGTTAAATTTCATTCTCTAATTAACGGTCTAGGGTGTTAGTTAAGTGTCTGATTTAACCAACCAACTGCGACAGATACATGATAAAGAATATGGAATATGTGGAATATGATCTACATTTTCCTGTTTCTTTGATGCTACTTATAATATCAATTGAATAATGTTGTCTTTCGTTGCAGGTACGCGATCTACATTCCCCTGTTCTTGCCGATAATGTTCCCGGTGCTTTTGTCGGTAAAGAATCTATTTCAGTGGCTTCGTGGGACGCCAGTCAAGCAGAAGACGGACTGAGCTGATGATTAATAATTAATTTAAAATGAGTCCATGTTTGTGTTTTACATGTCTTTGTGATATTCAATTGAGCACTCAGACCTTGATATATGAATTCGCAATTTTCAGTTATTAGTGTGAAGTGGGCTTTATTTTTACTCGATAAATAATAAGTTTATTTATTGTAGATACATGTTTTGTGAATATACTGGTAATAGAGTACAAAGATAAAAGTTTTAATATTTTGCTAAACATCTTGGACAAAGAGGCCGCCATATTGACAAACCCTTTTAAGTCCTATTTCACAATATTCGTATTGCATTATTCCGGACACTTCGGCTAAGCTCTGTTACAGAATCATTTATTTTACACCTTAAAGTGATTTATCTATCACGGCTTATCCAGACATCTTGAAATGGGCACTTAATGTCTAACGGCCGAATGAACAGACTGCTAATCAAATAAAGCGCCGCTTGAATCGCAGTCAGTTTCCGTGGCCATGACTTTGAGTATTCGTCAATTGAGTTGACAGCATCGGGGACTAAAAAAGCATCTTATAAAATCCATATTATTAAAAAACGTGATTGCTTCACATAACTTTAATAATACTGAGTATTCTCCCTATGAATGCGGAGCGTATGTACTTACAATTCCGACTTGAACATTATCGTAACACTGTGCCTTACTATTAATTCAGTGTATTTATTCTATGAGTTTCCAAAATCAGCCATGATGACTATCCAATGTGGATTAGTTGGCACCATGTACCTTTTTATTCTCCAAAAAGGAACGGTCATATCGTAGGAAAGTGAGAGATAGGACTTGACGATAATTAAAGTTCTGTCCCTCATTTTCCCTCGACACGATGCAGTGCTGCTATAAAACTAGCCAGAAAATAGTTTGTTGCTTTGAATTGAAAGATTCTACGACAACTGCGGGCCAATACAGTTTACGGTTCTACGGTGAATGTCCCGTAATAAATGTTCGTATCGCGCAGTTATCGTCGGGTTTTAAAAGTGTCTACGGACCGACTGCTCATTTATCAATATGATACATAAATGTTTAGCAGATTGTATATGCTATAAAAATTACAGAGTACGGAATTTCGATGGGGATTGATATGTCCAAATTATTTCTATCTTAACCTCCGGGCTACAACGTTTAGAAACGCCAAGCCCCGTACACTAGCAGAGAGAAAGCACACAAGGGGTTAAATATTTAGCCTTACATTTACAAGTAGGTTTTTGAGCTAAGGTATGATAAAACTTATGTAAATAGAGTTAAGTCCTTAATTTTGTGTTTCATGACAATTAGAATCTCATACAGCCAAGTTTATAATTCGATTAACTTAATATCTTAAGTTCGCTTTCGTTTGGAATCTCTCAATTTTTTATATCATCATTATATAACGAAAAGCGTACTAATATCCACATTCCTCTCTTTAGGAAGTGTCTAAATATGTTTCAAGATTATCTGAGACAACTACAATTTATCAGCTACAGTAAAAGAGAAACGTGTTAACTCACTAAGACTCGACCCAGTCAGTTTCAGTGATAACAGCGAGATTGTCCCCCGCTTTCCCCGGTAAGTACTCAAACTCCCACAGGGAGTTCCCCAGGACCAGAGTTTCACCTTCTAACAACTCGAAATCGAGAGGGAAACAGTCGTCTTCGCATGGAGACCTCGGTTTCAAGTGGACAATGTTCTTTCCTTTTAACTGCGACATGATTATCAGCCCCACATCCAACTCCAAATACTTATACCGATGCGTGTCATAGTTGTTAGCCACCAACAACCAGTTGAAATGCGACGGAGGTATATGAGGAGATAAGAAATAAGGTCTTGGCGCCAAAATCCTAAAAGACTTCACAGCCCGGATATCGCAATTCTGGAAGTGGACGAACCAATTTGGAATGTTGGTATTAGTGATTCTGGAGACCACTTCCTCTAAATCCATGGGCTGTCTGCCGATTCGTAGGTTTGTGAGGACGCGGCATGGTACGGAGTCCCGAAGTCTTTCGTCGTCTCGTATGAGGGTGGTCAGGTTTATTTGTGTGTGGGAAAGCGCCCAGTCGGTGGAGGCGTCGGTGACGATGACGGGAGCTCCGCGGAGCAGGTGGTGGTTGAACACCTCGTTGTAGTTCGTGTTGGAGACGCGGACTATGTTTTCTGTAATGAAGACAGATTTCGTGAATGGTGCGGTGCTCTACGCTACCTATACATGAACTCTACTAAGTACTACTATTACTAACTACTCTATTGAAAGGCTAAGTACCTACCTACAGTTAGGGCCTGCCTCACACCCATTAGGGCTTATGTATAAATAAATAATTGACCGAGCGAGCGAAGGGCTCCATTTCGACAAGGTAGGAGGCTGAGTTTGCTTTCGTCTGTCTGTAAGTATCTATGTATATGTATGTCTGTCAGTTCCGGTTTAGGGGCCACAGTTTTCAAGCGATCCTCACAAAACTTGACACACGTATTCCTTGAATTAAAGTATTTTTTTTTGTCGATTTTTCTGAAACCTATCGTGTGGGGTATCAAATGAAAGGGCTTCATGAGCCGGTTCTAAAAATATACTACAATATTATATTTCGGCCACCTGTTTTCTAAAAATCCAAGAAATATTTTCAAAACATAGTTTGGACTCCTCGAAGTAGGAGACGGATTAGTAAAGAGGATCTGTAGAGACCATGAGAGAGTGAAATAGACTATACCTAGGTATCTTCGTGAAAAGTCAATAGATTGTATTTTAAATCGCAAAGGTCTACTTCCCATTTTTTTTATAGTACTTCTATTTTGTATGTAAAATGACAGGTTTATCTGTCCAATAGGGAGAAAGTTTGCGAGAAAGTTTGTGACAGGGCCTACCTTAGCATCAGACATGTGAGCACGCAAGATACTCAAATAGATCGAAATACACAAATAGATATATCTACACAGAGCGGCCATCCTGACGCTGACTATGTAAAGTGCTAAATTATGTCAACATCTCTGTGTTCACACTTCACATGGGTGTTGAACATCATGCCACTTTTGTGGTAGGTTCATTGTACAGCGCCCGTTCTGGCGGTGATGGAAACCATCGTGAGAAAATCTGATTTACTACATAGCTGCGGCAATGGGCTAGCCCCGTCACGACGACGGAGTATTGGATAACCCCGTATGGGAAAATGCGTGATTATTATGAGGTAGGTAAGTCCGTACTTAAGTTAGGTAGTGCATTAGTTTCGTAGATGATACGATTAGCACTGTCGAACAGGTAAGAAAATTATTAATAGGACAGCTATCATAACAAAAGTTTTCAACTCACTGACTGCTTCGCAGCTGATACAGTTATCTGATGATACGAGATTGTCCTCCAAGTTCTGCGGCTGAGATCTCTCAATCAAACATTTGTTGTAATACAAAGGAGTCCAATCCCAAACAGGCAATATCTTCACCAACATTATTCTTCCCACGGCCGAAGCGTGCCATTGGAAGGACTCCGTGCGACTCACTGTGTACCCAAGTGCCAGCACCATGATCATAAAAAGCACAACCCTGGTCCAACGCTTGATAGAGGCCTTTCTCACAACATTGGTCAGCGGACGACAAATTAGATCCATTTCTTCGTCCGACATTCCAGCCTCTTTACAATACTCATAGAAACATCGGACTTCTGAATCTATTAGCTCGAATTTCTCACGCTGGGACATTTTAGCTCCGTTTTTGAGAATCATTTTCACTTTGACCTACAAATTGGTTCACAACGATCAATAAATAAACTTAGGATTTGGTATGTAGGTACTTGCTAGTACTGGAACGTGGACGTTTGTCGCCGCAGTTCATCGATAGGATGGAAATTCGCGCGCGCGCGAAGCACCCTTTTTTCCTTTTTTTTTTCGTTTTGTTAAGTTGCATGCCTTTGCAGTACGAATATTGCCAGTATGTGCGCGAGAAATATCAAACAAAACTACTATTGCTAAAATGGTAGTTTCACAAATGGGGGATTTAAATAAAAATCAACTGCAGCAGTGCAGTAGTTCCAAGTTCGTCACTAGATGTCGTACGTAGGCGATTTCAAATCCCCTATTGTTAGTTTAGGCTGGTTGTAAAACATTTATTTCACCCAACTTTTATCACCATAACCCCTCACCCTCCAAGCCATAACCCCCTCAGAACAATTGTTCTGAGATAACCCCCATAACCACTACCACGCCCACTCTTCTGTTCCAGATAAAGGATGGATCCACGACACTAATAAAACCTAATAATAGTAAGAAAATTCTTGGGCAAGGACCATGATCTATAGATAGATAGTCTCATAGCACTTGGCGTAAGCCCGTGTGTCAGAACCTCTTTAAAAAGAGTGAAATGAAAAATTCATAAACACAATAATAATAATAATAATAATAATATAACTTTATTCCAGAAATAAAATTTCCATATCTTATAAACTAACACAAAAACATAAAACACATCAAAATAAATAACATTATAGGTACTTACTAAAATATAAATATCAGTCTAGTTTGAGATCAGTGAATATAAAGCTATATTAAGAACTTTAGGCAGAAGGCCTCACTGTTTGATATTGGAGCCACTGTCGATGGATGGGACTCCCGAGGAGTCCCGAGCCAAGATCGCGCGGCGCACACGACGGTGTTGGTAAATAAGTAATTAATAAAACCAGCCAGCATGTTTTTTACGGGGGAGGGGCGAAATGGAACTTCGCAAAAGAAACCGGGCCCCTTGAAAAACCTAAGAAATGTCAAAACATTATTGCAGTGTGGCAGCACCGGTAGTTTATTCCGCCATATTGAAAGTTCTAATGTGGAAATCGGTCAAACGCTGACCTTATTACAATTTAGGAAATATTTCCGTATTGCTGTGATTTTATGACTATTTCATAAATAAAGATTTAGATTTATCTATCTGTGGGTCACAACTTTTTAGTGTTTGTATTTTGTTTCGGCAATTTTGCAATTCATTTGATGGATACGTCACAGCGCCATGTTGTATCCCTGCGCTGATTGCAGGCACGAGAAATCTGCCAACCCGTTTATTTTCCGGGATTAGTTCCCGAAAATAATTCTAAACAGCGATTTTGTATTCAAATATATAGAAATTTATATTTGTTGGCAAATGTCAATCAAGTCCTAACTAATTAGATGCATACTTGTTGTATATTGAGTGTGAGCTCCTAATTTCAACTGCAGTTTTGTGCATCCGCGAAAGTTGAAAGACTGTGTTGTAAAAGAAGTGATAATAAATAGCCAAAATTCCGGTCCCTACGCGCAGACGAGAAGGTGCCTACCCGCCGCAGCCGGGGCAGTCGGGCGACGGAGAAATGAACAACAAACGCAAAAATCGCCAAGGGCCGCCGAGGTAAAATCTAGTTTTTCTGCCACTTTTCGCGACAGTTCCTATGACATGTCTTTGTTATTGAGGCCATTGTCTGGAAGGGTTGCGAATTTGTTCAGTATCGTTGTCACGTTGACAGTTTTTCCATGTTGTGGGGCGAGCGAGGGGAGTGTAAACAAAACAAGCGTTGCTAAATCGTGTGTGGCGCGGCCGCGATCCGAGCGGCGGGCGGGCGGAGTGCCTCTGTACTCTGTGCGCTCCTACATCCGCACAGATCTGTCTAGTCTAGCTGTTTGGCCTACTTTTGCAATTTACTCATGCTGATTAATATAGCCGCTTACAATCAGCTGATCCCAGCCTGTGACCCAGTAACTGCAATGAACAGTCTCACTTTCACATCCCTTTCAGTTTTGCATTGTATTTAGGGTGTTATCAAGACATTTTATGATCTAAACATAACCCTAAAAACTACAACTTAGAGCGGTGAGATGTTTCTTTATTTTTACTTTGAAAGAGTGCTGTGCTTGTTCGATTAGATTTATTACATCATTTGTCACTGAAGTTAACCTTTGCAGATGTTTGAGTTAGTGAAAGTTTGTGTGCTTTCACTATCGCTGGCATCTTTGAAGAAATGATGCCTGGCAAATGTCCAAACTTCTTAATTAGAGTACTTTTTACTTGCACATGGTTATAATCATATAACCTTCGCTTCCAATGCTCATGTGATGATTATATTAAGCACTTACCAGCTGTTCCGCAAATAAATTCAGTGTTTTGAATTATTGTGCAGAAACTGTTTCTGGTTTCTGTAATACATTATGTCCTAGTGTTGGGCCAAAGGTAAGAATGTGTCTGTATTTTGATGATTACAATCTACATTGGGTCTGCTGAACAAATATTGATTTGATTAATTTTGTTTTGTTGTTGCTTACTGTCAGTGAGCTGGAGCAGTCTTTCTGCTTTATCTTTTTTGTATGATCAGGATGTATTTACTCAAATTAATTTTACTAAGCGAAATCATAAAAGTTTTATTGCAGATCTTAATTCTGAGAAACACATGGTATCGTAATAACAGAATGTAGGCTTGATTATTTCTGGCCTTATAAAAGGATTTTATACATAGGATCATGTCTTATCAATAATTTATGTCTTCTAATGATTTGTTTATTCCATGTACTATTAAAGTTATTGACTTTCTTGTTTATGAGCGAGCGTACATCTAACTTCTAATGAAGATCTCATAGCTGTGCTAAAGATCCTAATAGGGTGTCATATATACTCACTTGGCCGCGTGAAGACTGCTTTTTTCCTGCGAAACCCGGAAACGTCACCCCGTGCTATTGTCTATGATTGTCTGTGGTCACACTGTCACTTGTCAATACACCACATATCTATCCCCCAAGATTAATCAGAATCACTTTGTGTCATTTAAATTATTTACACTTATTTACTATTTACACTGTGGGTTTCTCTTTGGTTTAATGGTTTAGAGGATCCCCATCAAGAGTAACCTCTGCTGCATGTGGGATGCCCAGCTGTAGGCGGACTTCATCGCTGATGTTGCCCGATGATTCTCTTCTTCTCAGCTGGTTCACGTGCCGTGTTACCAGAGGCCCTTCCTCAATCTGGACCAGGAACCTTACAGGTCCCTTGACCCTGTTGATTACACCTTTCACCCACATCTTCCCTCTTCCATAGTTTCTTAGCCACACATTGTCCTTTGCTTGAAACAGTCGTACTGGTACATCTTTATTTGCTTCAATTTGTTTCACTGCTAAAGGTTTCGTTGAATACGGGTGAATAATGTCAAACCTTGTTCGGAATCTTCTTCTGTTCAACAGCTCTGCTGGCGATTTTCCAGTGACTGTACTCGGAGACACTCTAAGGCCAAACAACATCCTGGCCAAAGTCCTCTCCCAGTTTTCATCTGGCATCATTTTCAGTTTATTTTTCACCGTTTGTACTGTCCTCTCAGCTTGACCATTCGAAGCTGGGCTATATGGAGGTGACAGTATATGCTTGATGCCATTTGTCTTCAAGAAATCTTTAAATAGTTCCGATGTGAACGCTGTACCATTGTCTGAAACCAGTACCTCTGGCAACCCTTGGTTCGAAAATATCTCTCTTAAAGCCCTTATGGCACACTCGCTTGATGTGGATCTGACCCGTTTGACTTCTGGCCATTTGGAGTAGGGGTCAATCAATATAAAAAATATATTTCCTTTGAACGGTCCTGCAAAATCCACATGGACTCTCTGCCATGGGTTTGTTGGAGTCACCCAGGAGTGTGCTGTGCTTGCTGGCATACTTCGATTCTCCTGACAGCATTGACAACTCGCCACCATGTGTTCTATCTCATGATCCAGTCCCGGCCACCAGAAATAGCTTCTAGCCAGCAACTTTGATATTACAACACCATCGTGGGTCTCATGCAGAGCTTTAAGCATGTAACTCCTCAGTCCTGGTGGAATTACTACCCTGTTTCCCCAAATGATGCATTCATTGCATAGAGTTAATTCCTTTCTTTTGAGCCAGTAAATTTTTAATTCTGCGTCATTTACATGCTCAGGCCATCCATGTCTAATCCAGTATTTTATCCTAGCCATTACCGTATCTTTATCTGTTTGTTCTGCTATGTCGGCTGCTGTATACAGTATAGCACTCGGTGTTTCTGCCAGCAGCAGTACTCCTGCTTCGTCTTCCGCGCACTCTGCTGCATTCTCTACTGGCCACCTGCTCAGTGCATCCGCATTACCAATGCTCTCACCGCTTTTGTATATTAAATCATAGTTGTATGAATTCAACTTCAATGCCCACCTCATCATTCTGGGTGACAACACCTTCGGAATCGCCTTAATTGGGCTGAATATGCCCAAAAGCGGCTTATGATCCGTATATATTGTTATGTGTCTTCCATACACGTACTGATTGAATTTTTCCAACCCAAACATGATAGCAGCCGCCTCCTTATCAATTTGTCCATAATTTCTCTCATGTTTGTTCAGAGTTCTAGATCCCATACATATTGGTTTCTCTGTGCCATCCTCCATCACATGTGCCAGCACAGCTCCCACTCCATACTCTGATGCATCACAAGTCAATGTCATTTTTTTTTTGTTATCAAAGTGCACCAACGTCTGATCGCTTGAAATATGATTCTTTGCTTTTTTAAACGCTTCTTCTTCGCGCTTTCCCCAGTTCCATTCTCCCTTGCCCAGCAAACGATGTAATGGCTCCAACATTGTAGCTCTGTCCGGGATGAACCTTTCATAAAAATTCAGCAGCCCCAAAAATGCCTGCAACTCCTTTACATTTCCTGGTGCCTTTGCATTTCTTATTGCGTCCACCTTTTCATTGCTTGGATGGATACCCTCCTTGTCAACCACAAATCCTAGGAACTCTACTCTGTCAGTCGCTATATGGCACTTTTTTTTATTCAAAGTCAGCCCAACTTTCTGCAGGCGACTCAGCACCTCCTGTAGTCTTCCGTTATGCTCTTCAATGTCCTTTCCTGCTAAAAGGATGTCATCAATCAGCACAGTCACACCTTTTATTCCTGCTAAGGTGGATGACATCAACCGCTGAAATATTCCTGGACAAGCCTTTAATCCATAGGGCAGCCTCTTTGTTTTATACAGTCCCTTGATTGTGTTGATTGTTAGCAACTGTGCCGCCGCTTCCGTCACCTTCACTTGTGTGTATGCTTCCTTGAGATCCAACTTGGTAAATACTCGACCACCCGCCAGCTCTGACATGGCCTCATTTATTGTTGGCTGCGGATATGTGTCTGTTTCTGTTGCTTCATTTACCGTCACTCGGTAGTCCCCGCACAGTCTTATTCGTCCATCAGCCTTCTTAACAGGCACCACCGGTGTGGCCCACTCTGAGTATGGTACTGGTTCCAGAACACCAGTCATCACCAATCTGTCAATCTCTTCGGCCATCCTATCCCGGATAGCAAATGGAACTGGTCGACACCGCATGAATTTCGGTTGTACTCCTTCTCTGCAATTTATATTTACTTCTGGGCCCCTATACATGCCAAGTTCTTGTTTAAATACGTCTTCATATTTTTTTAATATTGGTTCCAGGACTCTTTGAAATTCCATGGCCATATCCACTTCTTGCACTGAATGCACACCCTCAATGGAAATACCCAATGGACTGAACCATGCCCTCCCTAACAGACTCTGTCCACCTCCTTTTGCTATTAGCAAATAAAGATTCCCGTTGAAATTTTCATATTCAACCTGTACTTGAATCCTGCCAAGCAACTGTACTCTGTTACAAGTCCATGTTTTTAAGCACAGATCTGTCTTCTCCATCTGGGGCAGTCCATCTGGCCATATTCTACCTGCCTCTTCTTCAGATATAATCGTATATGCTGATCCGGAGTCCACTTCGAACATTACTTTCTTGTTATTTATAATCACCTGCAAAGCTATTGATGGTACTCGTTGGTCAGTGACACTGTACAAACCATTTATCTCAGTTTGTACCTGCTTTATGTCTGTGCGTTTGTTTCGGCACATTCTGGCAATGTGGCCTACCTGCGTGCAAGCCCGACAGCGAGCTGATATGAATCTACATTTGTTGTACAGGTGCCCCCCCCCACATCTATAACAATGTAACTTCCTTTCTACCACGGCGTTCACCTCGCGGCCTTCTTGTACTGCGTTGACTTCCATCGGCTCCCCGGCGCTGCTATGCGCGCCTGGACTCGGCACTGCCTGCGCCTCCATGCTGTCATACACGGAGATCCGCATGGCCTTTAAATCCTCACACCGTTTTTCCGATTGTATAGCCATTTCGACGGCCATCTCATAAGTTAGGTTAGGTTTTTTCAACAATGCTTCTTTCAGTTTTTCATCGCGAACACCACACACCAATCTGTCCCGTAATGTTCTTTCCAGGTCTAGGAACCTACAGTACCTACTCATTTTTCTTAGGGCGGCGATGAAATCTTTCATGGACTCATTTTTTTCTTGATTTCGCGTGTGGAACTTGTATGATTCCGCTATTTCATTCGGTTTAGGTTTGAAATGACTGTCAATTTTACTTACAGCTTCCCCCAGCGTAACCTCACCTAACGTTTTTGGAAATACAAGCGTTTTCACCAGATTGTACAAATCACTACCACACGATGCATAGAAAATAGCCCTCTGCTTTTCCACATCGGCGCCTGTGACGCCATGAGCCTGAAGGAAAAATGAAAAACGCTCACTATACGTTTCCCAGTCCCCATTGTTAAAGTCAAAAGCCTCAAACCGTAACTCCGTCATCGCAGCACACTATATTTCACGAGGTTTACCACTTTAAACACGCACTAAACTTAATTTTCACGATTTTTTCTCGTCGCCATTGTCATATATACTCACTTGGCCGCGTGAAGACTGCTTTTTTCCTGCGAAACCCGGAAACGTCACCCCGTGCTATTGTCTATGATTGTCTGTGGTCACACTGTCACTTGTCAATACACCACATAGGGCATATTGGAAAACTGCAGGGATGCCAGTAGCCTGATAACCCTCCATCAATCCATACTGATGTGCAGTATGGCTCCTTACTTTACTCAAGTCTATTGTATGTCATTGTTTTGTTTATGGAGTTTACCCAAGAAATGTTAAAGTGACGAGTTGAGGGACCATGACAAACACATGACAACAGGTGGGAAAGAGCCCAGGAGCGTGATAGATGGAAAAAAGGTAAAGATACCTTTGCCCACTAGTGGGAAGACATGGCCTAATAATTTTCTTCTTCGTTGTTGGGTGCCACCTTAACAGAGGTCAGCTATGTTTATATGACCATGACTTTGAATATTGGCGCTTGAATTAAACTATTCTGCATTTTGAATAATAGTAATAGGCTGGTAATAAAATAATAGTGGGTGATGCAGGCTTACATCCAGGAGATGTAGGTTTGAATTCTGGTGCTGTCCATGTACCAATGGGAATGGATTTATAACTTACAGAGTCTTGAACTCTGAACTCTATATTTGTATTTTCTGGGAGCCAGTCTGTGGCTTGAGTTATGTTCTGTTTTACAAAATACTAAAATGTCTATCATTCTTCGCCAGGTCGCCACGAGGCCGCGTGGCCCCGGAGGGCGTATACAACAATGCACACTTCATGCGCGCTGCCACCTCCCATGTGGGAGACACGGTGCAGGTGCTAACCCAATCAGGAAGCCTGTGGGAGGGCGTCTTCAAGACCTTCAGTGCACAGTTTGAGGTGAGACCGCGAGTTGGCGTTGTTGGTTTTCAAGACTAAAATCGCACAGTTTGAGGTGAGAACGCTAGATGGCGTTGAGGCGCTGAAGGAGAACCTTCATAGGAACCTGCATCGCGTAACTTGCACGGGACTGTGCATCTGCTGTCCCAGTCGCAGAGTTAAGCCCGGCCGCCGTAAAGACGACCTTGTGTCATGTACTACTTATGTAGTGGACATAAGTCTCCCCCGGATCAACGCGAAGGTGTTGACTGTACGGCGGTCGGGCTAAAGGGGTTTTCAAGACTTTCAACGCAAATTTTGATTGAAACTCTTCATACTCCAAAGGGGTCGAGAATGATCTCCATGAAACTGGTTAGTTGGAAACATGGAAACATGAAAACCAAAATTAAACCAAGAAAGGGTTGCAGGCTGAAGAAAAGATGGCGCTACTGTGCAAAACGAATTTTCATAGGAACCTGCATCCCGTAATCACCAATCGTAACCATTTTCCCATGTGAAGTAGCATACGCACAGTTTTGCATCTTTGATATTTCATGACCAATTTGTATGCATAGAACGTTATCAACGTCATCATTGACCCGAAGTTAGTCCTTGACTCGCCTTTCGTCTTTGGGCCCTAAGCATCATTCATTATATTCATGTGACGCAGGGACTAACAGATAACACTGAGGTAGTCTTGAATGAAACTGCTAAAAAGCTCAATAAAACGACTATAATATCGACGATATGCTTATCCATTCTGATGTTAAACCGCGATTTATATCGGTAAGACTTGAAATCGGCCCCGCATATTTTTCCATGATTTATGAGACCATGAACTTGATCCATCAGTTTATCATTCATGAAAAGTTATGGTTTTCCTCATTTGAAATTACAAGTTTGTGTGTCAGTAGGGAAATATTCTGAATAGCAAATTAGATGTGGCTCTGTTAACAATATTTCAGTACCTACCTCTACATCATACAAACAAACAAACTCTACAGGGTGTAACAGAAAGGGGTGTACAAGCCGAAAGAGGGTTGTTAGGGACATCATTCTGAACAATTTTCACTATAGGACTGACTTGATCAGAGCAACTTTTTTTCGCACCACCATACAGATCGGCTGAGCGCTAGGCCCAAATGTACTGAGTTAATAAAAAAGTTGCTCTGATCAAGACGGTCCCAAAGTTGTTCAGAATGATGTCCCTTTAGGAATGTCAATAATATCCACTTAGTCTTGATTAAAGATCCTTTTATTGCCGTTCAGTTTACATACACGATACACATGGGATAACACAAGTAGAGACAAGTTACTTAGAACGCTACGACGGAACGACTAAATTTAAAGCAGAGCGCACTCGCTACCACTGTAACATAATGCTGACAAGCATGTACCTACATCCCTAACAACCCTCTTTCAGCTTGTACACCCCTTTCTGTTACACCTTGTATATGAAACAAACTCTATGATCTACACACATAGCGTCACGCCTTTTCCCATACGGGGTGTCAGTGGCCCAGTTGTTGATAGTCTAGTGCTCACTTGTTGATGGAACATCATCATAGAAGGGATTTAATCATCCTTGGCTGAATAACTAATGTAAGTAGCCAGAGCAAGCCGGCCTTATTATGTGTCTACAAACACCAGTCGCAATGGCATAAACAAAATCTCAATAAAAAACAGCTTGTGTAAAATACAGTCTCCCAACAATATTTTGGCTGCTGAGTGTTTTTAGGGTTCCGATCCTTAAAAGGAAAAAAGGAACCCTTATAGGATCACTTTGTTGTCCGTCTGTCTGTCTGTCTGTCTGTCTGTCTGTCCGTCCGTCTGTCCGTCCGTCTGTCCGTCCGTCTGTCACGACCCCTTTTCTCAGGAACGCGTGGAGGTATAATGTTGAAATTAATATCGATTACTCAGGTCTATGGTCCCTTGGAGCTGTGAAAAAATTAAACTTCTAGGTCCACGCAATCAAAACATACCGCGATATTATGTCATAATTTTTCTGGATTTGTATGAACTCGCGTGGAACTCGCAAGGGAATCAAAACCTATAGGGTACTTCCGGTTGGCCTAGGGTCATGAAATTTGGAATGTAGGAAGGTCTTATAGCACAAGTTAAGGAAGAAATCCGAAAACTGTAAATTTCTGTCTGTCTGTCTGTCTGTCTGTCTCACCGTCTGTTAAGACTTTTTCTCAGAAACGCATGGAGGTATTAAGTTGAAATTAATATCGATTACTTAAGTCTGTGAACTCTTAAAGTTGTGAAAAAATCAAACTTAAAGGTCAACGCAATCAAAAGATACCGCATATGTCTCAATTTTGCTGAAATTGCTGATATTCGCAAGGGAATCAAAACCTAGAGGGTACTTTACGTTGACCTAGAATCATGAAATTTGGCACGAAGCAAGGTCTTATAGCACAAATAAAGGGAAAAATCTGAAAACTGCAAATTTCTGTCTTTCTAAAAAATATTCAATTTCGTTTACATGGATGACATCACACTTTAGTTTTTTATGTGGAAACCTAATTACTAGTGTCCGACCGAACCTGTGTTTTCAACCGAACCCGAACCCGAACCCGAACGTTCGGCACTGGTGTAAGGTTCGGCCGAACCCGAACCCGAACCTTTTTCAACCATATAAAACATTTTTATAATGAGTCAGAATCTTTATTTAGTTGTAATATAAAATTAGGTGAGAACATGTCTTCAATTAAATTAAATAAACAGTCATTAAAGCTTAGAAAAAATTACCTTTATTTATAATCAATATCCTAAAAACAATAACAACACGTTACTTCTATAAGTAAACTTTCGGGGAGCGGTGGCACACAACACACAACACAAAAATACAGTAATAGAACAAGAACAGAAGAGTAAAACACTTACCATGACTAGCGGAACAGCTTCAGTGAAAGATGCATACTACACTTTCTTTTCAAAGGTCATCAAATCGGAAATACACAACGATACCGCGAGGCAGGATACATACAGCGCCATCTAGTGAGAAAATCATACGAATTCCGCACGAAAACTCAAGCAAATACAAAGGTTCGGCGGTGCCGAACGGTTCTGCCGCTAAATGGCCGAACCCGAACCTTGCGCCGAACCTGCATTTTTCTGCCGAACCTTGCCGAACCCGAACCCGAACCCGAACGTTCGGTCGGACACTACTAATTACACGTGTTACGCTCTCCAAGTGTGATCGGAACCCTTGGTGCGCGAGTCCTACTCGCACTTGGCCGGTTATTTTTTGTGTCATTACACCGAATGCCAAGTCAGCACAAATATACAAAATGAAATTATAATTAAATTATTTCTGATTAAATTACAATAACATGAATACAGCTAACAAATTCATTCAATGATAAAAGTGCAATACAATAGTAGATCATAATTTCATAAAATAGAGGTACAACACAGTCAGTTTACAGGGGGGCGCCAGCTCTGCGCAACTAAATGCAACGAAACTCGTAATGTATTTCCAACAAGCAATATTCATGTCACCGTCCGTAATATTGTAATAACCGGGCAAGTGCGAGTCGGACTCGCGCACGAAGGGTTCCGTACCATTATCTATAAGAAACCGCAAAAAAAATCACGTTAGTTGTATGGGAGCCCTCCCTAATATTTTTATTTTGTTTTTTAGTATTTGTTATAGCGGCAACAAAAATACATCATCTGTGAAAATTTTAACTGTCTAGCTACCACGGTTCATGAGATACAGCCTGGTGACAGACAGACAGACAGCGAAGTCTCAGTAATAGGGTCCCGTTTGGCACCCTTCGGATACGGGACCCTAAAACCGCGAGATTACAATCTAACGGTTTTAAATCCGTTAGATTGTAATCTGTTGATTTATTGTGAACTGTACCGAACTTCATACATTATAACTTATACCGAGAGAACAAGGTTTAGCATTTATGCTTTTTTTGGTACTTACATGTCAACCTAACACGAAGGATAAAAGGGGTTCGCTTCGGTCACTCCCTTTATCCTTCTTCCTCTCGTTATAATTGAAGTTCGGTACAGTTCACAATAAATCAACAGATTACAATCTAACGGATTTAAAACCGTTAGATTGTAATCTCGCGGTTTTTTCAATATTACGGTGACATTCACAGTCGCTTAGACGAGAAAAAGTTACAATAAAGACAGATATGTATTGTACAACTGTTATCGCTCAGTAATATTTATAGGGGTACTATACTGGAGCTTAGGTATACTCATCTCTGAAATCCATAGCGTTTGTTACAGATTTGGTATGGTATGACTAAACCAAACAGCTACCTATTGTGATATAATCTGAGACAATTCCAAGACACGATAAACTGATTTAATAAACCTGTCAGCTCTGAAACTTGTCTCAGCAATACTGACCAATTTCATCATCATCATCATAAGCTTGCCAGGGAGCCCACTGTTGAGTATAGAATAATACCGGCAGACTAGGCTGGATTTCACCAACAAAAAGTTATACGAGAATAACTATCCCAGGGATAACTTGTATGACAAATGACAGTTCAAAATGAGATGATCTGCCCCCCTTCGCTAGCGAAACGAAACGATAACTCATGTATGCGATTTGACATTTGGATTAGCTAGGTGACGTTTAACATTGTCTACAGGCACTGATCTAGGTGTCACTGGTGTCTTATGAAAAAGTAGAAGATACTCTCGAGTAAAAGTTACTCTTTCGTTCGTAAAATCCCGCCTAAGGCTTCTGCTTTCTTCTCTATTACTAAATGTGTTCTTCAATTGTCATTCTAAACCAGTTGCATTTTACAGACATACTGTAACGGCCTTCAGAACTAAACAGTTGCTTTCACTTTCAATGCTGAGCCACAAACTTAAATGATCCGGTGTCAAAAATGGGAACTAGAGTCGTTCTTCGTGTTTAGTGAACAATGCAATGGCTTTGTTAGACGCTAGCGACGCTGTCAGTGTGCTAGTTAATTTGGTAGCACATTTGCTGCAAACGCTAAGTAGGTACGACAGAACGCGAACATATCACTACAAACTACAGATTTCCGCCTAGCTTATCTGTCAACCATACATATTTAGGTACCAATCCTGCCCAGCAAGCAATAAAGCTCTTAAAATACTAACCGACATGGTCTAAAATGCGGATATACGCGCCTAGCAACAGTTATCGTTCTATGACCATACTAGTGAAACTTGACAAGCATAAAAATCATATTTTACGACTCGGCACAAATTATCATGAATTATTTTTAAACTTTTAGATTTTTTCTGTGATAATTAGGGATAAAATATTTATGGTTTCGTGTGAAGTGAACTCAAGGGTCCTTGACTTTTCTTGGCACTTGAGAATATACGATAAATAGGTGTATGGTAATGATTTTTGACAACATGCCACCATTTGTCTATTATGTTAGATAATTAAGTTTTACATCCGTATGCTTATTCGTTTTCTCCACCGGATTTACCCTCGAATCAACCCTCAAGAGATTGTAGAACGCCGCCAAATCAAGGAACAGTCAAGCAAACTGCTAAGCATACGGTTGTATTTCACCCTAAGGGCGCGTGCTCAGTCAGTCAACCTGCGCCCGCGCCGCGCCCGCGTAGCCGCGCTCTCAACGCCTTGCTATTTGCTCGCTTGCTTGGCGGGCGCGACGCTGGTGCTGTGCGGGCGCGATGAAAACCATCCGATGTAATGAGGCTTATTATCTATATTAATGAGCAATAATAAGACACACATCGTATGTAAGCTCATAGCAAGGCGGTGAGAGCGCGGCTTAGCGGGCGCTGGGCGTAGCGTTACCAGACATCCGGATAAAGCCGGTTAGGATTTTTAGATGACTGTCCGGCCAAATTTCAAGCTGTCCGGCCAGTCCGGTTTTTGTTAGGCTTTTAATTTCCTCTCAAGACGAAATCAACCACTGAGCGGTTAGCGCGGCTCGCGCTGAAACTTGCGCGTGAAACTTCGTATACAATAGTTGTGGGAAAGTGATTCACCTTGTCTGTACCTCCTTATTTCTTCTTTTAAACGTTGGATTCGTTTATAGTGCTTAATGTCGTCATGAGATGTAATTTAATTGAAGTCGGCTTTACTTTTTGAATGTCCGGCCTTTTCATTGAAGAGTCCGGCTAAACTGGACGAAAAGTCCGGTTTTCTGAATTTTACATCTGGCAACCCTAGCTGGGCGGGTGCTTCTTACGCCGCTAGGGATTGTAATGTCAACTCCAGACTACAGTCCTTTGTCGCTGACCACGTTTAGAATGCATCGTATTTGCTTTTGAAAAACTGGCCTTGGTCCGATGACATAGCGATGATAGGAAAACAATGGAGGCGGGTGCATAGGACCGAGTTGAGTGACCGCTTTTTAGGACTGTAAAAATTCAGATAGTGATGGGCTTTAAACACTTACGGCCGTTTTCAACCGACTTCAAAAAAAGGAGGAGGTTCTCAATTCGACCCGTATGTTTTTTTTGTATGTTTGTTACGCGATAACTCCGCCAATTATGAACCGATTTGAACAAATATTTTTTCGGCGTAGAGGTAATACCTCAAGGGTGGTCCCATTGACACCAGGTCAGGATCTGATGATGGGATCCTGGAGAAATCGAGAGAACTCTTCAAATATTATAGGCAGACCTATAGTGATTTTTGTGTTTTTCATAATAACTCGTGCAAATGCACATAGCATAATATTGTGATGCGGAACTGCTGATGAAGACCACATATGGCCACCAGATCTGCTCAATACTAGGTACAAATACAATGCGTGGCTGACGGGCAGGCAACGCATAGCCTAAACCGGTGGACCTAGAGCCATGAAACTTTGTACAGGGGTTCCTTAGTCGCGTGGGGTAGCACTGATATAGGATTTGACAAAATTAATTCCCCAAGGGGGGGGGATAAGGGGTTACAGTTTGTATTAAACTCAATCTAATCAAATAGGGTTTGTGGAAGTCGGTTTTTTCTAAAGTTTACTTTTTGTTTCAATTATCAATACCTTATTTATCGTCAATCTGCAGATATAGGTTTCCAACAATATTTTGGCGCGCGGTGACCGGTGGAACTAACGCTTGATGACCAATGAAGAGTGAAAAGTCTGTGTTGATGACAGGTTCGTTGCGCTAATTGGTGTGGAGCTGGCGCCCCCTGGAAACGTCACTCACCAGCCAAAAAATCGTTCGAAGAATGTAGATAGGATCTTTGATATAAGTTAGTTGTAATGTAAAAATCATGGATAGATAGATTAATGATAGTTGAAACAAAAAGTAAACTTTAGAAAAAACCGACTTCCACAAACCCTATTTGATTAGATTGAGTTTAATACAAACTGTAACCCCCTATTGCCCCCCCCCCCCCCCTTGGGGAATTAATTTCATTAAGTCCCATCTCAGTGCTACCCTACGCTACATAAGGAACCCCTGTACAAACATGGCTCTAGGTTCACCGTATTAGGCTATGCGTTGCCTGCCCGTCAGCCACGCATTGTATTTGTACCTAGTATTGAGCAGTTCTGGTGGCCATATGTGGTCTTCGTCAGCAGTTCCGCATCGCAATATTATGCTTACCATATGCACGAGTTATTATGAAAAACACAAAAATCACTATAGGTCTGCCTATAATATTTGAAGAGTTCCCTCGATTTCTCCAGGATCCAATCATCAGATCCTGACCTGGTGTCAATGTGACCAATGGGAAGGTAAACACTTTCAAACAAAAAAAAAAATTTTCAAATCGGTCCATCCGTCTAGGCGTAATCGGTGTACATACATAAAAAAAAATATCCGGACGAATTATAAACCTCCTCCTTTTGTGAAGTTGGTTAAAAATGGACGTTAGGTCCACTTTCGCGACATTCACATCACCTACACGTTTAGCGTTCTAAGGGTGGATTTTACCAACAAAAAGTTATACGAGAATAACTAACTATCCGGGGGATAATTTGTATGACAATGACAGTTCAAACTGAGGTGATCTGATCTGGTATCTATGAAAAAGTAGAAGATACTCTCGAGTAAAAGTTACTCTTTCATTGGTAAAATTCGCTCTAAGCATTTCAAAGTTACATAAAAGCACGATAAACAGATTTAGCGTATACGTGCAAGTGAACCTAAACACAAAGCAAGAAGGACATAAATATTGACGACTGAAATTAAATGGCTTTCCTTCTTTGTTGTCTGCATGCGATGTGCCACGGCATTGATGTAAACTCAGCTTGACGTGTAAATATAGCATGCCGGTGATGTCTGTAAATGGATTCCTTTCTTGCCAGACTGAATTGTAAAATCCGTAATAATGATAAGTCAGTATACTGGGGCCCGATGCCCCGATGCTCGGGCCCCTGCACTGAAGGGGTAGGGTTTTCTGTTTTGGGTGTTTAATAACCGGCCAAGTGCGAGTCGGACTTGCGCACGAAGGGTTCCGTACCATTATCTATAAAACACCGCAAAAAAATCAACGCAACGATAGCTTACAAACGGTCATTTGAGAACTAAGGGCAATCTTCAATCTGGGACTTGAATATAGATATCTTGACATCTTTTCGCTGACAAATAGACTGTCGAATGGCTACGCAGACTACCAAGCCGAAGACGCTAGCGACCAAACTCTTAATTAATACCCTACCCTATTAACCCTTCGTCAGTGTCATGGCTGCCACGGGCAGATAACAATAGAAAAGTAATTGTTATAAGTACCCACTATGGAGATGTTAACAACCTGTGTCCCCGTCTACAGGTGGTGTTAGAAGTGGCGCACCGCGTCGACCAAGAAGGCGTGGTGGCGGTGGACTCGGTCGTGGAGAAGCTGATCTTCAAGCCGCAGGACGTGGTCTCCATCCGGGCGAAGGATAGCGACCTGGAGTACGCGACGCACGACGTGTTTGTGGACAGCGCCATCACTGGCAAGCTTAATGGTGGGTTGGGGTTTTTACCCGGAAGTGTATGTAAACACCCCAGACCTGAGAAAGACGGGACCTCTGCGGAGGCAGGGGGGCAATTCTCGCGCCAGCGAGATCATGTCCATGGTCGGATTATCGATTTTGAGATACCGAAATCTCCAGCAAAAACAAGAAAAAGCGAGACGACCAGCCTAATGATCAACCGATATATCTCGACCCGTTTTCGATCGAAATAAATATGAATCGTAATCGTTTTCGACGGATTTAGGCGGTATCAAAACCGATGTCTAGACTAGGGATATGATCTCGATAGCGCGAGAATCGGGGGCCTGGAGCCCTATTTTTGAAATCGCTCGTGTGATATAATCGCTCGTATGACTTGCGCAACGAGTGGTTCTGACCAATCGTTGCAGAGCGAATGAATATAACGAACGAAAATCATTCGTTATGATACGATTTCAAAAATAGGGCTCCATCTGTAGGGTAATGGGTCATTCCCCATCTTCCCCATAGGGAAACATTCCGGGTTAGGTTAGGTTGCGGTGGACTCTGCGGTCGAGAGGCTGATCCTCAAGCCGTGGGTTGGCGTGTCTCCCAGAAGCTGGGTAGAAGCTGATGGAGAACCTTTACCGGTTCTTACCGATTTGTCTTATGTACTCTCTATCATTTATCCACGGCCCACCCTTTCATTATACATTTTTACTCCAAACAGCACATATCCCACCTCCAAGGCTCCAACCTATCTCATTCCGACTTCATTTCATATATGCAAACACGGGGGACCAAGCCTACATATTAGAATCCATGTATCCTCCAGCTGTTTCTATGCATTCCCCACGTGGTTGGCCCGGCCTTCTTATTTGCCGCCGTCCGCCTATTTTCTTGCCGCCTCCACATTTCCTACCCTACCTCCACAGAGGTCGTCAGTTGTAACTGCTCGTCAGTTGTAGTTGTGCCCTCTACCAAGTCTAAAGCCGGCTACTTACACGCCTGCTGCAGGGGCAATGTAGCATGAAAAAGTGTGTTAAAGGAGCCGCCTGCTGTGTGCGAATACACCACTCCAAGCGCACACAGCAGGCAGCTCCAGTTTTTCACCCTAGATTTCGCCTGCAGCAGGCATGACAGTAGCCCGTTTAAACCAACGTTTTCTTATCCTTCAGGAAACGGTCGCGGCGGCGGCGGCGAGCGCCACCTGGAGCCGTGGGACGGCTGCCTGTCCGGCGGCGACTCGCCCGCGCTCAACGGCGACGCGCGCCTGCCGGAGCTGGAGCTGGACCACCGCGCCAACGGCTGGGACGCCGCTGACATGTTCCGCAAGAACGAGGAGGTATGACTTGTATAAAGACCTTCGGGCTCGGCCTCTGGAGTAAGATTCGGCCTCTGGGCGCACGACTCGGCCGCCGCTGCTGATGCCGATGCTGGGTCGCTGCTGATATGTTATATAAGCCGTTTGATAGTCCTTCCAAGCACAGGGTTCGGCACCTGTAGTAACATTCTACCTCTGGGCGTAAGGCTCGGCATCAGGCCACCGCGCCAACGGCTGGGACGCCGCCGAAATGTTTCGCAAGAACGAGGAGGTACGATGCGTTTGATAGTGACACTTATCGGTCTTTGAAGGTCAGGGTTCGGCTTCTGGAGTAAGATTCGGCCTCTGGGTGCAAGGCTCGGCCTGTGGGGTCAAGACTCGGCTTCCGGAACAAGATACGGCCTCTAGTAGCAAGACTAGGCGCTTAGTGACAAGACTTAGCGGAGGCTTTTGAGCTGGAATACTCATGTGCTGTAAAGTTAGCTCTCATAATTTCTCAACAAAAGTTCGGCCTTTGGCATCTTAAAATCCCTCGCATGACAACTATTCATGTTAGCCAAAACTTGACATAAGTGTTGTGTTTTAATATTAGTTGTGTGATGTATAAACATCTGTTTCCAGGTATATGGGGTGCTGAGCACATATGACCACTCGCTGGCCGGGTACACGCTTCCGCTACAAAGGAAGGACACCCAGGATTACAGGTTAGTACAGAAAGACGGTATATAGATTGTAGGTTGTAGGTACAAGTCGTGACAAACGTCTACTTCTCGGACGATGGTACGTAACTCTTTGTGTGAGAGTACAACTCGCACATGGCCGGTTTTTTTGGTAATGCAGAAGTTGACGCAAAACGCCGATAGGCTTCTTCTTCTTTGCTCAGGGATGATGTGCCTGCACCTGGCCCACGGGCGCGGGGTCTTTGTGCGTGTCTCCTACGCCTGCACTCTAGTTCAGCCATCCCAACTCCTGCACCAGCTGAAGTAGGAGGCCTGGATGTTCGAGGAGGGTTGACGCTCTGCTGTTGTCTCCCAGAATCGCGATCCTGCCCCCGTAGACAAGATGCAAAACGTATATTATCGTTCGCACGAAACGCTAAAAGTATTGTATTCGATTTGACGTCACCAAATGTCCAATCGCATACATTTTGAGTTTTCGTTTCGTTTTGTTTTCGTAGCGTATTAACTTTGTCTAGGCCTACTTGTCTCTTTAGTGAAAGGGCACGCAAGCAACATGTGCTCCACGGTCTCGTCCATGCATCCCCTGCAAAGGGAACTGTCTGTTGCACCTGTAATTTTCAAGTATTTACTAAGTGTACAATGGCCTGTTATGAGGCCCATTAGTATTTTTATTTTGCTGCGCGGCCTCATCAAGTAATTCGTAAATTTATGGTTGTATTTATTTAGAAATAACTTGGAGTGTTTGCAGTCGTCCCGGTTGACCCATTGGTCGTTGTGTTTCTCGGTTGTGGCTGCTTTGAGTTTTTCCGGATTACTTCTGCGGAGAGGAGTGAAAATGGTGGAGGGCCGATCGCCCTTCTCCTAGCCCCCGCTTTAGCTAGGTTGTCCGCTTTACGGTTACCTTGGTCTCCATGGTGGGTGACCTTTTACCCATTGAAGCGTGACTTTGTTATTCTCACATAGTTTGTTAATTATTTCATGACATTCTAGTATGAGTTTGGATTTCGTTAATGGTTTACGTAGTGCGCATAGTAGCGAAGCACTGTCTGTCTTGAAGACAATCTCGCTCCCTTCTACGTTACCTTTAACCTGTATTGCTCCTTGAAGGAGACTGAGTGCCTCCGCTTGGAACACTGTGGTGTCTCCTCCGAAGCTTAGGGATTGCTCGATTCCTGATTCTGGGGAGTAAATGCCGGTAGGCTAGTCCCCTGTCACGCAAAATGGAGTACTGAACAACTGGCTAAAAGTGGGCACAGTTGTGCCTCTGCCACCCCGTATGGGAAAAGGCGTGACGCTATGTTATGTTGACGCAAAACGAAGCAACTTCAGAGCTTACTAGATGTTTGGTTTGAACACTTATACTTTGTCAAGAAATGCTAGACATTAAATGATGGCAACATTTCAAGACTACTGCTGCGTTGTCTATCAATCAAAACACGCAGTGTTGCCGTTAATATGTCACATATGTTGCTATTATTTTTTGTCTAAAATTTCTTGGCAAAGTATATGTTTTAATCCTCTATTGATAAACACATAACTCGTTATCACGACTCAAACCGTGCTCATCACTACATTACCCGGTGTTATCCAAGCTCTACTGAAATAACAAAACCAGCCAAGTGCGAGTCGGACTCGCGCACGAAGGGTTCCGTGCCATTATCGATAAAAAACCGCAAAAAAATATGTATGGGAGCCCCCCCTAAATATTAATTTAATTTTAATTTAATTATTTATAAGTAAGTAAATAATATACTCAATATATTGTGAACATTTTAAGCGTCTACCTGCTACCATTATCAATATCGAGCAAAAATGGGCAAAAAAATCACGTTTGTTGTATGGGAGCCCCCCTTAATATTAAATTTCTTTTAATTTTTAGTATTTGTTGTTATAGCGGCAACAGAATACATCATCTGGGAAAATTTCAACTCTAGCTACCACGGTTCATGAGATACAGCCTGGTGACAGACGGACGCACGGACGGACGGACGGACGGACAGACGGACAGCGAAGTCTCAGTAATAGGGTCCCGTTTGGCACCCTTCGGGTACGGAACCCTAATAACGTGATAAAATATAATAAAACCATAATAATTTAAGGGGCAGAGCTTTTGAACTTAAGGGCGCGGCATATAAAAGGCGATATTTTATTCCACATACTGTCGCTAAAATATGAAACAACTTTATAAACCAGTCATATTATAACAATAGGATACATTCTAATCCATATCTACCATATACCGCTTGCGCCTAAAAAAATAAAATATATGTCTAAAGCGCCCTCTATGCGATTAAAAATAAGCCTGCCACTGACATTGAAAGTTAAATTCTGTAAATAGGATAAACTTATGGGCGCATGAAAATCTCATAAATTATGTTTTTAAATATGGATTACCCACGAATTAGCCTTCAGCATCAAATCGATCGCCTTAAATGTGGTCAAAGTTCAAAGTAAATCTTATCACAAGAGATTACGTGGCAGTTCGCAATCGACCACGAAACAAGCAGCACCTATCAACATGTGGCTCCTCTGGCTTATATTAATACTGATTGTGCTCAAACTATACCTGAAAGTAACTACCGGGTGGTGTTATTCAAGGACAATCATGACTGGTAAAGTGGCTGTCATTACCGGAGCGAATACTGGCATAGGATTCGAAAGTGCTTTCAATCTAGCAAGAAGAGGCGCAAAGGTATACCTCGCCTGCCGAGACGAGCAAAAAGGAAATCAAGCAGTCCAAGACATATTATCCCGGGTCAAAGGCAATACAAGCGTCTTTTACAGACACCTAGACCTCTGCAGTCTGAAGTCAGTAAGAAGCTTCGTCGAAGATCTCAAGAAGACCGAAGTAAAGCTGGACGTTTTGGTAAACAACGCTGGAACGTTCGGGCCGGCGAACGAAAAAACGGAAGACGGTTTTGTGAAAGAAGCGCAGACTAACCATTTCGGACCGTTCCTGTTGACAAATCTTCTAGTACCCTTGTTGAAGAAGTCTGAAGACGCACGTGTGATTACAGTGACATCTGTCGCCCACTGCGTTGGAAATGTCGACTTGGAGAAAATTAACAAACCTATACCATCGCCTAGCACATGGTCAATGTTTAAGTTCTATGCCAACACAACGCTTTGCAACGTGCTCTTCAGCTATGAATTGGCTAGGCGTTTAAAAGATACCGACATAACATCCAACAGTCTTCATCCAGGTTTATCTTATACGGCGATAAACAGAAACTTAGACAGTTTTACAAGAAGAGTTGCCGATTTTCTGGCATCAATACTCTTCAAGAGCGCAATCGAGGGCGCGCAGACGTCAATACATTGCGCGGTGTCGGAAGATGTCAGCGAAGTGACTGGGTGCTACTTCGTAGACTGTAAGGAGGCTAACACGACGGCCGGGGCGCAGGACCAAGAACTAGCCAGGTGTCTGTGGGAATACACTGAGAAGCTGGTTGGGTTGAAGCCGGAAGAGAGAATAGAGAAATGAGTAGAATATATTGAAGAGAGTGGCGTAGGACTCTTGCCGAAGTTATTTATTTATTTTGTCCAATGGGTATTGCTCTGAAGGAGAATGGAGTGTTGACCGTCAACCTTTAATTTAAATGGAGCGATAGAATAGGAATCATTGGTGTTGCTATAAGTGAGACTGCATGTGTATTCAGACATATGCAAGGTGTGACAGTGTGCGCGTATAAAATTGTGCAGCTATTTGTTTTCATGTAAAATAGTTGTTAGTTATTTAATTTAAACCATTTTTCTATGACAATAAATGTTTTTTAGTTCTAATCTATAGTTTCGTTTCTTTAAAACCCTTGTTTGGCTTGTCTTGAGGTCGCTTTCTGTCGAGTACGTGAAGACTAGCAGAGTCGTTTTGTACTTCTATTAAATGATTTACTCTTACTATATCTATTATTATCTATACTGATGATATTGACTTAACATTTAGGCCACTCAAGATAAGATCGGAAAGTGGATGAACTTTTTTTTTATATTCTCACGATAAGACGAAGGAGGTCATTTGATATTGATAAGAATTCATAATTTAACGGTCATTCATACAAAGGTATGTGACTGTTTCTGGATCTAATAGAAGTCAAATCAACTGTCTCTTTGACACATTAATCGTATGATCGATAATTTGAATAGTTCATCTGAGAGCACACACACACTCTATCTCTTATAATAATTACTAACTCTAGTCAGGTCATGGTTTAATCGATTTACGAGTAATATGCATGTATACATTGAAGGTACCTAGGCACTTAACTAGTATGTACCATTTCAAATTGCGATCTATCTCCACCAAGTATCGATAATACATAATCACGCCTCAAATGTGTGACTCATGCTTACAAGATTATACTTTTCCTGAGAAAAGAGATAGGTCACCGTCCGGCCGATCCGTTTGGCCGTAATTAGAATAAAGGACGTAGATAAATAAAGGACGAGCTAACTTAAGGCTCTTTGAAGGATTTTTCCCCACATGGCAGTTAGCCCCACGCCACGCAAATTAGAGTGTCGTATAACTGGCTAAAAGTGGGCTACGACAGTTTATTATTATTATTGTGTATGGTCTTCATTATTTGGCGATAAATCATTTTCTTTCTTTCCTTCATATAAATGTCATAACTTAGATTGGGCTACGACTGTGCCTCTTCCCCTCCGTATTCAACGAGTTGACGTCCACAGAGAGGCGGAGGCCAAGGCCGAGGAGATCGCCGCCGAGATCGAGGGCACCGCCTCGTACAAGGCGCGCATCGAGCTGGAGAACGGAGACGAGGAGGACAAGTTCGCGGCGGTGACGCGCCCCGGCGCCGCGCCGGCCGACGGCGGCAAGTACGTCATACCCAACAAGAGGAAGACCAGCGCACAGGTGAGACTGAGTTGTATACTTGTGGCGCCATCTATCGGGCGATCCACGTACTAACATATAAACAGCAAGCCTAACGACTTGTGGCGTCATCTATTGGGTGATACACATACTAACATACAGCAGTTGACTGGACTTGTAAGGCGGCAAGTACGTAATACCCAAGAAGAGGAAGACCAGTGCGCAGGTGGGTACTCCTGGGGGTAGTAAGTTGGTGGCGCCATCTATCGGGCCATCTACGTACTAGGATACAAGCGTTGCAGTTGACAGGAGTAGTCAACAGATGTCGTCACGGAGCGCCGAACCTCGCTGAACAAATGATCGATCCAAGGGATCGGGCAAGAGATTTTTCCGGTCACAAAGTCGTGACAAGTCTTTATGCAATAATCGTAAGAACTGTAACGTTTCGGCCCAAATTGCAATAGATCAAGGCTAGCCACACCTAGCACCGCGGGCCACGAAGTGGCCGCCAAGGCATGTCAAATTGTCCGCTAGTACTTCAGTCGGCCAAGCAAGCATACTCAGAAGAAACAGAAATTAAATACATTCGGCATGCTAGATAATGGTCTCGTTACAAAACTCACTCGTCCACTATCCCTCACGTTTCCTCCTCTACAACAATTTACCACTATTATTTTTGTATCACCCGCAGACCGGCAAGCTAATAAAGCAATCGCCGCCGCACAGCAGCAGCCCGGGCGCGGGCGGGCCGGCGCCGCGGCCCTCGCCACCCTACAGCAAGGAGAAGCCGCCGCGACACCGGCTGTCGCCGCCGCCGCCGCAGGAGCAGGTACGTCCACACACCGCTAGATGGCGCTACTGAGCCATGTTTCGGGCCTACGACGGGCGAGATATCTTTATCTGTACTTGAATAGACCCCCTAGAGCTAGAGCAAGTAGAAGCCGCCGCATCACCGGCTGTCTCCGCCGCCGCAGGAGCAGGTACGAGCCCGCACCGCTAGATGGTGCTACTGAGACAATTAGCAGGTTTTCACATTGAGGCCTACGTCGGGTACGGCTACTGTACTGTATAGTTTCCTACCCACTTCTACTCTCGGATAACAGATGAACAGACTCATACAGCAAGGAGAAGCCGCCGCGACACCGACTGTCGGCCGCCGCCGCAGGAGCAGGTACGAGCACGCACCGCTAGATGGCGTCACTATCATATTGACATACTTCGTGCATTTTCGGTAACAACATTTTCCTCTGCAAATGAAGCAGAGTAAGATCGATGGCGTTATTTATCTGAAATCGGTGGCCGTATAAAGCTGCATCACCCCACTCTCTCTCTGCTTTCTTTGTTAAGTTGTTCTTCATTGTTATATCGGTGTTGCAGAGTGGTAGCCCGGTGGCCGCGACGGCCGGCAAGAGCTACGCGGCGCAGGCGGGCGGCTACCACGCGCCGCCGCCCTTCCCGCACCAGCCGCAGCCGTGAGTACTATACTATATACACCTCACACATACACCGGCGCCGGCGTCTAATACCGGCGACGAAATACCACCGAATAACCAATAGTACTACGTACACAAGGTTCACTCCCGAACAAAAGTCAAGTTCAGGTGCAAAAAAATATTTGTCTATGCTACTGCATATGCTCGCATGTGAAATTGAAACTTATCGCATGACACGAGCGTTCATATTCCATTAGACACCGCTGACACGATGCCGATCACGCAGGGTTGCGAATCGCACTCAGTTGTTTTCGGTGTCATTGTTTTCACGCGGCTAGCGCGCACACACGCGACAACCATGTTACAAAGACCGACTGGCGCGTATAGCCGGCCGTAGATACCTACTCAGGGAAGTGAAATCCCCCTGGTAATAGACAGCGGAGGAGAGAGCACGCAGCATCGACAGCAAGCTATTGATAGCCCTTACGCGTGTTTCAGCAGAAGCTGGATTAGGCAGAATCATTTTTGTGCGGAATACAGTTTGCATCAAACAACTTTAAAAAAAACAGTTGGGGTTGGCAGAGGCACAACTTCACATCAAATAACACCGTAGGTATTGTTTTTTGACAGGTTCAAATTTTATGATTGGGTCACTTTTTCGACAGGCATCACATTTAACAAGAAACCGAACGGGGCCTGCATCTTTGTTGCCCCTTGTCAACTTGATTTATGAATACGTATTTATTAACGACAACGCCTGAGGCGTTCCGGTCGGTGCTTCCGTAATAAACATCAAAACCTATGAAATGGTAATCATCAAATAAAGGCCTAACAGTTGAGAGAGTTTGTGGCTGTGTGTGACCGTGGTGTTGTGTTCCCGCAGGCCGCCGCAGACGGTGATCACGCCGAAGGTGAACGGCGAGCCTCGTGCGCCGGCGCACGCGCGTACTGGGTTCCCGCCGCAGACGCACCACGTGAGTATGCGTATCATGGTGCACCCAAGTCGAAAGCCTAGCTGGAGGCACTTCTTCTTCAAGGTACCATTTAAGTATTCGTACGTCCGTCCAAAGAGTATGGCATGCTTACATAAAGTCCAAAACGTTCGTGGTTTTTTGTGGACGCTGGACGTATGTAAGCCCGGAGTAAACCGCGAGCGAAACGGACCCATTTAAGACTCAGTTTAGCTCGCAAGAGTAAACTGCATACTTGTATTTCCATCAACAAATCGTCGATAAGGACTAAGTGAGTAGAAAGAGTTGAAATGAACTCGCTCAATAATGACGACTGAGTGACTGGCGCAAGTGTAGCAATTAGCGAAACAACTTTCGCTTTCATATGACTATATGTTAGGCCAAGCTTTAGTTTACAGTGTATTCGTGATAAGAATGCAGTGAAATTTAAATCTGTTAACACACACAGGACAGGACACAACCTTCGCATTCGAAAGTTTGCCTTCAACTGGTCACTGTGAACTTGGCTTGATAATTGGAAACGATTTAATTGGTTACGGGGCGTGGCTAGGCCGCCGGACTTTACTGCATTCTTATCACGAATAGACTATAGTGTAGTTCGCACACATGAATTGTTTTGGTAACAATCGATATCTAAATTCCTCGTTAATACGATTAATTATATACATTCCCTACGTTGCACAGGTCTTTACTATCTGTCATATTTCAGACCGCGCCGCCGCCTGAACATCGCCCGCCGCGCCACCTGCAGCCGGAGCCGAGACTACAGGAGGTGCAGGTCGGTACACTAGCAGACTACCCGCAGACCATACACTTTCTATCGGCCGAGTAGTCGGGCTCTAATATGAAAGTGTATGCAAGTGAACTTATAACAATTGGAAACTTACACACTTGAAAAGGCGAGCAGACGGCAGATGGAGCAGATTGGCTAAAAGGTAGCCAAAGATAAGTCGGCAGACCACCTGCCAGATGGTCTGATGGCAGCGAGGATAGCAGGAAAACAGTGGACTCGGGTTGCACAGGACCGGGTTGAATGGCGTATGAGGAGGCCTACACTCAACAGTGTGGGTTCCCTGTCTGTGGTCAACTAGTTATTATGATGACCTCTGTGGCGCAGCGCTGCCTATCAGGTCTTGGATGTTTCCATGTTTGTGATGTCGCTCTGTTTCTGGTTCCCACGACACAGGGTATCCTAGTGTGGGGCCAGAAGCAATGTACGTGCCTGTATGTAAATGTTTAAATTATCAGCCTGTCAGGGCCCACACTGCTGAGTATAGGCCTCACGTACTCGCCATTCAATGCAGTCCCGTGCAATCCACACCCATTGTTTATGTATGAATCGTGCCATCCATTAGCAACAAGTCGCAAATGTGCAGACTACTAAAGATCCCCCCCCCCCCTCCGCAGGAGCTCCGCAAGTTCAGTTCGGAGTTCAAGCTGGTGACGTCACCCGCGCCCGCCGCCGCGCCGCCGCCGCCCGCCGCCGCGCCGCCCGACATGGTGAGATACAGCTGTCCAACTAGACCGCTCTCGGCTCTGAGTTGTCTCAGCTACGTCACAATACTGGCCTACTAGCGAGCTAGGTTTAGTAATGATGACAGCTGTTTGAGATTGCTATGTGACACATCACAGTACCTCCCAAAGCTGCAAAAGCCAGTCAGATCTATTTACAGGAAAAGTTACCCGCCAGTGGTGTATCGAAGTATTGCGTCACTTTGAGTAGTGTGTCCATTTCACTTTTAGTTAGTCAGTTTAATTTTATTTTTTTATTTACAGTATATAGTTTTATTAACAACCACCCATACTTACTTCACTCCCTCATGTCATAAGGTACCGACAGAATATCAGCGTTGCAGGATCTCCTCTCCTGTAGGTCCTGCAACACATGCTGAGTCGGAGCCGTTTCGCTGTTGCGATGCACACTACATGCTATTCGTTCTGCCCATTCCTATATTGCTATTTTTGTCTTCATACGTATATTTTATTTCCTACTTGTTTCTTATTTCTTTTTTGCTGTGTGTTGTGTATTGTGACAGATGAATAAATGTACTTTCTATTCTATTCCATTGGGCCAATAGTCTGTCCTATATCGGGCGCCATGCGATGTATGTACTGCACGTGTATATTTATGTCGTCAGCTGGTCGCGCAGCCTCCGTGCGCGGCGTCGCCCGAGGCGGAGCCGCCGGCGCCCGAGCCGCGGAAGCCGCCGCCGCGGCAGGCCTCGCCGCCCATGCACAAGGTAACAATGAGATAAGCCCGGCTTTTTACATGTACTTGTACTCTACGTCTTTAGGACACAGACCGCCGCTGCCGCCGGCTAACCCCCACACTCTGGGGTTTTTTAACCGACTTCCCAAAGGAGAAGGTTTACAATTCGTCCAGATGTTTTTTGAAGTAAAACTTCTTGGGGCACGGGGGTAAAATTTATTTAACC
>OY735274.1:8502079-8646627 GCA_963457715.1 Argyresthia albistria | reverse complement strand
GTTGCCAGTTAAACTAAATCGTTCATCACGACCATAGTTGCCAGTGTACAAAATGTAAATAATGCCCTCGCCTAGCACGGCGGGAAAAAGGTTTATGAAAAAAGTATGTATCGGTATAAATTATAACTTGTTTTTGTTTTAAGTGTAAGAGTGAGTGCGTTTCCTGGCATTCGGAAAAGAGGCGTTGTCGTTTCTTGTGTGACAACGAAATGTTAGGTTTAACATGTAATATAGTAATAGTTAGATAATTTTCTTCCACGATTTGTCTTTCGGATTTTCGTGTCGTCTCCAATTACCTTACCTAACAATTTGTGATTAGCTAAAAACAAACATGCTTCCCGTAATTCAGTTGATTCTTGCTGGCAAGAAATGGAAGCTAATATTTTATGTTTTATATCATTGAGTTAGGTTGATCTAGAAGAGAAGGCGCCTAGAACTAAATCTATGCACACCCTGATGCGTAGAAATCTAGGGAGGTAACGAAAAGGCAGGAAAAAACAATACATAGTGATGACTAGCAACAAGTTTTCTCCAGTACAGTTAGAAACGATATAAGCTCGGCCGGGCTGCCTTACCCGTATGCAGCTCGAATAAGCGTATTAAATTTCTTCTTGTACGCAAATAACTCGATGTTTTATAACAGAACTTTCTAAAGCGGTTGGTAGGTCGGCGTAATATCCCTCAATGATTTATGAATTATCTTTGATCAGCATTTGGTTTCTAAAGACGACATGCAAAATTATGTGGTCTACCCCTGAACTATGTATATTTATTTAGTAGGTACTATGTTAGTTTTAGGTTCCCCATTATTGACATCAAATTATATTTAACAGTCAATTACATCCGAAGTAATCAGCAAAACGCAAATTCTTGTCGGGCTAATAATGTTGTTGGATACATATTTATTTAAATATGTAGATGATTCGTGTCTTTGTTGATTCTCACCTTTACCTAACGGTGGTAGAGTGTATAAACCCGGTTATACATTAGCTCTTTGTAGTGCAAACGTTCATAGACTTTCACGAGTTGACCGTGTGTTTGTGTGCGTGGGTCGGTAGCCATTTCGGTTTAGTGTGCGTGACATCGAAATCTTTTTCTGACAGTGCACATCAAAATATTGCAGATCCACGCACATTGATAGACTAGGTTTGGCTTCGTGAGATATAACATCTAATATCTTATTGTCTTTATTATTTCTTTGATAGGTTTCAGTTTTTCGGGCACAAACGCGATTAAACCTTATGAATGACATACATCGTCTCTATGTGTTCTGAGTTTAGTCGACTTTTTTCCTAATGACGAATAGACTTCGCTAAGGTTTAGTAAATAGATATAATTTATTAAACGTCACTGCCTTTTAGACATACCTTTGAGTTGTGCTGTAATATTTATATGAATATAAAACGAGTACACAAGGTGTAAATCAATTAACGCAAAATGAGATACTATTTTGTTAGGGGTATCATTCTGAGCAACTTTCATTATGAAACCAATTTGATCTGAGAACTTTATTTTTCACTTCTCCATACAAATCAGCTGATCCACTCAGGCCAAAATGTACTGGGAAGTGAAAAATAGAGTTGCTCTGATCAAATCGGTGTCATACTGAAAGTTGCTCAGAATGATGTCCCTAACAGAGTAGTTATCATTTTGCGTTAATTCATTTACACATTGTTAATGAAAACAAGGAATTATAATTATAATAGCCGGTGCGATTCGCATGTAGATAATATGACAATAAATATATGAAAAAGTATGTAATAGGTTTAGGGGTCTTGAGTCTTACTTTCAGGTGAATGTTTTTAGAATGTTAGTTTACTTGTGTTGAAGTGATTGTGTTAATATTTATTGTTGTTTTATTATTCCATTTGAATGAGGCGTGGTTTTTGTTTTTTTTTTCTTGGTTTTTTTTTGGGACGGCTTGTGTACTAGATAGTCAGGCTGTTTCGGGCTCAAGGCAAAAATATATTATTTCAATTGTCCCATTATTATGTATTTCTCGGGTTGCACCAGAATCCCGATAGAATCCGGATGTTTTATCCAAATTGTTTTACTTGAATCCATTCGCATTGATTTTGTGTCGCGAGTATTTACGATGCCTGATGGATCGCTGGTACGCGACCATTATTTTTATAAGTTTACTCAAACCGTACTTTGATATTGTGACAAGTCTTTAGACCTAATATAGTCAACTCAACATGGAACAGCAACGTCAGCCTTCGATTAAAAAAATGTCTAAATGCAATCATATTTATATATTTATCCGATTTACTTGGGGGCTGGTGTGAATGTCCAGATACCATTTGGTTAACAACAGAGCTAAGTCTAAAATGTTGTCTTTAACTTTCAACCTCTGAACAGATTTTAATAAAATATGACTTAGAACTATCGCATGGAAGTCAACATTCACAGAAAACCGCATTAAAATCCGTCCACCCGCTTGACAGCTAGGGTGCCACAGACAGACATAGACAGTCAGACTTTTCATAAATTATAACACCCCTCTTTTCGCCGGGGGTTAAAAAAACGCGGCACGGTCCCAAACGGGATGGAAAAGACCATAGTTGTTAATTCAAGTATAGTTTTAGAGAAGCATTGTCATTCACAAGCGCCCCCTATACAGGGTGGAAATTTTAAACACGACCTGGAGGGAAGGTACTCTAAATAATAGAGATAGCATAGCAAACACTTCAAGGAAACATTCCTTTATTTTTCAAAAGAAAGATAACTGACTGACAGACTCTTTAAAAACAATTTATTGTGAACTTCTAACCTACGGTATCCGATGGATCCTTGAGTAGAAGTGCCTTACCCTGTCTTTTATGGTTTTGCTTTAATTTAATTAACCATGTTTGATAGAGAGATTTGTTCCCTATGATTGACCCTGTCGATTGACGCCATAAATTCTAGCCGGTTCGATTCCTGGTTGTGGCAAGCGTACTTTTAAATCTCGTTGAATGCAGTATTGTTTCTTTTCAAAATAAAGTAATGTTTCCTTTGAGTTAAATTTGTTATCTCCATTATTTAGAGCAGGTACTTTCCCTCCAGGTCGTGTTTAAAATTTCCACCCTGTATGCAGTATTCCCAAAGTAATAATGCGCACGGATTACATACATTTACACCTAGTTGGGGTGGCATTAATAAAGCTGTTTTCCTATACAATCCATATCGACTCCCGAACGGCCGAAATTACGACCTGTGCTGACCTTTGGAGCAGATTCCTAAGCCGGGATTTGCGTACGCCAGCCTACTTCGTATTCTACTATCCAAAACGTACTCACGCTGGCGCCAGTCTGACACCAGCGTAAGAACGCTTTGGACAGTAGAACAAAGTACGCTGGCGTCAGACTGGCGCCAGCGTGAGTACGTTTTGGATAGTAGAATACGAAGTAGGCTGGCGTCGCGCTGGCGCTTGTGAATTGCGATTCCGGTTTTAGTAGAATACCAAATGCCTCGTTTGTGCCAGGCTTGTGTTATGATTGTGAACAGTAGAATTCGGGCCCAGGAATTTTATGGAATAGAATTTTAGTGTGGCGCAAAATGCTGGTTTTGGCTTCTCGATAGTGCCGAGACGCGCCGCGCCGGCTACGAACAAACCGGAATTTTGAGCCCTTTGTATTGCATGCAATTCTATGCTCGACTCACGTCCCTGTGCGCATTATGAGTTTGAGTACTGTATAGTAGTATAGTATCAGCTAGCAGTATGTAATGTATCTATGTATGTGGGTTGAAGGGGAGCTGGGTCCATAACCTCCGCGCGGTGCTCCCTGGGTGACGCCAAACGTGGACAAGTCACATGTACATGTATATGTATTCGTTTATCTCATTTGTACATATGTTGTGTATGGCCTGCGTGATGAATGGCGGATGTCGTTTGACAACTTTCACTTCTCTTCGGACAAGTGCAGTGTCAGATATGTGAGATATACGCATCAAATATGTGAGATATACGCATCAAATATCTACACAGCCAGAGTGTCAACTTTGACAAATTTTTGACACTTTGGCTTTGCAGATATTTCTTGTTTAAGATGTGTGTCTACACAATTTGAGTAGCTTGCGTGCTCATATATCTTATACTGACTGTACAGTAGGAAATGGAGCTATATGGGCCGGCCCACACACTGAACTAGTATCTATGCAGCGCGGCCTAGCAATGCCGTTTCTCAGTGTACACATACTTACCGTATCGGGTTGCAGGGAAACAGAATCCTTATGGGTAAATGAGGAGTACCAGTCGAACCGCAAAAATAGATCTAAGGCTATTTTGTTCAATAAATAAATATTATTAATAAATATTACAACTGTAGCCTAAACGGTATGGCACGGTGTCGTAATATATTTAGTATAATATCTATTTTAGGTATCGTATTTATATATTTTGTATCACCGAGACGGTGCAAAGGTTATGCTAATGCGTTTAGCTTACCCGTAGTTTCGATGTCAATATAATATATTGACGCTTCACTGCCATTATTCTATAAGGCGCGATTTCATTTTTTCATTTATGTTTTTATATGTATTATGTTTATTTTAGTTTCATGGCGATATAAAACCCTATTGTATGGTTACATTATATTAAAATGATCTTGTGCAGTGTAAATACTTGAAATATGCGATAATGTGTAAAATATATCACGTAAAAACGGAAATATTTAAGTTACTTCTTAGATATAAAAGCGAGTATAAATATTATACATAATTATTATTATATTATACTGTAAACCGTTGCAAATGACTTATAAAAATAATATGACGCCTTTTTAAATCAAACGTTTAGGGTACAGTCAGCTTCAGATATATGTGCACCCAAGCTACTAAAATAGCTCTACACATCTTTGCAACCATTAATATCTACACAGCCAAAGTGTCAATACATCCTCTGCGCCAACATGATACATCCTCTGCGCCAACATGGATGTTGACCTCATTTTGTTTGACACTTTGGCTGTGTAGATATTTATGGTTGTTTATGATTTGTACTTCTATTTGAGGAGAAGGTGTTCTCATATATATCTTATGTTAACTGTATATAATATCGTATGTACTAAATCAGCGTACTCCAAAACGTTCGTTCGCCGTTAAAGTCCATGAAAAGTATAATAGTGAATAGGTAGCTGTAAATATGTATATAACATTGTATAGGGAAACGATTCCTGGCGGCTTCTTTTCTATGATTTTGTGATGTAAAATACATTTTTCGATTAAAACAAATTTAACTTTCTAAAAAAAGCACAAAAAAATGTATTGGAAGAGGCCTAGGACTCGCATCCACGTTCGTGACGAGAAACACTAAGGATCGTTTACGCAGTTCATTAAGTATTTCCGTGTTGCATGCGATAGTTAATACACCCATGTTATATTGGGTATAGACAGATACACCCATGTCATAATGGGGTCATACGATCAAGTCTGTAATTGACAAGGTAGTCCATAACTTAACATAGCGTCCAATAAATATAAAAACTTAAAACATGTCTGAAGTTGAAGTATAATACGCGACAAGGCTTGACAACATCAGAATAGTTGTTATATGTCCAGCAGTTGATTTTATTATTAACACCCACGGTAGCGTAAGGACAAAAGAATATTGACATTAAAATTATTTTGACAGTGGGTACCAAGACGTCAATGAATGTCTAATTTTTGACGTTGGTACCCACTGTCAAACTAATTTTATTGTTTTTTTTTATAAAATTTTGGAGAATGACAATGGCTGGAGTTTGGGGGCAGACTTCTATAAACCCATTGCGACTGATTTGAAGACTTCTATCAAACCCACTGAAATACTAACGAAGCAGAGGCACAAGAACCCATATAGACATTGACTGAATTTTAAATAATTTACTAAAAGATTATTACTTCTATTCATATATCGTATGCAACCGCCAAACATCTTGCACTGTCGAAACGAACGAGCCTACTTAGATTGACACTTCGAGAACGTGGTACGACTCCCTCATTGTTTTATTATTTTCCATATTTGTTTCATTGTGAAATTGTTTATTTGACATCGTCGGTTCTGTTGAGGTGGGGTAATGTGAAAGTTTATGCGCGTCTGTTGATTGTTATTACGCCATATTGATAGGAATATCAATAAAATTATTGATTGATAGTGCTGCAACTGTGTCGCTATCTTTCCCTTTGTCACAACATTATGATGACTCTTGTTTTAGCTTACTTTGTAGTTTTAGACATTTTTATTCGCGGTTCTTGATGAAATCGTGGACGGGCGTGTAGCCTTCAAAGTTAGTGTAAAATTATAAACGGTTACAAACCTATCTCGGCGTATGGTTTGTTTTGGATTAAGTCTGTTTAATTCTGACGTTTGGAGATTTCGGAATATGTGAGAAGAAGTTCCTTACAGACCGTTCACGTTTATTTTACCTCCAGAAACCTCTTTGCCTCTCTTTCTAGCTGTAAGAATTCTGTACAGCTAGAAAGAGGCAAATAAATACTCTGGAGGTAGAATAACTGCGAACAGAGTGTACTTTGTCTCGGGTAGGGGTGTAGATGTACGAAACGAAATTACGTTCTGACAGTAAACAAATCCGTTTTCCATGGCACGGTCAGATCACCTGTTTTAAAAAGCTGAGTTCACATCTGCGAATATAATCTATTGTACGTGACGTATATTATTATTATTATTATTTTATTTTTATGGAGACTATTATGATGCACATTTAACAAATGTGGCCTCAGTATGAACTGATTGTACTTTTTAATGATATTGTATGTATGGAAAAACTTTCGGTAAAGCTCAATTTGTAGTAAAATGTATCATTAAAATAATTCAGGATTCGTTGTAAAATGTGTATAAATCTTACGCACTTGTGAGGCAAAAATCGCTGTGCAAATCGAAAACTTATGAATTCTTCATGTATCATTGTCAAATGCCAGACCCAGACCATCGTATTATATCGAAAACAAATACTTATTGTATTGAATTTATATGATAAATGATTCAATCCTACATCTTTGTTGCTCGATACTTGTCTAATTTCAATGGTTAAGAGAAATATTACTTGTGCCTTGTATTCAGTACTTACAGTGTTCCATTTTCACTGTATGATTTGAAGGATAATTACGACTGAATGTTGAGGTGACAAATGATATATCTGCTGACGAGGTAATTGAGGCGAAAACCAAATGTATACATTGTATTATATTAATGTGGTTTTCAGTACGGAAACCGAGTAATTACGTAATAATGTATTACCCAAAAAATCTTAAAACACAACACAGTCTTTAATCGTATGCCTCACATGTTACTGTGAGAGTAAAATGTTTTGTATGTGTGATAATGTATTTATATATAGAATATATAAATTGCCTTACACATGTGCTTGACCCACCACCTCGGCTGGTGTGGGTGAGTATGACATGCCTGTCCCAGAACTATGGATTCTCAATTATTTTCGATAGAATTTAATGAAAACGCTATTGTAATAATGATAATCTATACGACTACTTGGGCACTTCATAATTCTAGTTCATGATATGTCATATTGTGATTATTTGTTAACCATGTCTATGTCTAACCAATAAATCACTGTATCATATTGTGATAGATAACATTACTTTTCTTACACCTTCCTAAAACACGAGGGGTAGTAATATGACTAGCATTATGAATATGGACAAATGTGTAAAGACTGAGAAGTAACCAGACGGTTAAGTGTGCGGGAGCTAACCCGGGGTTAGAGATCGGAAGATGATTGTTGGCTTTTATACAATGACACGTTCGAACGCCTAATTGATTAGAATATAGTTTGAACATGGAAGCCTTGGACATATAGGGCGACTTTTAATTGTAATGAAATGATAATTTTTTATTTGGAACATTACAGTCGTAAGTAAAATAACTGAAATTCTGAGAATTGCGATTGTGTGCGTGCACAGGGCCGGATTAAAGGCTGCTTGAAGAGTACACTGACGAGAATTTAATAGACACGTCTCACATTACGTCCAAGTCTTTTATGGATGAAAACACTCACACAAACGCAGTCCCTGGTGCTCGCCTTTTGGTTTGTTCACATGGTTTTGGGCTTGCGACCATATTGTTTCTTGGAGAAATTTGTTCATAATGACGGGTAATATCATACCCCAAAAATTGGTCATATGTCGCCAGTTGAATGTGCTTCAATATTTTTATTTTCTGTGAGCATTCAATCGATTGATGTTGAATCAGTCGATGGAGTGAGTGGATGAGTTTATTACAAACTCCAAACTGTGTACAGTTGTATTGATTTGCGAATGGTCGCTTACAGATGTGCCAAAAGACTATGGCATAGTTGTACGGTTATTGTCGAGACATGTAACATCTTGTGTCTTCAGATATTTTTCAATAAAAAAGTCAAAAAACGTGTTTTGAACACAACACTCACGACTTTTATTTGGCTGTCCCATGTCTATCTAACTAAGATGGTGTAACGCTAAGCTGAGGAAATTAGACACTGCATCATAGCGCAGATTTGCCACCAACCACACCAACTACACAACCATCAAATGTAATATGTAATCTACTCCACATAATATATCTACTAAACAACCTATAATTGTGTCGCTTGATTTCCAAATCAGCCATGTAAGTAAGTAGGTATCCCTCTTATTTTCATCCTTGGAGATAAATTCTAAAACAAAAGAAAATAAACATGACGAAAGTGTGTGTCAAATAGCTATCGACATCCATGTAGACGCAGAGCATGTTATCATATTTTTTACAATTTGGCTGTGTTTCATATTTTTGGTTGTTTATGTATCTGCCAACGTAAAATTGTCAAAGCCGTTAGATTATATTCTAACGAATAAAATTTCGTAACTGACGATAAATTGTAAACGAAATCGACATGGTTTATCATTATTGTATTTTTTTGTTCTTACAAGACAACCAAACGCGAAAGAATCCTTCACTTACCCTGACCCACCACTTCGGCCAGACATTCATCATCAGTTTATCAACTAACGCGTTATATTGTAAGAAGTACGGTACAGTTTACAATTTACCAATACAATACAATTTATACAAAAAAAATGTCAATTTTACGGCGACATCGATCTTCTGATGCTGTACTACTGCCAGCCAAATACGCTAGCTAGGTACTCAAATCGATCCTCACATCTTAAACAATCAGAATTATCTACACAGCCAAGTGTCAAAATTGTGTCAACGTCCATGTTAACACTGAGAGTGTTGGCATCATTTTGACACTTTGGCTGAGTAGGTAGGTACCTAGATATTTCTGGTTGCTCAGGTAGGATGTGTATTTAGATCTATTTGAGTAGTTAGTGTGCTCACTCACATCTAGCTGATGCTGACAGTACGTACAACTACACTCCCCTATTTAAGAGTGACGATTAAAGTGACAAAAAGTATAAGTTTGTATTCATTAGGACGACAGCGCCGACATTTAAGTTTCACTTTACACTTGAGCAGAACTCGTGCATTCTTCCTTTGAGCTCCAACGGCATTATGTCCTCAATCAGGGCACATAGAGGACAATTGGACTAATCTAATCCGACCTTGGATGCAATTCAGTGCATAGCAGTGACCGTGCTGTTGTTGCCTTATTGAATAATCGCGGATTGAACAGAGCCGCACCTATTAGATACATTACACGGACCCTATTCCAGTAAAATGGTACAGTGAGACACCGTGGTACAGTTAGGTATAGGCCTACGTTAGGTTTAGGCATACTTTATTTCATTTAGGATGATAAAATAAAGCAGAAGGAACTTGGTGTTGGTGGACCAATTAACCTAATATTTTGGAAGTTTTTTTTTAAATTGATTTGGACAAACAAAAAAATGACCGCGATGTTTTGTCTAATTTAATACACGTTTTTGATGATGATGGCATGTAGGTAAGTATGTGATGAATAGAGCACTAGGGGCGCACAGCGGGATCTTTTAAGGAGCAAACCGAAAAAATAATAGTCCTGCCTGGGTCTGGCCATTCTTGCGTCCCCCCAGAGTTTACGCCCTGTGCCTGAGCACCAATGGCATCGCCCTATTTATGGCACTGCTCATCGTTATATTAAGAAAAATGCTCGTTAGCACCACCCGGGAAGGACGTGAAGGGCTGAAGGTTTTCTTGTGACGATATACGTGTCAGCGAGAGACGAATCCCACAGCCTAGTTTACCAGGTTTTATCCACCGAATGATTTGTTGCCGCATCACAATCAATCGATCAATTGAACACAATCAACGGTCCCGTATTTGCGTAATAGGAAACCGATAAAATAAATTGGAAGTTATTGCCTATGTGCCCTACAAGAGAACAAATCAAGGGTAAGAATCTGAAACTATAACAAAAGTGGATATTATATTATAGGTAGGTACTTAGGTAGCAGATTCATGCATAACTAAATGTTATAACGCCGGAAATCTGCACTGTATTCACATGGATCAATTTTTTTTACTGTTGAATGAAAATTTGGTACGTACTTAGGTAGAGGGATCATTAATCTCAGTAATCCCGTTGAAGAAGTTCCGTGGAACACCCAGTTGAAAATACATAAAAGTAGGTACCAGGGCAGCAAGCAACAGACTATTGCAGGAGGTGTTGCGCGTTGATTACTTTTGAATATTACATATTAACCTCCTGCATCAGTCTGTTGCCTTGGTACTAAGGAAAGTTGAAGGCACGACGATTGCTGGGCCAAAATCCATGAAATATTTTATCTTGTTTTGGTGTCTCACTAGTTCTGCCACGGAACTTCTTCCACGAGACTACTTACTGGGATTATAGGGATTTGTTGCCAAATCTCTACCTACCTACGCGCTGATTCACTTTAAAATATGTTTTCTGCAAACTGCTACACCGCACCGTTTGGGAAAAAGCGTGTCGCTGTGTGTGTATGAGAGAGAACATTCTACAGGGTGTCCCAAAAATACGCCCGTCACAGCGACACCGAACTCACCGAAGGTAGGCCGGCCTGCCTTAGATCCATCTAATAAGCCTAACATGACCTCAGTGAAAGTTGCATGTAATTCGAGATTTCTTCGATTTAATGGTTTTTTGAAGTTCCCCATTTTTACACTTTTTTGAATAGCCCTTCTTTTGAGATTTTCTTGACGCCCACACTATCTGAATAGTTATTTACCACAATACAATTGTTATTTTGTCAATATATAACTTAGGGATCGAGAAATTTATGACATCTTATCTTAAAAATCGTCAGCAAAAACATTGATTTCGCTTTCGATCAGCTGCCATGAATAATTTTTACTACAAACAGTATGAGATAGTAGCTTTAAAAACGTGCCTATGCTATGCTGATTCAGGAATGGTACAACACTTGTATCATTATATCATGAAAGAGGAAATAATGGCACCTTTACTCATGAAACCGGGGCACCGCATATAGTAAGAAAGGTGAAGAACAACACGTCTTTAGTCATTATTGCTACTGAGTTTTCCATTATTTGTAAGTTGTATTCGAGCAAAATAATGAAAAGATTAATTAAGTTAACTAGTGGGACCGATTCCAGAGGCGTCACAACTAAACTAAATCTATCAGAGAGATTTTAGTCTTCTGACTTAACCCAAGGATACCACGCCATAAGATAATTTGGATTTCATGCTGTTAGTTAAGTTCGCCTGTTAGTTAAACGCTTTCAGAATTACAAAACGTAACTTAACCCAATCTAAACTAATCTAATCTACCCCTACCAAACCTTACCTAACCATACTTTGCCATCCCATGCAATAACTAAGCGAGTGTCTAATGAAACTCTGTGTGTAATTCTGGAGGCATTATTTAACTATCTTACCAGAGCGGCCATGATATGAAATCCAAAAGCACTTAAATTTCTCAAACCCTACATTAGATATCGACGAAATAAATAACTGTGTCGTGTTAAGTAATTATTCAAAATAGTGTAGACGTCAAGAAAACCTTCTAGGAAGGCTATTCAAAAAATGGCTGGCACCGATAGTGTAAAATATGGAGAATTTGAAAAAACTTTTGAATCGAAGAAATCTCGAATTACATGCAGCTTTTACTGAGGTCATGCAAGTTAGGCTTATTAAATGCATCTATTAAGGCAGGCCTACCTTCGGTGTCGCTGTGACGGGCGTCTTTTGGGACACCCAATTGTATGTCCGTAAATAAATAATAGCATGGCAGTATCGGCTGAATGTATCGATTTGAAAACTGTTTTTCTACCGTGAAAAGCGTAATGCACGACTTTACAGTACAAGCCTACTTAAGCAATCGGCAAACATTTGTTAGGCAAAGACAGACAGGCCAACAAAGCTTACCTAAACTAAAATAACAATGTGTTTAATTAGTTTAATGTTGTCTTATGTTAGGTAGTAATAAAATAACATCTAGCTAGATAGACGTGTAAACAAATGGATTACATTACTCTTTGTTGGTTACATCATGGAGAGGTACAGCCACCATCAGATTGAACGCAAGCTTAACTCAAATAGAGCTCTACACTGTTTTAGCATGCAGGCCGGTCCAGCTCTCTATATTTGTGCCCAGGGCTATTTATAGATTGTAAAGGTCCCATTACAATAATGGAACATATAGCTAAAGTATATATGTGATATGATAAATCATTCTCTGTAGTTTGAGGTACTGCCCTCGCGGTGAGGAGCTGGACCGGCCTGCATGCTAAAACAGTGTAGAGCTCTATTTGAGTTAAGCTTGCGTTCAATCTGATGGTGGCTGTACCTCTCCATGATGTAACCAACAAAGAGTAATGTAATCCATTTGTTTACACGTCTATCTAGCTAGATGTTATTTTATTACTACCTAACATAAGACAACATTAAACTAATTAAACACATTGTTAGTTTAGCTATATTTGTGCCCAGGGCTATTTATAGATTGTAAAGGTTCCAAGGCCCATAAATTATTAAATTCTCTAACTGGAAATCAGAAATCTAGGCATCATGTTAGTCAATGATGCAGGGTCCGTCTGAGCTTAGCGCTGGTTCAGATATTACGTGTCTTGAACTGCTTTATTGAGGGCATGACCCCCCCTAACCCCATTCCAAGGGGCAAATGACCGGGGGTGATTGGTATACGAAGAAATGAGGGCATCCCTCGATTCATCAGTACCTAACTATGTCTGATTGCATGTTCCCATTCCTACCAGGGGTTATAAACTGTAAAGTCACCCCGACCTACCTACGCTACGTATAAACTGCAAATGTGGCATAAATCTTTAATAAACACGCAGTAAACATTACTTATCATTGTTGCGACATTTCGTAAACTTGTTTTTATCTCGGCAGCCGGAGATTAGTGTTTGCGTGCGCTTAGAGAAAAAACAAAACGTCAGATTTCCCGCGCGTTTGAATTGAAACCGCACCGCACAGCGTGGTATCTGGGTTCCACGCATGTCTCTCGCGTCCTCCCTGTATTGAATGAATGAGTTGCGTTTGGCTGCCGTCTGCCGCCTCGCTAGCGGACGATTTTCTCAGCTTTGCCCGAAAGGCAGAGCCCATCTATTGATTTTCAACGCAACAGTGTAGTGTAACTCCAATATTACCGTGCGACTGTCGCGGCCACTGATAGCAGTTGTGCGGACAAATTATTTTGCTATTTTTTTATTACAAAATACTAGGATATTAAAACATAACAGTGCCTTCGCGAAAGTGTATTTTGTACATAATTTTCCATTTTCACTCAGCTGATCAATAGGCGGTAAGTAGGTCATTTCATTGTGTCAAATGTATGTGGGCCCTTAAATCTAGTAAATGGGCTGTAAACAAGTGATGTATTGAAAATGTTTTGTGTATTTTAACGATGTGTTTTGTATACTTGATGGACCGCACAGTCGTGACGTTGGCGAATTTATTGGAGGTTGAATGTCTGTTCTGTTGTTTTTGTTTACAAAATGTTTCGTGTGAGCGATTTCAGTAGGTTTCCTGTGCCTGGCACCGTGGTATACCAATACTTACTAACATGTTCGAATCATGATAGGAATCCAGTTCCGATACTTAACTATGCATTTATTGTCTGTGCTATCAATTTGCGAGGTTAGTAGAGTCATTCTATTCAGCATTATGTATTTAGTGGAGAGTCTATCTATACAATGAGTAAAAAAACAGTCAAGTGCGAGCAGGACTCTCAGACCAAGGGTTCCGATCACACTTGGAGAGCGTTACACGTGTAATTAGGTGTCCACATAATAAATGTATAATGTATAGTAAAAGTATAATGTCATTCATGTAAACAAAATTAAATATTTTTACAGAAAGACAGGAATTTGCAGTTTTCAGAATTTTCCGTTTCCTTTGTGCCAAATTTCATGATTGTAGGACAACGGGAAGTACCTACCCTATAAGTTTTGGGTCAATTGCGATTATTGTGAAAATCCAAAATTTTTACAGCATAAACGGTCGTAGCGTTCGATTGCGTTGACCTAGAAGGTTGATTTTTTACAGCTTATGCGACCACAGACCTTAACAATTGATATAAATTTTAGCTTGATACGTCCATTGACACACAGACGGTCAGACAGACAGACAGGCAGACGGACGGACGGAGAACCAAGTGATCCTATAAGGGTTCCTTTTTTTCCTTTTAAGGCCCGCATCGCAACCCTAAAAAGATTTTGTGTGCGATGTCAACGCGCCAAGTTAATCTAAGCAATTAAAAATCGGCTGTTAATGCCTAAATCACCTACTTTATTAGAACCGGTTTTTTTAATAGCGGAAATATCTGTTGTCCTACAAAATATATAAACCTACCTACTTTTAAGTTATCTAAACTAGGTAAGTACTTACGTCAATTTCGTATTCAGTGACAAAGGTACCTACTTTGGCAAAAATCTACCCTTTTTATTAACTTCATTTAGGACACTATATCAATTAAGTAAGACTAGTAGGAACTAATATCAAAATTTTGTTTCAATAAATGTTTAAAATACTTTGAATAGGTGCAATATTACATTTTAAAGTTAAGTATCTATGAAATTATTGCCTTTCCCAGAACACAAATCTTTTTCTGATTTACGCATCAAATCTAAAAATATTTTCGTTGAAAACAATACGCATCTGAACCGAACACACGTAAACATGTTGATGTATTATTCCAATGACCTTAAGTATATATGAATAATTGATGTTTGAAGTGAATTTTAGATATGACAGACAGACTATGCTTGATACCTACACGCGTGGGGGCCCATAATACATATCGTCACGCGATTTCCCATCATGATGTAAAACCACATACAAACTTACTCATGTATATTTTCTTCTACATAGTCAGTTTGCTTAACGTCAGATCTTATTCTTAACCAACCTTATCTTTTATGTATATTAAATCTTAAATATTAGTACTTAGGTACCTATCCTATATGATATGTGGTACCTACCTACAACAATTTATCCTGCTGTGCAAATTACAAAATTTGCCTTTTATTTAGGTATATCAATTGTTAGAGTTCTCTAACGTGTGTCAAATAAATATTTTTTCTTTCTTTTTTCTTTCTTTCCTGGGGGCCCGATATTTCAAAAATATTTTTTTTAAAACTACCTAGGTAATACTTACTTACATGATACATGAACAATATTCTGTCCGACATAAAAAAATATCTTTCTCGTTTTTAAATGTTGATATTAAGTTAAGTAACAACCTTGACTTTATTTATCCAGATTTTTAAATTTGACGTCATGCGTTTCAAGAACGCAGTACTTTTGATATATAAAATGCGATCCCAAATAGTTATTCTTCTAATAAAATTGGTACCTAGATATTTATTTTTATAAAGGTCATCATCACGTTGTCTTAGTTTACTTGAGAGAGCGTTAGTTAGCCACTGAACGTCAAGTTGGGCTTGCACCTGGTGCCCGCGTGACGATGAGTTTCGGGACACCCTATATATCTACTTGACCGTGCCGGACCGTATGCATATTGCCCTTTCGGTTTCGGTCGATTTAAGTCCAATGTATAATGCTATTTAAGGTACTTACTTACTTCAAACAGTCTGTCCGGCTTCTCTGATCAATGTCATTATACAAACCACTGTTGACCACACTATTTAGCATATCGTATGGACCTATTCAATCTGTAGTAGAAATATCATAGCATCTGTGGTAGAATACAAAAGATGTATAATGTTTTGACGATGTTAACACACACTGTTACACTTTGTATAAAAAACCATAAGGTTTGATTGAAAGTTGGTCTGAAATATGTCGATGTCCCTAGTGTATGATTTATGTACTTAGGTATTTTATGTTATTTACATAAAAGGACTTGTCAGCTGTCACTCGGAACATCCGATTTAGTCTTTTTTACTGCTCACTCGGAACATCCGATTAAGTCTTTTTTACTGCTCACTCGGATCATCCAATTTAGTCTTTTTTACTGCCCACTCGGAACTGGCGATTTAGTCACTTTTACTGGTATAAAAAATAATTCCATCATTTTAAACTGGTAGGTGTATTCATGAACTGCCCATTCCGTCAATTTTAAACTTACCATTCCATCTTTTAAACTGGCACTTTAAACCGATGCCATAGGGTAGGACTTTGAGTTCTATACTATACATACAAACTGCGGGCGGTAATCGTTCAAATTACTCACCAGAATAAAATATTTTTGCGGTCTAGAATTGATTGTAAGTATTTTTAGCACAGGGAATGGATGGTATTTAATCGTTATGTATATTAAGTTCCCTATCGGACGAATAGGTAAAGAATATCGAATACCCCACGCGAAGAGCTGTAATTAAATCACAATTACCTACTATTATTTCTATAATTTCAGGGTCAGGGGTAAAACAAGGTCAAGTATGCCTGAAAGTATGGATAACATTTTATTGAAAAATATTTGTCCTCTCGTGTACAAATGTTCACGACAACGTTCAAGATATTTATATTATATATAACAAGTTACCGTAACAAAAAGAAACGAAATCCTTTATAAAATATACAAAATCTCGTTACTTAACCTCGTATAATCAAGTCAGCTATAACACTGGGCCCCCTCCCCCCTCCACCACCCCCCTCCCCCCACAGCGTGCCTTATTTCACGAAGACCCGTCGACCTCAAGGACATACATCCCTTCTTTTTTATTTACGCCCACAATTTACGTATTTTACTTTCGAGACGGCGAATCGATCGAGTGCGCTGAGCACGCTACGACTATAAATTACTTTTTACCTATCGCTTTCGAGAAAACCGTTTGTGAGTCAGTACGACTGAGAGCATCCGGTCGGGTGGTCCGCGACTCATGACGACGACATGCCAACCGTTCGTCTACCGGCAGTACAGCCCGCCTCGACAACCACATAGGGACAGGCCGCCTCTGAGGGCCAAAAGCGTCTGCCTACTTGAAAGACCGCGCTCCCAATATGGCCGGACTGTGCAAAGTGCGGACATTAACACGCGATTACGCTACAATCAGAAATTACTTTTTAGTCAGAGCGCGCCCCAAATTGCCCGACCCAACAAGCGACGCTCCATTTTCAATAAAGTCTCAGTGAGGCCCCAAAACAGAACGGTTGTCGAAAAACTCCCTTATGCGGTCTCCGTACAGACGCTCTCACTCCCGATGCGTTACGCAGACGCGCCCAAAACACATTCAACCTCCAAACGCCAGGTGTTATGTAACGAGAGCGAAATTAAGTCCTCTAATCCTCTTAAACAGGTCAGTGGCGACAAGAAGCCGCCCGCGCGAGAGAAGGAGACAGAAAACAAGCTGCTGCTGCAGATCAGCGAAGCCGAACAAGTGGGTGACTTTGAAAGGATTCTTAACTCTAATGCAATATTGTGTGAGCGGGCGCGCAGGGACGTGTGGCGAGCGGTGCCGAGCGGAGCCCCGTCGGCTGAAGAGCGCCACGCGCGGCCGAGGTCGGCGTACAGCCTGCGCGCCGTAAGCGCCGCCTACCGCACACTGCAGCAGCCCCAGCGAAGCCTGCGCCCTCTGCTGGCCGCGTACCGCGCCGCCCGCGCCTCTCCGCCACCGCACCCACCGGCCCCGAGCCTGTTGGCCCACGACTACGACGACCTCTGCGACCTCTCCGAGTTCTACGACGACGACGCCTCCTTGCAGCACGAGATCGAGGCCATCACCGACCAGGTAGCCCAGCAGGAGGTCGCTGCGACCGCCGAACACACGAATAGGAACTTCCAAGTCAACTTGGCCGGTCTACTCGGCCTGCACATAACAGGCGACGGCTTCTCGCCGCGAATCGAGCCTGAGAGAGACGACGAGAAGGAATGGCTCGATCCGAGCATGACCGATGACCAGCCGAAAAAGGACACCGACTCCGTCGACAATCTAGCGCAGCACCTGAGCGGCACGAAGCTGGACGAGGATGCCGGCGTGCCCGCGATAACCTTCAGCAGTTACTGCGAGGGCTGCGTCCGGAGCGACCAGCCGGGTACTCCCGAGGCCGCGGCACACCTAGGCGTGCCGACAGTCGACAGTGGTGAGGCGAGGCCGCCGATAATGTGATACAACCCAGTCGAGCAGAAATCACAATGATCGCGATAAAGTCCGAACAGCTGCCGGCCAGCGAGGAAAGACTCCCGCAGCCGCAGCCGGCCAGCTCTAGAACCCTGACGCGCTCCAGCGCCGTCAGCCAGAAATCCGTCGAAATAATGGTCCATCCAGAGGGGTCGAACCCGCTACACAGGTCTAAGTTAGCACCAGCCAGGTCGGTAGAAACTCCGCAGACTTCCGGGAAGAAGACACTGAATTTGAGGAAGAGTAAGAACTGCTCGATAGAATCGACGATGAGTCTGCCGAACCAGAAGAGTTTGGAGAAGAAGCCCGGCAGCCTGAGGCACCAGAAGACGATCAGTGCTCAGTCAGACGTGACGCTGACGACGCAGCCTTCCATGTCTGATGACAGGAAGGCGTTGCGCGAGGCTCTGTACCAGGGCATCTTCCACAGACACAGAAGAACAATTTTTGCTGTCGGATCCTTCCTTAGAATGCTAAAAAGCAAAACGTCCAATTACGACTCGATAAGATCGGACTCCGACGAGATATAGCACCCGTAAAGACTATACTACTTACTTTCAAATTTTTATTTAAGTGCAGATTTATTATTATGAAAGTGAAAAAATTGGTGCCATAGACTGAACGTGCTTTTGTATAGGTAAAGTAAAAAATATGGGCGAGAAAATTAAAATGTTGTTAGATAATGTATTTGGATGACTTTTATTTTGTAATGAATGTTCCTAATTTGGAGATGTTGGCGAACCCCGCTATGTTGGTTTACGGCGGATTTTTCAATCCTCAGTTAACCTTTATCCGATTGTTTATAAACAATTTGATATTCACACTAAGCTGACCTACCTACATGAAAAGTCTGATAAATTTTATTTATCCGACTGTTATCAGTTGATTATCAGAGGAAAAAATATGACAATTTTGTGCTAATTTTCTACTGTTTAGATGGCTTGTTATTAGCTGGCATAGGCTTAGACCTGAGAAATTTGATTGTGTCCGTTTCATGCACAATGCCGGCCAATGGTACATACCACACTGTCAACTTACATAGTCACGCCTCACACTTCGTCGAAGTGTCACGGATGGAAACACACAAACATATTTCTCAGGTCTTATCTCCTGGACTGCACATCATCTGGAAATTATAGCTAGCCCAATCATAAATCATTATCATCATTCATTAAGACCGTAAAAGTGGAAAATGTTTATTTTAATGCCTTTTATTTAGAACCACTGAATACAACATGTCCATTGTGTAATGTAAAGTGACATTTGGAATATTTTTCACTATGAGCATTATTGGGTTCTTTTCCTGTATGTATGTATTCTGTATGTATTATGGTTTATATTTTATCCTTTGGTAAGCAAATGAAAAGACATCCTACACTAACCCCCGGTTTTCTGGGCGCTGATTATGTTAAAAGGTTGGTTAAATCAGCCTCAGCCATTCACGTTCCTCTATTATTCAAAATAGCGAGATGTGATTGGCCGAAACTGATTTAAGGCGAGGTATGAATAATTACATACCAAGGTCAACGAAGATTGCGGAAGTGAGAAGCGGGAATAGGGATAAGTGGGATGGCAATTGTGCGCTCGCACCGAATCTGAATCAATGTAAACGCCAAAACGAAAAAAAAAACATAATAAATATAAGCTATTTCAGGGAATTACATTTCAATCTTTAAATCGCTAGTAACAACAATTCCCCACATATTAAAATTAATATAAAGATAGTATTTACTCTACTGCGGTATAATAGGAATAAATATTGGAAAAAAGGGTTGACTTTGGATTTATTTTCTATCGAGAATTTTTTATCCAAACACGTTTTCTATCATGAAAACCCTAGATATATAGTCAAATTACATATACCAGAAATTGATTACGATTTGCCGAGTATTTCCTGAAATACACATGAAAAAAGCACCCGTAATTTATTCATGACGCGCCTAAACCAACCTTTAACTTAATCAGCGCCCAAGAAAACTGGGGCTGAACAATGGTTGTAATTTGTTTTTGCATTCCCCAGTGGGGTCGGTAATTGACAACGGATTTATCAATTGCTATAAAATACCCTACTGATAAAACGATTACTTAACTTAGCTTAACTTAACCTTGCCTAAATAAGTAATTTAGTTCTATTTATATCTAATAAAAGCCTGCAGATTCATTCGTATTATGCGGACCTTCCCGCGACCAAATCTACAATGTAACCAAATCACTAACTAACGAGAACTATGTATAATCAGAAACATCTACAATGAATACCATTACGTAACATAAACCTATGCATGCACCAAATTACGGTAAATGTCCTGATAAGTGAGTTTTAACTTCCCCGGTTCCCCCTTTTCTTCAGAGTCCAGTTAGCAAAGAGTCCAATTACAAGGACAAAAACAAAACTCGACGAAAGTAATAAATGGTGGCACGCAAGGCATATCAGTGAAATTGCAAGATCGGTCTGCCCACACGCGCATGAAGCGCAGGCGACCGACGATGCAGGCCACGCAGATAAGAATTTGGAAGGCAGCGCAGGCGATATATTTGGAAGGCAGGGCAGGCGATATATTTGGAAGGCAGGGCAGGCGATATATTTGGAAGGCAGGCCAGGCGATATATTTGGAAGGCAGGGCAGGCGATATATTTGGAAGGCAGGCCAGGCGATATATTTGGAAGGCAGGCCAGGCGATATATTTGGAAGGCAGGGCAGGCGATATATTTGGAAGGCAGGCCAGGCGATATATTTGGAAGGCAGGCCAGGCGATATATTTGGAAGGCAGGCCAGGCGATATATTTGGAAGGCAGGGCAGGCGATATATTTGGAAGGCAGGCCAGGCGATATATTTTTCTATAACAAAATATGTAGAGGACATAAGACTCTCCCGGATCAACGCGAAGCTTGAGCTGTCCTCTACGGGGCGGTCGAGGTTTAGGGTGTTTATGTCAACAAAAGATGTAAACTCTATCATTCTGTTTAGCTGTCTCTTGGTGTGCTTTACTTTGTAACCCAATAAAAGTGAAATCACACAATTCGCTGGCTTTTGCATAGGGGGGCAGGTTGTAGGTTGGGTTAGAAACAATACAATTTAGTTTGTACTTCATCACCCCTCAGCAGTGCAGTGTTATTACTATACAGGGGTCTCAGTACAGATTTTCATTTCCAGGTTTTACTTGGAATACAATTTTTTCGGTAGATTCTACCGGATTTACGCATATATGGTTACGAAACCGAAACCGTGGGTCGGTCTCTACTATTTTATAGTATTTTATCGTATCGTGTTCGTCGGATATGGTGATAATTTCCTTTGGACGTGAGCAACTATAGCCCATAAACTGACTGCCAAAATCTATCCTAAAACCTGAGAATTAGGGGTCATATCTATACGACCCAGGGGCCTAATGCTGCTCTGAGAATTTCACTTATATTTCATTACTATTCCATTGCAAACACCCAAAATGGCGTCATTTGGTAATCTCCTAAATTATTATCCTCCTTGATTGGGTGTTTGCAATGGAATAGTAATGAAATAGTAATAAGTGAAATTCTCAGAGCAGCATAAGGGCCCTTAGATTGTTTTCGAAGTAAGTATCCATAGAGCGCGCACAATTTGCTTGCCTCGTCCATTAATTGTGCTAGGTACACGACATGCGTTAACAAGGGTTAATTTTTGTAGTCAATTGGCGGATTACGGCATGATGAGAAAAAAATACCTACCTACTTCGATATGATGTTGTTAGACCATGGCCGCCGAGAGAATGCGGCCAGAATATATAACAAGGTTAAACAAACAGTAGGTAGTATTATGTGTGTGAGCGACAGACCCTGGAACACACATAAAGTACCAGGGCAACAGACTCTTGCATTGGGTTAATTATTAATATTCAAAAGTAAAATCTAAAAGTGTACTTTTTTTTTGTGACCTAACACAACCTATCTTTAGTATTGGCACAGAAAGTGACCTAAAGCAACCTATTCGGTTTTGTGAAACTACATGGGGTCGCCTCGCTCCGCTCCGCTTCGCTCGGCTCCGGGTGGTTCATAAAGACGTGACCTAACTATCTTTAGTATTGGCACAGAAAAAATATAATTTATAAATCTACTAAGAGACAGTGGGTCGCTAACCCATACAAGATAACCCTCTATATTGTGATTATTAAGAATTAATTAACCTCCTGCATCGGTCTGTGGCCCTGGTACTTTATGGAACGTTAAAGGAACGACGAGAGACCACCAGATAAAAATACATTCATATATTATGTTCATAAAATGTTACGTTTCTCACCGCTAAAGAATTGTAAATATAAATAAATAAATACAGAACTTCTTCCACGGGACTACTGGGAATAAAATATATATGCCTATGTTTGATTAGGCTATTTATACTAACCTGGGTAAACGATTACAACACAGTAGGTATAAAACATAAACATACTTACTTAGTATTTAGTTATTTGGTTACATTTGTTTCTATTGGGTAAATTAGTTTTCATTTAGGACGTAAAGCCCTAAAAACTGACCCGGTAGCCAAAACAAAAACTAACTGACCCGGTAGCCAAAACAAAAACTAACTGACCCGGTAGCCAAAACAAAAGTAAAGCATGAAATATCTTCTGAAATAAATTGGCTTTGGAGAAAAATTTCGGAACTAAAGCTCAAATCTTTCAAAATTAGCAACTTTATGAAAAAAATGCTTGATAACGAATTATCTGTTAAGATTAAGACACGTAGCATATGAATTTAACAATACGATGTTAACTACTTTATAAGTATGTATAATTTAAATTTTATATCTAAGTAGTTACACCTAGAGGCCGACAATCTCACAAATGACAGTCCCTACGTTTGCGCGGGGCAAGGGGGCGAGGTAATACTTCCGACGATCGACGACGCCTCTCCTCGTGTCAAACGGTGTGACACTTAGTGTTGTCGGCCATTAATTTGTATATATATTTTGCAATTGTTAGAGCAAGCGAAAGTAGCACGTAGAGCATTGAACTGTGGAAAAAAATTGGACTGTCGATATAGTGTTGATATGATACACAGTTTTGGATCAATTTTAGCACTTTTTTATATATTTGTACATCGGAGTAAGATATTGTATATACGCGCTGCATTGTGAAAGGGTAATTTTTTTACTGTTTTTGTAACGTGCTTGTGCGTATTATTTGGTTGGTATACCAACAGTTATAAACATTTATAACGACGAAACTGTTGATAGCGACTTTGTATAATAAACCGAACAATTGATATTAAAATATTTAACCCATGAGCTTTGTAATTTAATTATTAGATAGCTTTTTTAATAAAGTAGAGTAGCGAGAGTATTACGTAATATTTCTTAGTTTTACTTTAATTTCTAAAAACTTTGTTATCTCATAGAAAGCAATATTGTATTTCTTTAACGGCAAGCAGGTACAGGTCACGCCACGTCTCTTGGCACCTGAGTGCCTCGTGGTGGGAATAGTCTCTCTTTTCTCCTGCGAGAACAGGTTACTCGCCTCTACGCGGCACTCAGGTGTGAAGAATGTTGGCGCGACCTGTGGCTATGAATGTAGTTGTATAGTTTAAAGTTTTAAACTAGGTAGCATATTAGTAACTTAATATGCCTATGTTTCATACTTTTGAAATCATTCCGTGTACTTTGTAGACTTTAATTAATTATCTAATTGTTATTTTAAGTATTAATTAATTATCTACCATGTAAATTTATACTTACCCGAGTCGCTGAATTAAAAATAAATACTTAGCATGAAAAAAGACTGCATTAATTACGACGCAAATTACTGGGACATTTTATTTCTTTGTACTGTTTCTTTGTCGTGAATAAATTACTATGTACCAGCAAATGATTTTTCTTTATTTGGACACGCTTGTTTAGTAGCTGCCCTAGCCTAGCCTATATTATACAGGATGTCCCGAAACTCACGCGCGCGAGTTGCTGTCATTTTTACCAGGAGCAGTCTGCCTATCACAAGGCACGCCACTCACGTATGTCGCGCATTTTACCACATTTAGATGCTACGAGTGCAGGCCTGACAAAAATGTTTGAACAATCTGTGTCACTTGGCTCATGGATAATTTGTTGTCAACGTTAGGTTGGTGAGTCAAGGTGGGGGCGGAACTTGACTCACCAACCAAACTACAAATGACAAGGTGCCGATTTTTCGGTTTAGTAAAAACCAACTATTTGAGTTACGGGACACCCTGTATAGTGATATGGCACATACTGTGTTGTCTGATCAGGTTTACTTAGCTAATTGATGTAGATAGAGACAAAGTGAAAAACGGAATAGAAAATTAGATAGGTAACTAGGTAGATTTTGTAATAACTTACACTTAATGAAACGATGTTACGTATTGCTCCTAAACATGCAGATAAGGAAAACTGTGTACAGTCAAGAAGGCAAGACCTGAAAATACACTATTTTACTGCTAGTCAAAATAGATACTTTTTAGGAACTGTCAAAACGACAAATTAGTTCGTGATTTCTATGAAATACTAACCTAATGACGTCATCATTAAATGTTTTTTACACAAAATTGGCTGTATAAAATACAACGGCTATAAATATACAATTCTGATATTGTCAAGCCATTTTGTACATCTTACTACATACTTACTTGAACCACAGACAGGGTGCTCATACCAAACAAATTAGCATTAGTAACCCTTCGTAAAAAAGAGATGGCGTGAGGAGTAAGATTTGTACTTTAAACGCCATGGTTTCAGCTAACATACTTCTAGGTGGCGCTAATCTTAGAATAAATCCTATACATCTTAGCGCCATCTCGTGGTCTTTGCACTTTTTCGATGGTGCTGCACCAAGCGATAACGCCCTCGAACTAAAGAAGCTTCCGTAGCATCACAGTTTACGCCGGTGTCATATTTTGATCTAGGTGGTCTATCTGTATTAGTATAGTATCTGTGCTTGAACTACTTACAAACATGTTCCTAGATTTATTTGACTACCTAGTAAAATACTATCGTGCGTGCACAGAGCTCGGCTAATAGCATATCTCGGACACTCCATAGAACGCTCGTAAAATAATCACCTATTACTACTACATAACCAAATGATGTTTGTATACGTGCAAATGTGTGCGTAAACTTTGCTAGGGCTGGTGGCGCGGCAAATGCAGCGATATTAAAGTATACGCGTCGTCGTCACTCATCTGGCGTTCAGCCCTGTCTATTGATTCTTTAACCAATCTTTCGTCGCCAGGGGTGGGGTGCGGTATCTGAATCAGCGCGGGGAAGGGAGTGGCCGTTCTGTACGGAGTACTATAGGCTACTTGACAAGGGGATACTACACTGACGAAACTTACACAGACACGTCTCACACTTCGTTGAAGTCTTATACGGGTGGAAGCACTCACACCAACGCATTTCTCAGATTTCGCCTTCCGACTTATACAGTTCTCCTATATCTATGGATACTTCAGAGTCCTAGGATTTACCTGAGTAAGTATTAAAAAAACCGGAGCATGTTAAAATATCTAATTTATTTTAGTCTCTCCATATTTTTTGAAGAACATTTTAGTTAAATATACATAGAACTAGGTACTAAACAACATAATATTGGATATATCGCTCTCAGCCGAAAATACAAAACTTTGGTTCCTAGCTTACAACATCGAAAATAGTTAACGCTGCACATACAACTTTTTTTTCTAAGTAATATTGGTGTTTCATTAGCGATTAGGTACTACACATAAAGTTTGAGTATTTGTTTGATTATATACTGCCAGTTACAAGATATTGAACCCCTAATTGCAAAGCTGTGCAAAGTATTCCAGTATACGGGCGTGAGAACGGGACAGAGCTATATAGAGCTGTAACACGCTGCACAACTGTTTATTCGTAAAGGGGGTAGAACTTTAAAACTGCTTAAACTGTAGCGCAAGGAAGTGCACATTATAAAATGTAAGTACCCAGGACCAGTAGACAACATGCAATTCGCTAATTTCACTCCCGCGCAACGTTATTAAAATGTATGAGTTTTGACATTTCGGAACGGACGGTCACGCGTGACTTAACATAATCACGTCTTTTCCCTTGAAGGGTCGCAGAGGCACAACTGTGCTCACTTTTAGCCACGTGACTTTTCGTTTTCTGAAATGTCAAATCGCATTATAGAGGGTAACCCGCAATTAATTTTCTTAGCGTTGCCCGCGAGAGATTTTAGCGATTTGCATCTGGCTTGTTGAATTTGAATCTGAACTTTATATATTTTAATTATACTGTAAATTTTGGAATCAGCATAATTTGGCCGAGAATATAGGGTTAGTTTTATGCATAGCTTGGTGGTGATTGAAATCAGATTATTGATACGAATACACTGAAAACGATACTAACAAAAGGACTAGACCGTCACATAACTTTTGCAATGCTAACGCATCTCTGTGTTTTACAATTTTACTATAAGTAGTAAAAATATAGTTCTGATCATCCTGGATGAGAATATTTACAAGGCACACATAATTTTGGCTTCAAGCCTATTCAAACCTAAAACAATGTTACCAGAGGTCCACAAAATTATACAATCTTGATCCAAAAATAACGATTAAATGTACATATTACATCTCTATGTCATCACACGAATTTTCTAAATTTACCTACATACTTCATATATTATTATAAAGACTATAGAATTATTGACGCCTAAAATATTTAATATATTATTTGCAACGTTATTCTATTCTAGAGCCTCCGACAGTCTTTCAGTAAATATTGCTTCTACAGTCACAACTCATTTGGATGTCAAAACCATTGGACACATTACACTTCATATAAAGCATTGGACACATTACACTTCATATAAAGCATTGGACACATTACACTTCATATAAAGCATTGGACACATTACACTTCATATAAAGCATTGGACACATTACACTTCATATAAAGCATTGGACACATTACACTTCATATAAAGCATTGGACACATTACACTTCATATAAAGCTAACATCTCGTATACATTTATAGAAATAACTGTACTATAAGCTTTTAAAATCTATACTCTTTCAATCATAGAGATCACCAAATGCTGCTGAGAAAGGACTGAACAGCACTCTCATACATATCGATGAAACAAACAAAAAGAGAAAGCAATTCAAAAAGATATCAAACTGGGGCTTTCTGAACTTTGAACTCCTTCAATACCTTGTCAAACACTTGACAAGATACTGAAAATGGTATCATTATCTTATCCACACAGAAGTAGGACAAAAGCCAAATTAACCTTGAGCGCAAATCAAAGATGGCCGCTTTCAACCACACCTGAAGAAACACGCCAATTCTTAACCGACTCGCTTATCAAATCAAATTGCTATCAAACCCAAATAAAAACCACCACTTTGGTGCCGTGACCAGGATTCTCACAGTAATGTCCCCCACCACATAACTTTCTGCCAGCCTCACGCTTTCTTCTTCACCTTGCCGCTGTCCTCGTGGAAGATCTCGTTGAAATCGGTGAGTAGGATGTCGACGACGTTGTTCTGTTGGATACAGTCCACGGCTATGTTGTGGGCCTGGGCGGGCGGCGCCCACAGCAGTGTGGGGCCAAAGACAATGGCCAGGTTGGCTGTGTGCATCCGGTTCTGTTCACTGTACTTGGTTACCCTGAGAAGAAGCATGTTGGTTAGAGTAGAGAATGGAGTTTTCTATAAACGTTACTCAACACTCAATGTCTACCACAAGTTAGACCAAAATCTAACCGAATACGAAATGAAGAGCTTATAAAGCAAAAACGTTGGTACTTCTTCTGTCTTTTCTGACTAGCTGTAAAGGAGTTGGTAACTTCCCTGTTAACACCTATTTTATACAGGGTGTAACAGAAAGATGAAGTATATTTTAAGATGTTGTTCCCCATGGTGATGTTGATACTTTAACAAATTAAGGTCTTAACTGAATTGTTATACAGGGTGTAACAGAAAGGTGTAGTCATATTTTAAGGAGTTGTTAGGAACACCATTCTGAACAACTTTTACTATGACACCGATTTGATCAGAGCAACTTTATTTTTCATTCCTCCATACGTTTTGGCCCGGGGGTGGTCAGCTGATTTGTATAGAGAAGTAAAAAATAAAGTTGCTCTGATCAAATCGGTTTCATAGAGAAAGTTGCTCCGAATGACGTTCCTAACAACACTTTAAGACCGTCATGGTATGTGGATTAGCTTAGAAAATTAAACTAAATCGCTTCAGAGGTTGCAGTAAGGAGTTTTTTGAGTAATGCTGAATCTGTACTGTGATTTGACATTTATTTCTCAAAAAAAAAACTTACCTGATCAAATGTTCGAGGACGAACTTCAATGTATCTCTGTTACACGGTGGCAGATTGTTGACTATATCTCGGAACTCCTTGATCCTGGCTTCTCGTGGTTTTATTGCTGCAAATGGAGAAAATGGTTGTTTAGTACTGTACTATTGAGCATTGCCTAGAGGTTAAATAATCCTAACTTCAATTGGACTTGCTGGTTCAAATGTGTCTCGCTCGAAGGACCAAACTGCTGCTTTTGCTCCTTCGAGTTTGGTTTTGGTTTAAACTGAATCTGAGTATGACAGCACTAAGAATTGTAAAGTAAGTTCTCGTATGAAGCCTACTTTATCTATCCATATTTCAAACAGCAATGAATCGCGGTTATAAGTATGTTTATGAGGTAACCCTATAAGACAGTTAAAAACGGCATACTATAATTTATTCGGTCTCTCAAGTCCACAGCAAAATGTACGAAGTTTATCAAAATCGCGTTAATTTTACGGGAATGTCTGACCATTTTCCAAAAATTTCAGTCGATTAGCAGATTCCGTAAAAGTTCGGACGAATCGGCCCCGTTGGGCGCCAAAATTCCAGGTCTGGTATGTTTACAAGTAGCTGTTTCCGGTTCCCACGACACAGGGCCTCCCTAGCGTGGGGCCGGAAGCAATGGGCAGCCTAGGTAAATGTTATGTTATATACTTGTGACATTTCTGTTTCTGGTTACCTAGCCTCGTAAGGCCCAAGCTATTTAAAGTAAAGCTGACTTAAATGCCCAATGTGCAATAAAATGTACAATTGTCTACTTCGCGGTTCAGGCCCACCACCCATACTAAACAATTATTTTTAATAATATTTTCGGAGTACTTTATAGGGTAAAATGGTAAAAGCAAAATCCATCAAACTATAATGTACATCGTATTGCACAGTGGGCGTTTAGGTGAGGATTTTTGTAAAAACTCTGGGCCGGAATGCTAATTGTCATTTTGTACAATGAAATGTACATTGGGCCTTACGAGACACAGTTTATCCTAGTTAGAAGCAATGTATGAGCCTGTATGTTTATATGTGCCCGTAAATGTTATATTATATTAATATACTCACAGCAAGCTGAGAGGATTCTATCGAACACGGAGCAGGGAATGAGTGGCTCCTTCAGTTCTCGGAAGAACAACTTGAGTGAGCCCGTCAGCACGTGAATGTCTGGGTGCTTCTGTAGGACTGACGTGTTCTGCTGGTCAATCTGTGGAGGAACACATAGACTGGAGACACTGATCTCGAAACAAAAACCGATTCAAGGTTTAGAGGGCGCCGGAAGATAAAGATAAAGATAAAACATATTTATTGTTTGATGAAACATAGTAAATAGTATGGTGGATGGTAGTAACATATTGGCATGTGTATCACTATGATCTGCCGTAAGGCGTTCAAACATAATTGCGACCAATTACAACAAGGGTGTGTTTGAAATCAGTGACTGACACTATGAGTGGCAGAGTCTGAGGTCTCTCGGCTATGCGAAGTCCTTTGGGTAAGTGGTCTGGACAATTGGACATGGACTAAAGCCGGCTACTTACACGTCTGCTGCAGGGACAATCTAGGATGAAAATGTGGCCAAGTGCGAGTCGGACGCGCCCATGAAGGGTTCCGTAGTAGCAAGTAATTATAAGACTGTTTGATGTTTGTGTTGTAACTTTGTTTTTCATAGTATTTGTATAAATGACAAAGTTACCTTTGCGGTTTTTAATAAATGTTTTATATCTATAAACTGCTTATGATATTATGTTCAAACCAATAATTTAAAAGTTAGAGCTAGGGGGGGGGACACACAATTCTTTCCACTTTGGAAGGACTTTGAGGAAAAATGGTTTTTGAAACCTCAACGTCATTTTCAAAGACCTATCTATAGACACCCCAAAAATATAGGTGTGATAAAAAAAATTGGTGTCAGTTCCATGTATGGGGAGCCCTCCTTAAATTAAATTTTAAATTTTTGTACAAAAATCGTGAAACGGTTCATAGAATACATCTACATACCAAGTTTCAACTGTTGTTGGCGTGGAATCAAACTCGGTTTTCAATGTCTTCGTATTTTCTCCGGTTCACAATAATATATTTCCTCTCTATGATTCACAATAATATCCATCAGCGCTTCGCCTTAGGTCCGTACACTTCGACGGTTCGACACAGACTGCCCGAGCTGTAGGCAAGTCCCCCCTTTTATACACTCGGTCTTTTGACGGAACTATAGTTGTGTGATTGAACTTAAATGACTGTGACATGTTTAAATATCGTACTGTCATTTCATTACGTAATGTCACGTACGATATTTATAACATTAATTTATGCATGATAATAAAATATAAAATAAACTAAGTGATGTAACCTGAATATGGTATGACAACTACTTTTTAGGGATGATTGTAGCCTTTACTCTAACACTGTGTAGTCCTAATAGTTTTGGAATAAAGTTGCTGTGTCATAAGGACGGACAGACAGACAGACAGACAGACAGACAGACTATAAGGGTTCCTTGTTTCTCTAACGGAACCTTGAAAACTGGGTTAAGCTGGAGCCGCCTGCTGTGTGTGAATACACTACTTCAAGCACCTAGATTGCCCCTGCGCATGCGTGTGAGCAGCCCGCTCAAGACCTCAAGAAGGAGTTTGAAGACTCACCTCCAGGCGAATCTTCTGCACCTGGCTCAGGTTCCCGCTCGCGCGGTAGAGTCCGTCCGTCGTCATGTTCTCCTCGGAGCTCTCGATCTGCCTGATGCAGTCCACCACGAAGGTGGGCACCCAGCTGCCAGGCGGACCCTCCTTGCAGCACACCTGGTCCAGGTCCCGGCCGAACACCGTTTCGTCTGGAGAGAGAATATAACAATAAACTAATGCGAATGCGAATGTTGAGGATGCGAATGCGAATGTTAAGGGAACAGAATTTAAAAACCTTAGATCAACTTCAATCATCAATTTCACCAGGTCACTTGGAACGCTTGGAGCGCTCGCGTATTTTCGAGTCAGATCTGTCAATTTACCGTACTTCTTTATCCAGTTTTGAAACTTGGTCCTCTGGTTCAGTACGTACGTATCAACATTTTAAAATATCGAGAATGAACAGCTTTCAAACGTGAACATCTAGCATCATCATCAGCATCTACCTATAATCTAAAATATCGCTATATTTCACTTTTCTTCACCAGACACCTCAAAACAAACAAAAATTCTGTAAACTACTTGTTTGTTTGTTTGTTTGTTTTTTTGTTTGTTTGTTTGTTTGTTTGTTTGTTTGTTTACATGACTGCAGCAAGTTTAAACGAAGGCTTTCTATTGTAATGTGACATAGGCAAACGTGCTAACCTAGCACACCCGGACAAACTCGACTCAACTTGCACACATTCGCATTCGCATAATATTCGCATCGTTTTATCCGAATGCGAATGTCCAAAATGATGCGTACAATTCGCAAATGCGAATGCGAAATTGCGTGACACCCTAAACTTACCTGCTACTACCTACCAGATCTACTATAACACCCATGCCATGAAAATAAAATGTACAACTATTTAAAAACTACAGAATATGTACAAACCACTGCTTTCAAAATGGATCACAGAAAATACAGCCACCATTTTAGTAATAAGGAGTGGATAAAAGTGTTAGTGGATGAGTGAGGGTATAAAAGTGTTAGTGGATGAGTGAGGGTATAAAATAAAACACTGCTGAAATATATTTTGATTTCTTTTTTTGCCACTAGTCGTCGATTGATCAGACAAGATTGTAGTCGATTATGGAATTAAATAGTCAAAGATAGTTTCAAGTTTTGAATATCATTTTTCGTAACAGACGTTCAAATTGGGATTTGCCTTAATTGATATCTACTCAGTGAAAAAATGTCTGATCAAATCGTCATCTATACATAAAACCGCTACACTACGTGTTAGAAAAACTACAATATTTAAAAACCAACCAGCGCACACCAAAAAGTTTGTACAAATCAGACCTTTGTAGATTCCTCTGTTCACCAAAACCTCCTTGGTAGGTCTCCGCAAGATAAACTTCTTCAACTTATTCCTCTTCTCTTCCTTCTTCTTTGAAGACCTCTCTGTGCTGGGGTCGCTAAGGTCTTCATTGCTTTCGTTTTCTCCATCTAGAACAGAAGATATGTCAAGATTCAGATTTGGGTTGGTGTACCGATTTATAAACATGTAGTGTGGAACCAAGCAAGATTTTCCGAAGACCAGTTATGAAGCTTGGGGTGATGTGACATTGATGGGTAGACAGCTAAGGTAGCCAGTATAGCGATTTTATTGATGAGTTAGTAGCTGTTAGAGTATCAAAAGATAGAAAGTTTATTTTAAACCTGTATCATTACATTAGGTTAAGTTAAAATAGAATTAGAATCTTAGCGCCACTAGCTAGAAGTACCACACACGTAAATTTGACAAGTTCATATAAATTTGTATAAAAATGTCAAATTCTCGAGTTTATTCGCATTCAAACTAAGTTTCACTAAGAAAGAAAACGTTAAAGTTAAATAAGGAGAATGCGCTCAATAATAATACTTAGTTGTATTAGATAGTTGCAGTTTAAGTACGAGTAGTAAGTAGATAGTAATCGTATTAAGGTACAGATAGATAGAACCACAGATATTTATAATACTGATAGAACCAAAGCTGAAGAAGCATATCGATGTATCGAAACATAACATAGTTTCAAAGATGATCAACATTTTTGGGAGACACAGACATCACAATTTGGACATGCACAATATTCGAGCAAAATTATGCATTTCAACCAAGTTTACCTGCCCTGCTGCAGACTTAAAGCTTTTCCTAAAAATCACTTTAAAATCACCACAACTAGACTAACTAAGTAAGTAGCTAAAGGTTTATTAGACAGAGTTTGGGCTGCATTCATTGATATGAAGTATGTTATGAATGGATCTTGGAACTATACTTTTTCGGATACTTTGAGAAAAGGTGCTATTTATGATGCTATTTCGCTCACTTCTAGAGAAATCCACAGTAGCATGACTTGAAATGGCGTATTAGCAATTTAACATCAGACAACGCCCGACTACGTTCGTTTTATTGGTAGATAGATCACTGTTTAATTTGTTAAGTACGTAAAACATCGCGAGAAAACCATTACTCCATATCTGCGACGATCGGCTAACCCCCTGTCACGCAAAGTGGGCACTATTTTGCCTCTACAACCCCGTACGGGGATAGGCGTGACGTTATATTTAGTTAATAAAAGAGAAATCACGCACGTATATGCAACAGTCTTTTAAACGTGCTGCTCACACCAGAAGAATGGTTCTTGTTGTGTGCTTGCGCGGTTTTCCCTGCTGTCACTTTATTTGGAGTCATTTTTGGTCCGACACCGTTCTCCAACGTTTGGATAATGGCGATCGTTTGAATAGTTGTGAATGTATTCCAAAACCTGGTGCTCCATTGTCACTGATCAAACCACGACCTCACACAAATACCACGGAATGTATCACCATTTTGGAATAGCTTTTTGAGGACGTTTTCTGGCAAGTTGTTAGTGATTTAGTTCTATATTTTACACGTTGGAGTCTGTCACCAAAATAGACTGTTAGTGAGCATAGTATTATTCTGTATTATCGTGTTACTGATAAACCAGCGATAAATGTGGAAAATCGAGCAGGATTACAATCTTTGTGATAAATTAAATAAGATAATTAATTGTTTGTACGTTCAGCGGACAATGGGGAAATATCACTATTAGGTACTAGGTGCTTGGTGACAAAGTCTAATCAGACCGGACTCTGGGTCGGATCAATAAAATACATTAAATGCAATCCAAAATAAATACGTAAGTGAGTCTTACGAAATAAAGAATGCCGACAGCCGAAATAATTTGTAGAACTCTTTGTTTCAAAATTACTAAGTTTCGAAGTTCCGTAGTGTCGAAAAAAAACATGTCGAAGATGGGTGACCACGATGAAGCAATCAATTACTTATTTGAGTTTTAGTTTCTCGGAGATAGACTCTCATGAATGAATGAATAATAAACCAACCATGTAATACCTGAACTAAGTACCATATTCACTCACAAATATTCAACATTGAGAGATTTTAAAGAATCACATTAAAATCTACGAGTTTGTTACTGCAATACTGTCCGTCGTCGGCACCATACTGAATATCAATTGAGTAAGTAGTAAGATGTGACAAGATAAGGTTTATCTAAATACGTAAGTACTTGATAGAGCTTGAGAGCACTTTAGTCCGAAATGCAGCCCTTTATCGGGCAGTGAAGACACCTATAGCTGCCGCGACGGGCTAGCCCCTGTCACGAAAAACGGAGAACCTATTGAAACTGGCTAAATATAAATTATGACATCAGCAGTAATTCCCTTCACAATTATTTTCCTTATTGTTCATTTGCCATTGATAGAAATATTATTCAATAACACACAAAAACATTTTCATAACCGCAACGCAATTTCTTAAACGGGGCTGAATAAAGGAGATGTTCAATTCGCGTGACAGGGGAACTAGTTTATCGCCTCACAATGTTTTCTATCATCTTATGATTTAACATAAAATTATTTAATAATAGCTGTAACCCTCCATATGAGGCGAATTGAGAAAAGTCCTTTTTTAATGCTTGCCTACGCATTTATAAGAAAATATACCTAACCTAGTTCTAGCTCCACTGGTCTAGTTGTCTGTCAGTCAGTCAGTCAGTCAGTCCCGTTTTACGTCCATTTTCAATAACTACAGTCTTCCAACAATCTTTTGCCGCGTGAATGATTTTTACAGGGTGCCCTAGTTCTACGCAACGAACCTGTCAAAAAGTTTTAGTTCAACCTGTCACCTCACCACAAGCCAAAACACCATTGGAAAACTGTATCTACCCATGATTTATTGACAGTTACTGCACTATGCAACATATGCCATATTTTTTTAACAAGATAATATTTATATAATCTTACACGCATTCCTGTGATAGTAATCAATTTCATTACCAATGACATTCCAAGAGGAACACATGTTTTCTATCAAGTCCGTAAATATTTTAAAGGTCATGGCACTGACTACATCACTTGAACATTATTACTCAACAAAATAAATATACAGTAGAATCCATAAGTTATAAGTACAGCTATTAAGTATCAAGGCAGGTTGTTCCACACAGTTTAGTTGTAGACTGCAACACAATAATAAAATATTTGACAGTCACTCGACATGATTCATGTAGGTACGTACGTAATGAATGTATCAGTCAGGGATGTCACGAATGTGATTTTTCACATTCGCTGATGCAGGATGGCATGCGAATGCGAATATTTAGGGATGGGAAAAAAATGGGACTGAAATATTAATAAAATCAATAGTGAAAACAATCCAAACCAGCGCTATATACCTTGTGTGTCACGTAATCAAAGCACAAAAGAGGTATTAACTCTGAAAAAGCCGCTAAGACGGATACAACTCGACCTGCATAAATTCGCATTTGCAAACTCGGATATCAACTTCTATGCACCCAGCAGATCAGTTAGAAAGCCACGTCCCTTCTTCATTCCGCGGTGCCAATCCAACATCAGCGCTAACAACCCCACCCTTCGTATGTGTCGCTTCTACAACGAGCTTTTATTCTGCCAGCGAGGACGGCGTCCCTGCTATCTACCACGATTCGCTGGCTTCTTTTAAGTTTAAGATGCGTCATGTCCTTAATTCTCTTTAAATTGTTTTAAATTATTTTTAAATTGTTAGTACTTTCTTTAGATTACACAATTTGTAGTGTAATTTGTTTGCATAAATTTAATAATTTACTTTTTTTATACATAAGTCATGCTGTGTATAATTCAGCCGTTGTCATGGTATATTAATTTAAGTGGTATATTCTTCAATGCTATTTTGTATACCAAAGATAATAAATAAATAAATAAATAAATAAAACAATCGTAATGTTGCGAATGTTGATGCAACTGTTCAAAATGGTAGGAATGATTCGTATAAAAGCGAATGCGAATACATATTTCTGACATCCTTATATAGTATGTGGGTACAGGTAAATGTGTATATTTTATATAACGCAAAAAACATGGTTCAAAATGTGGTTTCGCATATCATTATGAGTTTAACCTGACGGTCTAACCAAGTCTCACCTATTTTCATTGAGTAAAAAAAACGTACCTACGACAAGAAAATAAGGGGCAATCCTTGAAATTAAAAAAAATTGGTTAGCTCCACAGTTAAAGCAACATATCGGCGTTAAACGAGGCTCAATATTATAAAATATCGGCCAGATTAATGGAAAGATCAGCAACATTTGCAACTGAAAATCGACTTCTCGACAGCGACCATCAAGAACAAGAATGTTTTTAACTGTTGATGAACATTTGAAAGTAAGGTAGATGCACTGGTAATCTTAAGAACTGAACAATCAGTCAATCAGTGAAGGTAACCTTTAAGCTTATGTATTCTTGAAGACTTTAAAAGTTATTTTCGCGTTTAGTTGACATCAAAATAGTTGGTTATTATATCAAAATATTGTTGATGGTAGTCCGTTGTCTTATGGGTCGCTAAACGCAAAGCGCATAACTGAATACTTAGGTTCCTGTGGTAGTAGCGCGGTGTGGGACATTGATTTCGCATCACTCAAAAACTCGTGAAGCTTATTTTAAATTCATTAATTAGTGCATGTTCTTAGGATTAGACAAAATAGGTGTCTATATTACGATTAATAAATAAAGATACAATTCAGACACTCGTTTACCGTGTGTGCGGTGTGTTATCATGGCGTCCTGTTTGGCGCTGGATTTCAGAGTCGGTTCGGTTATTTCAACCCTACACAGCTCCATTACCACAGCAATTATAGTAGTTGCTGATCAATCCTTTAAAATCACCGGCATAAAATTCACTGCTCGTTTAATTAAGGAATGAGAGAATTCAGCTCACCTTTCTGCTTGGTGCGATGTCGCGTGGCCGGTGGCGTGGCCGACAGGCTTTCTAAGTCGGTGTTGCTGCTGGTGTACTGATGAGGTGACTTCCTCATCGGGAGCTGAGCTTCCTCGAGTGTCTGCGGGCCCTGAAGCGAGGCGGGGAAGAGTAAGATTGGCGGTGGGATACAAAAATAGTGACGACATACATAATAAAACATTTTACGTAACAGGTATAGCAACTTTCTCTATAAAACCGATGTGATCAGAGCAACTTTATTTTTCATTCCTCCATAGGTTTTATATGTATGGAGAAGCATAAAATAAAGTTGCTTTGGTCAAATCGGTTTCATAGAAAAAGTTGATAAGAATGACGTTCCTAACAACCCCATACAATTAACTAGTAATCACTACACTTTACTGTTCTTCTATTTTACGAAAATCATTTATAACAGTGCGTATTTACCAATTGGAAGATTATTTTCTGTATGAGTGCGTGCCATCTTTTAGCGCCCTCCTCTGTGTCATCTTGCAATAAGAACTGGTCGTAGTCCACAGTGAGCGAGATTGTCTTTGTATGCCTGGAACAAATTATTTTTATTGTTAGAATCCGCTACTTCACGAGGCAGTCAAAACAGATACATTTTATAAAACACATATTTAAATCCATACGACTTCAGAGTTAGCTTCATAAATCTTGGTCTACACAACTCCGACTGGCTAGTACGCGCGTCTGCGGGCTCTTCGACAGCGCATTTTGTGGCCTACCTGCGTCTGACTAGGTGACTACATTACATTTTCATTTTTTTACATTTACATACAGGCACATACACTGCTTCTGTCCCCACACTAGGATACCCTGTGTCGTGGGAACCAGAAACAGCGGCGTCACAAACATGTAAACCCAAGACTTGGGGTTTTCTTTTTTCCCCAGCCGGGATTCGAACCCGGGACCTCTCGCATGGTAGGCAGACGCGCAACCGCTGCGCCACAGAGGTCGTCCATATACGAGTTGCGTTTGTAGTTTAGTATCATCGTTGACGATGGCGGTAGGCCCTAACGGTTATGATTAAATTCTTCGAATTCTAATAAACATGGATATATTAATTTAAACTTTTTACTAAAATACTAGATATCGTCGCGCCTTTTCCCATACGGGGTGGCGGGGCAGGAGGGCCCACATTCAGCTGTGGACGAATGTGGGACAATAATTGCTGACGTCCGCAAGAAATACTTGGATCCCACAGCCCCGTCATTCCCCTGGGTAGTGCTAGCGAGCGATAAATCATCAACCCTTTTTAGGGTTCCGTACCCGAAAGGTGCCAAACGGGACCCTATTACTGAGACTTCGCTGTCTGTCCGTCCGTCCGTCCGTCCTTCCATCCGTCCGTCCGTCCGTCTGTTTGTCACCAGGCTGTATCTCATGAACCGTGGTAGCTAGAAGTTGAAATTTTCATAGATGATGTATTTTTGTTGCCGCTATAACAACAAATACTAAAAATCAAATGAAATTTAATATTAAGGGGGCTTCCATAGCAGGTAGACGCTTAAAATGTTCACAATATATTGAGTATATTATTTACTTAAAAAAAAAAGATACGCGTGTAGCACCGTACACGTGTTAGAAGTAAAACTTCTGTAGCTAGATCATTAAGTGGTACCTATACTATACACCTATACCTACCTATACTAAAAGAGATTTAAATTTCCAATTTTGAGATCCAATCTCTGCTTCAAGTTACTTTTAAGTTTCAGACGTCCGATTATTTGAAATTATTTTATACTTGTACTTACTTTTAATACGTCATGTCATTTATTTCCCACCATTCCTTATCTACAATTTGTCGCGCTCGTGGTGATATATACTTAACTCATTCAATAGTGTCACTACTATTTGCATCTCGCTCAGATTATATACCATCTGACGTCACGTCTTTAAGCCGTCTCGCTCAAATGTATGCATTGCTTTGCTTGTTTTAGAAATCCATATCGACCCGTGTGACATTGATGAAACTCTTTTCTTACAAACTGTATGGATCGCATCGCACAGCTGTCAAACATAAGTTCCGGTTCCAACAAAGAGGTTGAACGAAGTAGTTTTTGGTCACGTCACTGGTTTTGTTTATCCCAGCCAGCGGCGGCGGCGGCGGCGGCGCCATCTTGGCCATACCGGAAATCAAGAACTCGTGGAAGAATGCTTAAAATAATTTTTATTTGTTAACGTTTCATCAGGTTTTTCTCTCACTAATTAACATTCTTTATTGTACGAATGTATTATTATCTTATCTGATTAGTTAAAAACCGTATTGAAAATAGTTGCGGTTTTAAAAGTCTTCAGCCGACCCTGACGTCACCGATTCCAATTTCCGTTACATTTCTTAGCCACTCGTGATAGCACCCGGCTAGTAGCAATTGAAAAGCAAATATATGAATAACCCACAGTTGAGAGGTTAAATAAATTTTACCCCCGTGCCCCAAGAAGTTTTACTTCAATAAATAATTAAATTAAAATTAAATTAATATTTAGGGGGGGCTCCCATACATTTTTTTTTTGCGGTTTTTTATAGATAATGGTACGGAACCCTTCGTGCGCGAGTCCGACTCGCACTTGGCCGGTTTTTAAGGTTATCGCAAGACAGCCTGTCTAAATACAGTGTCATCGGTGAAATTAACTGATAGTTATTTATTAGACCGCCATCGGTACTGATACGTTCAGAGACCACAAAAGACTACGATATTTTGTTCTGTTTTTTCATAGGTTTTAAACTTTATCTCGATATCACCTACCCGTTTGAAAATCGTGGACCGTGGAATAAGACGGGCGAGCTAGTAGATAAATTAAGAAACTTGTGTTGCGACTTACTTCTTCGTGTGCATGGCAATGCAGGGGAGCACGTGCGCGTTGCGCAGGGGCAGGATGAGCTCTGCGCGGGGGGCGGAGGGGCTGGACGGACTGCCCGGCTTCAGGTTTCTCTGCAATAGATAATGCACTTCTTAGAGGAACAGATATTGCCTCTCTACAAAAATATGCATAATGATAAGAACGAAAAATCAGTATGCGTAGTTATTATACTTTTTTTGTTTCACACGTATGAACGAGTTTAAAAGAGGAAATTGTCAAATTTCAGAAAAAGTAGGCGCGACGGGCACGACTTGTACTACAGAAATTCGCTTTCGCAAAACATTCGCATCGCTTGATGCTTTATACGAATGTCGACGCGAATGTTTCAAATGACACATAACATTCGCATGCGGATGCGAATGTGAGTTTGGGCTGTCGCAAACTCACATTCGCTGCTTTAGATTATTTTTTTAGTTTTACCTATGGTATTACTGGTTTTTTTTTGATGCGATATACATCCCCCTGTCTTTCAAAATGGAGTAGGTATCGCATCGCTAAACATGACGTGGGTAAATACAAATACCAAAAGGCGTCATGCCATGTTATGTTGTGTAGTTTTACAGATTTATTATTTATACTTTATTGCACAAAATAACACATTTTACAATTGAAAGTGGACAACACATGACAAAGGCGAGCTTATCTCTATTAAGAGATTTATTCCAGCAAACCTAGGATGGACAGGAAATAATTTACCAACAGGTAGACCCAAGTGCACAACATTAAATAAGTTAAAACAATAAACTACTTAACAATACGTACATAACTACCAGACTTATGGCTCAAAACCACGAAGGTGGCAAATTAGCTTTGGCAACTTATAAAATATTATATCTGAATGAATAACAGTAAATTATTATTGTTTACTATCAAAATTAGCGTGATGTATCTAAACTTAAAATTATAGAATTTAAAAACAATTTATTCTGATTAATTTAAGATAAAATATGGGTAAAAAATCATTTCGGGAACGCGTCCTAAACAACATCTTCTAACTTCAAGTTACGTAAAAATATAGTAAAATAACACTTTAAATATTTTAAATATTCATATTAATATGTTTGTTTATTAAAAATTAAGTATTCTTAATTAATATTGACATAATAAATTAATTGTGGAAGCAACATTTGTTAAAAGTTCGTCCTAGAAAATATCCGTCATATTCGTGAACGCAGCATTAAGTAGGAAAAACTTTTATTCATGAACGCGACCTTTGGCGCTAGTGTGCTGTAGTTGTGGGGAACTGTTTCGTGTTGCCGGCGTCAATTGTTTTGTTCGCAAATAAATAATGATTTAAGTGGTAAGTACCACTATCTTCATAATTTTTGGACCGTACCTTAATTATACGTCATTTCGGGAATGCGTGTAACTGTTACATACATTCAGATTGTAGATATTGAATGAGTATTCCTTAAAACAATCATTGTTTACTTCACAATGACCTCGAAAGAATACATCCAAGATGGCTGGCTTCAGAATAAAGTGCGCGAAATTTCAAAAAAGTCATTTCGGGAACGGTCATTTCGGGAACGTTCCCGGACATGATGGCACGTTCCCGAAATGACTAAGTTGTTCCCGAAATGACGTTATTGTTACTGAATCAATATTAGATATATATTTTGTGGAAATTTAAAGATCTTTCTTTACTTTCAGCAAACATGGAGCCAAATGAAAATGAAAAGAAGAAGAAACCTAAAAAAAACCTTAAAAAATATAGTTCAGCGTATTTACATGAAAGAAACAAAGCCAATGCAAGAAAGAGGAAGTTCTTAGATAAAATGACAGAAGAACAAAGAGACATAAAACGAGCTAAAGATAGGGAGTACTACCAGAAAAAGAAAGCGGAAAACAAGTTAAAGAAAGTAGCAGATATGACAGAGCGCGAAAAACGCAAACAAAGAAAAAAATGGAAAGAAGCCTCAAGGAGTTATAGACAAAAGAAAAAGATATTAACAAATGCAGTCAGCAACACCCCTCCGCCTTCTGATACTGAGTTAGACATAACTTTACCGTCTCCTCTCGATTTAATGCGAAGACAGCGCGGAAGAAAACAGGTGAAAAAAGACCGGGCTAAAGCATACCGGACAATATCAAACAACAAGACACGATGGCCAAAATGAGGCGTAAAATTGAGGCATTGAAAAAAACCTTAAGCAGAAAGGAAAAGATAGAGAAGAAGAAGAAGAATATGCAGATGACTCCTAATAGTAAAGTGGATGAGTTAATCAAAGATACACCAGTACCTCCCGAAGTACGCAAACAACTGTTATTTGGTGAGGTATTATCTACTCAATTGAAAACAAAGGCAGCAACATTACAGAAAAACACAAAAGAGAGAGACATTTTTCAAAGATGTGTCAGTGGCACCGATATGAGAAAGTATAAATTGTTACACATGGCTAAGGAAATTATGCCTAAAGAAAAAACTAATAAAACCATTCTGATGACCGACAAAAAAGTTCGGGAAGTAGTTTTGAAGCCAGATATACGCCAGAAGGTTAGGGATTTCTTCCAAAATGACGATGTTAGCAGGATGTGCCCAGGAAAGAGGGACTTTGTGAAGAAAAATGGTGTCAAGAAACAAAAACGCGTGCTTTTGTCAACGATCAAAGCTTTACATCCGAAATTTGTTCAGGAAACAGGTATCAATTTACCTTACACCACATTACGAAGAGCGAAGCCATTTTGGATAGTAGCACCAAAACTAAGAGATCGTGAAACTTGTGTATGTGTCAAACATGAAAACTTCGAGCTAAAAATAAAGAAGTTAAACCAAACAGGATGCCGTGACACCGAAACATTTATAAAAGATTATATTTGCGAACCCACTTCTTATGAGTGCATGAATGGATTATGCAACAATTGCAAGGAGCTGACATTGGAAGAAGGAGAAAACGAAGATTCAGTAACATATTTTCAGTGGAAGTCCATAAATAAAGAAAATATTATTAAAGGAGAAAAAAAGACATTTAAAATTACAAGTAAAATTCCTGTTACAACTACAGTGAAAGAATTGAAGAAAGCAATAGCAAAAGAAATTCCAATAATCAAACAACATCTTTATGGTATTTACAACTATAATAAACAAAAGAAAGAGATGAAAGAAACGATGAAAGACAATGAGATCATGATCCAAATTGATTTCTCAGAAAATTACACAACAAAATATGCAACAGAAATACAATCCTCGCATTTCGTCAAAAATCAAGTAACTATTCACACTGGAGTTTACTATTCACGAAATGATGACCATCAGTTGCAAACAACATCTTTTGCAACAGTCAGTGATAATTTGGATCACCAGGCCCATGCGGTGTGGGCACACATGAAACCAATATTGAGGACAATCCTGGAAAACAAGAAAATTGACACTTTGCATGTTTACTCTGACGGACCAACATCCCAATATCGCAATCGTACCAACATATACTTGTGGCTCAAAACTTTGATTGACGAATTTAAGCAAATCATAAAATCTACGTGGACATTTAGCGAACCAGGACATGGAAAAGGGCCTATGGATGGTGTAGGCGGAGTCTTAAAACGAACTGCTGATAGTCACGTGTTAATGGGGAAAGATATCAAGACTGCCACAGAATTCGTTAATCTGTTTACAGAGTCTAGGATCCATGTACAAGAAGTTTCTGACGATGAAGTTAAAGGCATGAAAGAAAACATTCCGAAATCAATCGACGCTGTGCCAGGTATTATGAAAATAACTCATATCGCTTGGAAAAAAGCACATGAAGTTTTAATAGAGTTACACCAATATCAGCATTTGCAAAAAGTGTTGAAACTACAAGTGCCCTCCAGAGGTGAATGCAACGATGTTATCGAATCCACGGATGACATTAAGTCTTTAGAAATTCATTCACATCAAACGGAAGAACCAACTGAAATTAACTTTGAAGATCTGACGAACATCAATAACAGACCAAGCATTTTTAAAAGCATTTATGACTCTACTTCATCTGATGACGAAGATTTACAAACACTCTCTCTTCGCCAGAAAGCTCTAAAGACCACCGTTAAGGATATGGCAGCTGGACCGTCTTATGACATGAACACCAAAGAAAATATTCATCCCAATTTAATTGGACCTGGAACATTTTTATTGGTGAAAGTGCCTACTCAAAAAAGAAATGTGTTCTATAGATACCTTGCAATCAGTCAGACTTGTGTTGGAGACGACGACGGAGAACTCAAGGTCACTTTTCTTAGATCAGTGCGCAATACTGCAAGGATATTTCAGATAGACCCACAAGATGTATCTTACGTTACATTTGAACAAATTATAGAGATAACACCTACACCATCTCTGAAATTTGAAAACAATGATGAGTATTACCATTTCAAGTCTAATGTTGATATATTTGAAAAATGTTAACCAATTAACAGGGTGATTTTTTTACTGCAGAAGGAAGCAAATTTTGTTCTTTTTTAAGTCTAATGTTGATATATTTGAAAAATGTTAACCAATTAACAGGGTGATTTTTTTACTGCAGAAGGAAGCAAATTTTGTTCTTTTTTAATTGGATACGGTTCTGTTACCAATTTTGTTTACTTTATTGCGTTAGTTAATAATTCACTTGAAGACTGATTTAAATAAGAGAGGCTAGACGTTAAAAGTTGAGTTTGTGAAGATTTATGTTCGTATAGGTAACAAAAATATTAAGAGTTTTGTTACCAGTTTTGAATTATTAATTGCCGATTCTATCGTGTTAAAATATATTGCAATAATAAATACCAAATGTAAAGACTGATTAAAGATATTTTAAGGTTACATTCACGCATTTATTACTTAAAAATACAATTGCCTGTAACAAAATCCTGAATAAATCATTCAGTGAACATCTCAGTCATTCCGGCAACGCGACATCATTTCCGGGAACACTACTTTTATTTGCCGTAATAATACTATATTTTTTTTTATTAAACATATAAATGGGTACATACAAACAGAATAACGCTCTTGTCACAATCATTTTTAATATTACTTTTTAAGCTATCCATATTTTGTTATATATGAAATTTTATGCTTGAAATTTTTAACTTAGCTTCAGTTTAATTTTCAGCTTATATTTGTTTATTATTACCTCTATATATTCATTAAATTTATATTTGCACTTAGTTAATATAGTAAAATACTGTAAAAATAAATAAATAATTCAAGATATTAAGACATATTACAATTTTAAATAAATATTTTATTATGTTCCCGAAATGACGATTTTTGCTGCCAAGTTGCCTTAAAATCACTGTATTAAAAAAAATAAAGAAATCTGTGCGCGCCCCTTTTAAATATGCCAAGTACAATAACAAGCCAATCATATTAACTTTTTAATTCGGCTATTGCTTTTAAGATTTTATGCTCAAGTTGCAAACTTGGAATTTGCCACCTTCGTGGTTTTGAGCCTTATAGATATAAATATGTTAAGCAAATATACCCAAATCAAAGTACTTAAATTTAATACGGTAGAGAAAGATAGTGTTCTTTCAACCGATTTCACTCACACTGGCGAGATAGGTCTTGTAGTCCTTATAGAATTGAAGGGACGTTGTTGTCAGCAGAACGTAGCAATCCGTCCAGTTCTTCTTGCACTTGTTGCCTTGCTTGGAGAACTTGGTCCGTCGGATCGGACCCTCGTGGACTATCGAAGCTTGGAAGGAGTTGCTCTGGAAAAAGAGATAACATACCATTTACATACAGGCGAAAACATTGCTTCTGGCACGACGCTCGGATACCCTGTGTCGTGGGAACCGGAAACAGCGACATCACAAACATGTAAACATCCAAGACCTGGAGGCCAATTCTCGTTCAAGCTAATTGAACGCGTAGACGCCAGTTGTCTACTATATTTCATACAAAAATGGAAAATGGGCGAGAATTGCCCCCGTGAGGTTTTTTTCATTCGTCCCCAGTCGGGGTTCGAACCCGGGACCTCTCGCTGTATAACATAAAACAAAAACACACAGGCACATACATTGCTTCTGGCCCCACACTAGGATACCCTGTGTCGTGGGAACCAGAAACAACGACATCACAAACATGTAGGTAAACATCCAAGACCTGGGTTTTTTTTTGTCCCCATCGAACCCGGGACCTCTCGCATGGAAGGCAGACGTGCAACCGCTGCGCCACAAAGGCCGTCGATAAACTAACGGATGTTATTAAAGCATAATATGAATACGAAAGAGGATTGGATTCTTAGGTTAGTACGGTTTACGGACGTTCGAACGGTGAAGCAAAACATAGTGAGGAAACCTTCATTAGGTATTCCACAGCTGCTGGGCTAGCCATGTCAGGAGAAATGGATAACTGGCTAAAAGTGGCCACTATTGTGTCTGTGCCACCCTGTACGGGAAAAATGGTGATGATATGTTATGAAGGTACCTATGATAACATATGTAACATAAGGTGCTCCTAAACGGGCCATATTTTCACTGCAATATGTGGCCGGCAACTATTGGTATCTTTTTCCAACATGTGAGTAAGCACAGATACTATAATATTATACTAATACAGATAGACCACCTAGAACAAATTATGACAGCGGCGTAAACTGAGATGCTACGGAAGCTTCTTTAGTTCGATACCATTGTCGCATGGTGCAGCACCATCGAAAAATTGCAAATACCACGAGATGGCGCTAAGATTATATAGGATTTATTCTAAGTTTAGCGCCACCTAGAAGTATGTTAACTGAAACCATGACGTTTAAAGTACAAATCTTACTCGTCACGCCATCTCTTTTTTACGAAGGGTTACTAATTCTAATTTGTATGGGATGAGCACCCTGTGGTATGAACTAAGATTATATAGGATTTATTCGAAGTTTAGCGCCACCTAGAAGTATGTTAACTGAAACCATGGCGTTTAAAGTACAAATCTTACTCGTCACGCCATCTCTTTTTTACGAAGGGTTACTAATTTTAATTTGTATGGGATGAGCACCCTGGAGTAAGATAGGGACACCAATAGTTGCCGGCTACATATTGCAGCAAAACCTGGCCCGTTTAGGAGCACCTACAGGACAATTATAGTGAAGGTACTAACGTCATGTGCACTAAGCACTATACTCCTCGGCGCTGGCACTGGCGCGATCAGAGACCTGGACTTGGACTTCCTGGTCCTGCCCAGCCCAGGCTCCCTGGTCTCCACGCGCCCGTCAGCGTCCAGGCTGTCTCCTGATGATGAGGCGTTCAGATGGAGCTGGTTCGGGCGAGTGGGCAGGTTCTCGGTTGAACCCGCTGTGGATGAGAGAGGTTATCCTTTAAATATTCCTGTCCATACTGGGTTTGATGGAAGAGATCTCTTATTGGAGATAAGCACGCCTTTGTAAAGAATAACAGTTACTTTATTGCACAGAAAACATAATACAGACACTTAATATTAGAAAAAACATGTACAAAGGCGAGCTTATCTCTAATAAGAGATCTCTTCCAGCAAACCTAGGATGGAGAGGATAATTTAATAAAAGGTAGACCTACATAAGTGCACAACGATAAATAGTTAAGTGTCAGTTATTAAGTGTCTGTATTTTGTTTCTGTGCAATTGAGTATAAATTATAAAGTTATCCTTTTGTTCCTTGACCATTCCCATTTAATGCAGTTTGTGCCAATTGGGGAAGATCCGGAGAAGTTTTTGGTAGAGGGCTCTGTGTTTTTCTCACATGTTCAACAGTGCCAACGGCTAATTGTTTCCTTTAACACCGAATAACAGCCCCTGTAACGCCCCAGGCTGTATAATTTGGGACCCCTTGGGAGTTGGGCTGTATATGATCATTCTTACCTTTTCATACAGCCTAATGAGTCAGACAGTTCCAATATAGCTTTTACTTTAAAAACTATTTTATTCAAGTAGCTTCCATACAAGTTGCTTGGAAATGATGGGCAGAAGCACCAAGAAGATAAGAAGGACTTAATTTTTGTTTAAGGACTTAATTAAGAATATGAATAAGGACTTACCCAGAGACTATATATACAATTGACTGCGCCTGCGGGGGAATGCGGCTCGCCAAACGTTTTTTGTATTCAACAAACGTTCGCATACACAACCTAATGTACGATGACGGGCCGCCACATAGTTTCGCAGCGGCTGACCAATCACAGCTCTCTTACCTCGTCCCCCGCCGCCGCCCGTAAACTGGTGAGTTGTGTTTCAAAAGAAACTGTATCTATGCGCTCTCCACTGGATAAGTGCTCCCTGGACTTACCCAACCGACTGCTGAACAGCCTTGATCGTGGACTGTCGGAGCTGCTTTTGCTGAACTGGTCATCACACCTCTGGTTGGGACTCCGTTTGATCCGCTCGAAGGACCGGTCAGTCTTCATCCATGGCTCTTGATAGTTCTCCTGGAAATAAAGTTAAGAATTTAAACATGTAGAATTTACACATCATTGCCATCATATTGCGTTTTGTAACTACCTCTTGACTAGTGGCGCCCTCTCGGTCAAAATTAAAAAGAAACGACTTTAGCCATCTTTGTTTTGGTAGAGCAGCAGCACACGCAGCAGTTGCATGCAGTGGTACCAAAACAAAGATGATATCTTTCTCTCACTCTAATGCGAAAAAGAGACGGTATTATTTGTCTATTATTATTTGGATTTTGACAAATATCCAAAATGAAAGGAACCTATAATGAAAGGTTCCTGTCGATAGACATACTTAGGAGCAAAAAACAATCTTTTAAAAAAGAACTAACTAATCATATAGGTTTGAGTTTAAGGTAGATTAAGTCTTTTAAAATTACCAAAAAGATTTGTATCACAATATTTTTTTATAAATGTATGTTTTAGTGATGAACGTTTAAGGTAGTAAGCTTACTTTGTATTTTGTGTTTGTAATTTATGTTTCGTAAAGTTTATTACTGTTGTTTGTCCATATAAGTAAATAAATAAATAAATAAAAATGTAGCTGCTAACAAACATGGAAGCCTAAAGTCTTCACAAAATGAAAGGCCCGTTTGACAGTTCACGCCCATGAAGTTTTAACCCCTAACGCGTAGGTAATAGAAGCGGTTTTCCTAGGCGCAACTTGTACGCTTTGCTTGAACGCAACAGTTGGCTTTTATTACCTACGCATTAGGGGTTAAAACTTCATGGGCGTGAACTGTCAAAACGGTCCTTATATTTTGTGAAGACTTATTTAAAGGGAGTGGGAGAGGCATTCTGTAACATTATTTTTAACACGCGAGAGAGAACGCGGTCTGTCATTTACAACAAGACAGACCGAGATACAAGATCGTTTTGTCTCTGACACACAGTACAGCAATTAAAAGCAATTAAGATTAATAAACCAAGTTGCTGTGTATCTGCTGCTGTAGCGTTAACATCATTTGACTAATAAGTAATATAAAAATAACAGATACAACATTAGTTAATTTAGTTACTATCAAAACCACACAAGAATACAATAAGGGCCTGGAATTTGAATCAAGCAGTCTCAATTTATAAGCCCTATGAAACACGCCCAATCGCGTAAGGACAGAAGAGTCCTTTGAACAATATTGACATCAAAATTATTAAAAAAAAATGACATTAAAATTATTTTGACAGTGGGTACCAAGACGTCAATGAATGTCTTATTTTTGACGTTGGTACACCCACTGTCGAACTAATTTTAATGTCAATATTTTTCCCTTTTCGGCCAGGAGAATGACAATGGCTTGACTTAGGGGGTTAAAACAGTTAAATCATAAATGTTGCATGTGAAACGACAGATGAATCAGTGGCAGAACTTATCAACATTGCTTCTGACAGGCCCTACATTTTATGACATGCGCTTCTTTCTCAGAACACTATGCTATCGTTACACCACACAATACCTCTCGGAACCATGTCTTTGATTTTTTTAACAAAAACATCACTTCACATCACATCATCCACGTACAATTACACAGGTTTGTCATAACTTTACTAAGGGCTCTGCTTGTAGCATTACAGGAAAATATATTCATTATGCTGTCGGCCACATCCACTATGCCTTGTCGTATGACTAAACCGCGAGTCCATATGTGGAAGCAATTGATATGGGCAGTAGGGATGGGCTTGATGCAGTCAATTAGTTGCGTGCGTTGTGATAACGTGTTGTTGTGATGTAACAGTTCTTGTAGACTGATTTTGGTGTGAAAAGTGATTTTCGTTTATATTGTATGAATCCTGTAAGATTTTTCAATCTGTACTGTGATTCTGTAGTAATGTTCCTACTCAATTCTGTAATAAATGACTGACATGAAAAACCACATTTAAACATGTTTTCTTTACGGTTTCAGTCAATCTCAAGGATAGTTGAAAATGTTTACAAAACCAGCGGTAAAACTGTGTAATGGCCCGTATACCTACTGAAAAATACATACATTTACAAGCTACACAAAAATAGCCATTTTAAATAACAGAAGTTGTTATTTTAAAAGCAATTTAGCATCATTTACACCCCAACACTATAAACAGCGTTATCATCAATGGTTCCTCACTCGATTCAAAGTACATGAAAGTAACATCAGACACGACAGGCGCAGGCCCTTTCGGACTTAATACTGGGTAATAAAGACTCGAAGACGGCAGGGCGGTTTTTTGCTGATAATCCCTGATTGCAAGGAAGTTCGCAGCGAGTGTTATCATCCTAGTTTATTACACCCACATATAAACATACGTCATGCTGATACGTAAACTATGCTAGTAAATAAATAAATATACCTTGAGAAGGGAGAACGTTAGTTCATTGATCAACATTTTCTGAATGGTACCTATCTCTAAGTATTGTTTTTTTTCAATAATCACATCACATTATATCATTCGCATCCCTATCATATTATCTTGAGGATTGAATGTTGTAATGTATCATAGTGTGACCTAAGTGATGAAGCCATGGAGCCTAGCGGCCATGAAGACGATTCTCGTCTATATAGCAAATTGTCGAATTCGACAAAGGGGAGGTGCTTCGTCTTTCAATAGGCGAAGGACCAATCGCGAATGACCTTGCTTTGCCTATTGAAAGACGAAGCACCCCCCCTTTGTCGAATACGCATTGAGAGTCTGTCTAATGGGTGAGTGAGAATCGGCCTCCAGAACTCCAGATGTATACTGTGTGCCTGCGTGTATGGTAGGTAATGTAAATGTTTTCGCTGCGTACTATTTATACCAACCTAATACGTACAACTAACAAAATATCAATCCTCATTAGAACTAAAATTTATTTAGCATTACAATGGGACCAATTTGGGACGGAAACGTACTAAACTAAAAAGGCAACTAAGCCCTCTAAACGTCATAATGACGTCATTGTAGTCGATTTGAACTTAGATGACGTTGATAAGGTGTTTTCGGTACATATTTCCGAAAGAAGGATGCGCCCCCTTATGATCTTAACTACCGACCATGCTAAGAACATGCTTGTACCGAAACAGTATTCAAGTACATCAATTAATTACGCAATAATTAATAAACGAGGCATACAAAGTCCTCTGCGATGACACACGCATAGCCATAGCTCTGTGATAATTGTCTTCATTGCTTGTCATCATTCGTGCGTCTGCGCATAAAGAGTGGCGATGGTCCAATATGGCGGGAGCGTCACATCCGGTCTTGCCTTTGTGAATGGTTTGGCCACAATTGATGCAAACAATTAATTAAGGACGTACTCGTAACTTTTTGTTTGTCTAACTTCTGCTGATATGAGGAATTGATTCACCCTTCACCCCCCCTACCCCTCAGCCTCAGCGAATCGCGAATTACAGATCTCGAAGTTTAGTTTCCAAAACTCTCAGCAGAGGGCGCCAGTGTCTTAGTGAAGTGGTGATGATAATGTGGTCCGACCGATTTCGGTCACTTCGATCGCTTCAAATTGTCGTAGACGCTGCTCGTGTGCGCTTGCATGTGGCTTGTGTTACACGTTGTGTAGCCAATCCTAGTGAAGGTCCTCGCTTCTCATCAAGGGCCGATCTTTCTATCCCCAGACAAACTGACTATACTCTGGCCGCTGAGAGTGGGAGTGAGATAGGGTGAACAGTAGCGCGGGACAGACAGGGACTTAGAGGTGCTTTGATCAAATCGTTTTCATAGTGAATGTTGCTCAGAATGATGTCCCTAACAAAGTAGTTTCTCATTTTGCGTTAATTCATTTACACGTTGTATAATTACTTAGTTTGACATTTCACGTACCGTGAAATGTCAAGTTCCTCAGATCTTCCTCCCAGGGGCCTCTCCACTACAGGACAGCGGTCAGCTCTATAGACTCCTCTCTGTTTTCACCAAGCGTATCAGCCAGAGACTATTATATCCAATTGACTGCGCCTGCGGAGGAATGCGGCTCGGCAAACGTTTGTTGTATTCAACAAACGTTCGCATACGCAACCTATGTACGATGACGGGCCGCCAGACAGTTTCGCAGCGGCTGACCAATCACAGCTCTCTTGCCTCCCCCGCCGCCCGTAAATTGGTGAGTTGTGTTTCAAAGGAAAATGTATCTATGCGCTCTCCACTGGATAAGTGCTCCCGGGTATCAGCTTTTCTACGCTGGCCACTCCCACCCATTCCCTGATTCCTCAGAGAAATAGAACTTATCTGAAGATTGAAAGCTCAGCCCTAACTTGTCTAGTTACTGACCTCCGGGTAGGAATGTGCCACCATTTGCGGCGCATAGCGGTCGGGCCGCGGGGCCCTAAATGGCGTGATGCGCGGGATCACAAACGGAGGTCGCTGCTCGTGGCTGTACACGGAACATTCTTCTGGCGTGATCCACTGCAACAATTAGAGAATATACAAGTTAGTATGATGGCCAGTCGGCAGACCTATGGACGGACGACATCTTCAGCATAGCTGGTGGGCTCGATTGGGAGCTCAGGATCTATTAGGATAATGTATACAGGGTGTAACAGAAAGGGGTGTACAAGCCGAAAGACGGTTGTTAGGGTCATCATTCTGAACAGCTTTCACTATGAGACCGACTTGATCAGAGAAACTTTATTTTTCACTGCACCATACAGATCAGCTGAGCCCGAAATGTACTGAGTTAATAAAAATAAAGTTGCTCTGATCAAGTCAGTCCCACCCATGTGAAAGTTGTTCAGAATGATGTCCCTAACAACCCTCTTTCGGCTTGTACACCCCTTTCTGTTACACCCATACCTAATAAAATAACACAATAGATTGTAGTACATGACCAGATGACCGAGCAGGTTAATGGCTGTGGCCAGGCCCACGATTCTCGCGCTATCGAGAGCATCCTCCATCATAGTCGAGATATCGGTCGTAATAACGTTTCCCACCGACCACACTAAACAAAATATTCGGAAGCTACGTAAAAGAAAACTTCACATTTCTTCTAAGTATTTCAAACATGCAATAATAATTGGGGAAAACTTTTGGCAGTTAATCGTGGAATTTGAGGTAATTATGACATTTGTACAAGATGCATGTCGTAAATTCTGACTTTAGTTTTACTAGATTCGCTGCTGGAGCGGAAAGATTTCTCAAGAAGGCACACGGGAGTGTGTCATGCCAAGTACGGTACAAACGCACGACTCATAATTATTATTCATTCATAATTCATAATTTCTTTATTGCACACAGACATTTAAAAAAAAAAGTGTACAAAGGCGAGCTTATCTCTAGTAAAAGATCTATTCCAGCAAACCAAGTAAGTGTGTTCTTCTACTCGTGTAGTAAGTGTGTTTGTTTTTCGAGCCACTTTTGACCCCCTGTGTCTAATGATGTTATGAACGTGAAAATTTTGAGTAACTGTCTCATCGCAACTTGGTTTGCTGGAAGAGATCTCTTTCTAGCGAAAAGCTCCCCCTTTTACACTTAGGATATCTAAGTATTACCACAGATACTATAATATTATACTAATACAGATAGACCACCTAGAACAAAATATGACACCGCCGGCATAAACTGAGATCTTACGGAAGCTTCTTTAGTTCGAGGCCATTATCGCTTGGTGCAGCACCTCAGAAAAATTGCAAATACCACGAGATGGCGCTAAGATATAAAGGATTTATTCTAAGATTAGCGCCACCTAGAAGTATGTTGACTGAGACCATGCCGTATAAAGTACTTACAAATCTTACTCGTCACGCCATCTCTTTTTACGAAGGGTTATTAATTCTTATTTGTATGGGATGAGCACCCTGTGGTATTACCTACTTACCTGTGTTTTCAAATGTTTGTGTGCTATAAAGAAAATATGAATCATAAATTATGAGTATTATGAATAACTAAGTGGAAGCACGCGACCATCTCATAAGGGAAAAGAGAACGCTTTGTTCAAATTTATTATTTTTATTATGAAGCTGATTTGATACTCAATTTATCTTTAGTTGGACCAGAGACCTTATATCCAATTGACTGCTCCTGCGGGGGAATGCGGCTCGCCAAACGTTTGTTGTATTCGACAAACGTTCGCATACGCAACCTATGTACGATGACGGGCCGCCAGACAGTTTCGCAGCGGCTGACCAATCACAGCTCTCTTACCCCGCCGCCCGTAAATTGGTGAGTTGTGTTTCAAAAGAAAATGTATCTATGCGCTCTCCACTGGATAAGTGCTCCCTGAGTTGGACCCACGGACAAAAATTATAACACAATTTCCAATCGTTTTCACGTCAATTTCACTCAGGCTTCCGATATCACCCAATAATAATAATCATGGCTTTACCGGTCCCCAAATATCTACAGAGATATCAGTAAGATTCTGTAACCGTAAAATCACGAAAGGAAATATCACAGTGCATGCAAATTGACTTCGCTAAAGACATCCTCTTCCTGTCAGTCTCGTCTCGACGCACGCAACAACGGTCTACTGTCCGTCCGTCTGTCCGTCCGTCATACGATACGTTGCTGAGAAAGCCCTGTAAAACCTAATCGGGGGTAAAGTTTGCAGTTTGTTCCGTATTTCAAGCGAATGTAGAGTCAGGCTGGGAAGTTTGATGTGCTGCCGATTGTACTTTGCATACTGGGATCAATAATGCAGGAAATATCTGAGTATAATCATAATCTACACAGTAAAAGGAATGTATTTTGGTTTTGTATTTTTTCTGAACAACAACTTTTTATTTATTTCCGTGGGTATACTTGTTGACTTATTTATTCACTTGATTCCAAGTAAATTAAACTCTACATTACATAGTAACAAATGGCACAACATTAATTATGAGGAGTGTCACAACATCGCTAATTATTATACTGACTACTTATATTGACTGTTAACTCCAGTTTTTAGTTAATGCCCTTCTCAGGTCTACCTATTATTTACTATCCGATCAATTTTATACTGCAATTCGTAATTTTAGAAGCGTCTTAACCTAATTTAACGCTTTCATTTGTTCAAAAGTAGACTTCACGATTTTTTTAGTCGATTCTAAATATAATAATGAAACTGAATTGAGCACAATGCTTGCCGTCTGAAATTATTACTAAAATGTCAGCGAAGTGTACAATATTTTGAAAGGTTCAACGTAATGCCAATGTGTATTATAGATGACCGAATTTCTAAATAAGCACGTCATTAGCGCCAGTAATGTCTATTTCATTTACCATTACATACTGCTGTTATGAAAATGCTTGGCATTTCGAAGTTATTTGTATTCAGTCATACATAAGTAAGTACTATACATAACATCCTTAAACTTGTTGTCAACATACTAAATGACGACACAAATCCACTTGGCACAGGTGGGCGTAAGTCTTGGTTGTGATTAATTAACTATGACAGGCCAATAGAGTCACGAGTCAAAATGATACGGAAGCGCGGACTGTCAGCCTTAATGAGCAACAAATCTTTATTAGGATTCACTAAGAGCATTAGCTAATAGACGAACCAGCCCTAAATCATCACAGTTTTGTCAAAGGTACAAGGTAAAATCACAGATACTATAATATTATACTAATACAGATAGACCACCAGGAACAAAATATGAGACCGGCGTAAACTGAGATGCTACGGAAGCATCTTTAGTTCGAGGCCATTATTGCTTGGTGCAGCACCATCGAAAAATTGCAAATACCACGAGATAGCGCTAAGATATATAGGATTTATTCTAAGATTAGCGCCACAGAGGTATGATAACTGGAACCATGGCATTTAAAGTACAAATCTTAATCCTCACGCCATCTCTTTTTACGAAGGGTTACTAATTCTAATTTGTATGGGATGAGCACCCTGTGGTACCATACAAGGGGCGAGATGGGAGTCAGGCTAGAAGTTCCGGGTTCGAAACGAGGAAGAAGAAAAATATGTCTGCAGGATGTGTGTGTGAGTGAGCGTCGCTGTTTCTGGAGGCCTAGTACCAACTCTTAAAACAGGACTTAAACTTAAAAAAAAACCGACTTCATGACATTACTTAATACTGTCCGCGCGGGAAGCGAATGTCGTCCATGAATTCTCAGAATTCATCTCAATGTGCACAATTCCCACAAAGTAACAGAAAGGCAAAAATACGTAATTTTGGTTACCTGAATGACAGTTTTTATATATGTAGAAACCTAAGTACTGAACCGATTGCAGATTTTCAAAAAAGGGGTCACCTGAAGGGTCACCTTTTCATTTGAAATCGGTTCATAAATAATATACCAATTTCGAGGTAACACACACCAAAAAAAAACCAAATACAACCCAATTGATAACCCCCTCCTTTTTTGTAGGCCTACCTATTACCAAAACTTTAGAAAAAGGAGACTAAGCTAACTAAACACCTTGGTTAGACTTAGGCAAAATAGTGTTAACATTAATTACAAAACAGTTTCGTTAAAAAAGTAACAAAACTAGATTTGGTTGCGTATTGCTATAGTTTAGTGGTCACTTTTTCTATGTTATACGTAGACGAAAGTTAAGCTACGAATAACAAGCGTTTTTTTTTTAGTGTACCAATTTCGAGGTAACACACACAAAAAAAACCCAAATACAACCCAATTGATAACCCCTCCTTTTTTGTAGTCGGTTAAAAAGCAGAGCAATAGTTAAGTTAAGTCCTTCTTTAAGAGTTGGCATAAGGCCACTTGGTTCCCACAATACAGGGTATGCCAGTGTGGGGCCAGAAGTCTAAATCGACATCATGCTTGACACTAAACAACAAACCAAGTAGGTCGCAGCACCAAGGCCGCAGGCGCAGTCGTAGACAATGGACATTAAATCTGCCGGTAGACAATTTGAGAACAACTCTAGTCAAGCGAGACGAAAGTTACAGAAGTTGATAGACTACTACCGGTTCCCTGTGTGGAGTTCTAAGAACGGATTCGCACCAGGTCCGGTCCGAATACGAAGGAACCGATCGACCCCGTGAAAATACGGAAAGATTCATGAATGGAACTTGACGGGTGACGGACAGATCTAGCGTGAAAACTACCTAGATGATATTATAGTATCTGTGCTAGAACATAGAAATAGTGTAACTAACGACTGTAGCTACCGTATTTTCAAGGGTTCGGATCGGACTTTGCGCAAAACCGCCCTAAAGGCGTCAATAGTACTTAGCTGACGAACTAAACTGATCGTATTCGTATATTTTCGTATATATTTATTGCACATATCAGAAAAAAACACAAACAATACAGAAAAGGCATGAACAAAGGCAAGCTTATCTCTAAAAAGAGATTTCTTCCAGCAAACCCAGGATGGACAGGATACATTTTAAAACTCAAAACGGGTAGGCCTATGTGCTAAAGTAAAAAATAAAATATAAATAAATTATATTACTAAACTACTGAATATAATAAATACCTAAGTACCTACATGAATACATATTATAGTTTGAAATCCAACAGTGGGCTCTGGTTATGTTATCCCGACAAAAAGGGGGGTCCTAAGTTTGAAGCGTCTGTCTGTGTGTGTGTCAATCTGTGGCACTCTAGCTCTCAAACTGTTGGACAGTTTGTGCAGTTTTTGTAAATTGTAGCACGCATCTTCTTCTTTTTTCCTGACACGCGTCAGTGCTTGATGAAGGACATAGCAGAAGAATAAAATACATGGGAGCCATTTTATAAGCCATACCGTTGATCTTATTCAAGTGCTAGACAAAATATTTATAAAACTTTACTGAGGTAACACTTGGGAAACTACGGATGAGTACTTTCACAAGTTTACTAGTCGTTAAGTATGACTCAGTTTTGCTTACTTCGTTGTTAGTTGCATGAATGGTTGACCTTAAATAGAGTATCGTAAGAAGTGGCTAAAAGTGGGCGTTATAATGCTTCTGCCACCCAGAATGGGAAAAGGCGTGACTATGTTTATTATTTTTGGTCTGACTAATAGCCCTAATAAGTCTATTTAAGTTCTAGTATAAGTGCATAATAACAAGTATGCCGACAGTTACATAAATAAGTAGATAATTACACAAAATGTGACGTTAAAGTTCAACAAATTCCCAAACATTAGCACGCAGACACACTTTCACTACGTCTCATTAACATCGTCATTTCTAGCATTTTTGACGTAAGGTGGCAAAGCAGTTCATAAATTAGTGTGGAACATCTATCTTGGACAAGGTCGCTATCAGATGACTCTAGATATCCGAATTACTTATTTGTGACACGCTAATATGGTTTTCTCTGTAATTTCACTCACTCACTCACATCCCCAATTATTAAAAGAAACCGAGACGAAATACAAAACGCACGCTATCTTCCCAAAAATATTTTTATTAAACTACGGACGAATTAACCAGAATAATATGTTTGATTAATTGTCTAAGATGTACCTAACAATTGCTTTTAATTTATTATCATGCGGAGCGACAACAACTGTACCGCCAGTCAGCGCTATCTAGCAACGAATAGTCACATCAACAGGGGAGTAATCACATTTTAGATTTAAGACGAAACCTCTGAGTTGGATAATCGCACCGACGCAAATTAATGAAGAGTAAATAAACTAAATACAGGATGTCCCGAAACTCAACGTCAAGCGGGCTCCAGGTGAAAGCCCAGCCCGTACGGGGTTTGGTAAAAAATAATCGATGGCACTTGTTTCAAAAAATATATCATCCAAAAATATAGAAGTCGCTAGGAGATAAGGTCGAATGAAAATAATAAAAAATCTGCAGATTCCCAAATTGAGCTGGCCTATTAGCGCCCTCTTTCCTCCTCTAAGGGTAGATATCGATCAATCTTTATTTAGCGGATGTCTAAAATATCAACATTCGCTTCAGTATTATCCACACTAAGCCGGCAAAGTGGAGTAGGTATAGCTCTATCTTACTCGTATCTGGGTAAAGACCAATGCCCCTAGTTGGGAGGGGGGGGGGGGTGTCATAATGGGCTTTTACTTACTTTACTAACAGTATTTTAATTTAATCAGCATATTGCTGGTATCATCACAATGAAATTATACACGCATGCCATTTGCCAGCTTTGATGAACTTTGGCCTACCATGATTCAGCACCAGGCATCATCATCAAAGAATGGTCTGGGGCAATACCTGGCATCCGGAAGGATGTATCCGGTTATAGACGTCAGTTTATGTTTACTGGTCTTGGAGGTCAGCTTTAGTTACACCTGATTGATTTGAGGTTTGATTTGATTGAGTTTAGTTAGACTGTGGTTTAGAGTACTTCCCTTCCCATAGTTAATATGTAATGACTAATGACAGTTACAATCTATTTTATACGCAAAGACGGGGTTATCTCTTTAGAGATATTTCTTGACAGTCATCTCATCTCTTTTGTCCTATTTTTGTATTGCTAGCCTACCGTCGCACCTATAGAAGTTGAAGGTTTCCTTACGATGTTTGCCTTCGCCGTTAAACCGACCGAGTCGGTTGTATATGTTCCGATAACTTACTGATCTCATTGGTGTACATGGTCACCGTTGGAGTCGAAACTGCATCTCACGGGTGACAAATGGGCGTGACGTGAGAACACTTGACCACGAATGTTTCTCATGATCACTGATTAAAATTCTTTGATTTATGAATACCACACTAGAACCTGCCCAGTCATTTTCCCCGTGTGCGCCTTTTATGTACATATGAGATCTCTTTCAAATAAACACCTCCGCTCTTTAGCTCTCAAATAGGACTATGATATGATTCATGTCATGATTGTTGACCTTAGAGTCAACTTGAATGAAGAGGCCCATTCATACATTTTGTGCTCTCCCCATCTCTTTCTATCGTCACACTTCGATTCGGGTGCGAGTGGGACAGATTGTCGTAATGTAAATTGAGCCAATTAAAAATTCGTCAGCCGAGACTGGCCCGAGTCCACCATCTCTAGAATGAGGAATATTTTGTATGTAACGGGGTAACGATATTTTTTTTGAGTTCTTGAAAAAGGCGCTGTAGTTTTCGATGCCAATATAGGGGGTTTTTGGGGGTAAAAAATCGATCGAACTAGGTTTCATTACTGAAAAATCAGAAAACATGTTTAAAAACAGAGCAGCATATTGATTGATGTTAATGCAGTCTGATGAATATGAAATGTAATATTTTATTGTTTTTGTACCACCAACCGCCGAGCAAAGCTCGGTTCCCAGATATTATCATTTATCTTTAGAAATAAGTTTTATTTTACTTTTTAGTCCAGACGATTTTACGGTCCATCCATGTGTAGTGTAAGATATTATATTTTTAGTAGGAAAGTTAGTTTGATTTAAGTATTTGATAAAAAAAAGCATCTAATAGGTATACCTACTTAACTTATAAACAAAAAAATATTTACCATATGAAGATGACCCTATATTGTCCGAACTAAAATGGCAAATTTTAGAAAAACTAAACTGTTGTCTTTTATATTTTAAAGTTTTTAATCGCAATGTTGGATTGAAATGCCATTGAAAAAAAACATAAAAAGCAGTGTAAAATTAAACAGCAAATGCGCTTTATGTCAGTTTTTGTGTAAGCTACAGTAAATTAATGTTAGTTTGACGTGCCGTAAAAAAACAATGACTGACATAATAAAAGAGATTTGTTCCGCACGATTGGACATCAGACATTTTCGCTAAGCTGCAACGAAATGGCAATTAGAATTGCAAGTTGCAGCCGTAAACAACATGCAACTTTGCTTCAATGTAACAGCTGTCAGTGAAAAAAGGAAATAAGTAAGTACTTAGTTATAAGCGAGCAAAAATTATTGTCTCATACTGGCTACTTTTGTGCTTCATTTGTCGTTTTGAGGGTTCCTTACACAAAGAGTGTCAATAAGAACCCAAAGGGTGTCAATAAGAACCTAAAGGGTGTCAATTATAATACAAAGGGTGAGGGTATCGTCCGATACGGAACCCTTCATGCGCGAGTTCTTTGGTCAGGTTTTTTAAGATGCTGATGTAAATTGTGTACCGATCATCAAAGGAATAAATAGCTTGGTGGCATTGTAAATGCAAAGAGATCAAGCGACCTTTTTAAAAAGGATATAGGCACTGATGTTACCGACGGAAGTCTTCTGGTCGTTTAGAAAATAACGGCGCCATTTTGATGACACGCTTTATGTAAGTATTTTTAGATAAGAAACATATTTATCTATAGATAAATTAGTCATTTAAAAATAAAAGGTGTTTCCTCGCTTCCTAGGAATGGTTTTATCTATTTAAACATAACCTTTACTGTATTATTTCTATTTTGATCTTTACTACGTAAAAACTTATACCACCTTAGACTTGTTCTTATTAAAAAGTTAATCCAGCAGTCTAGCTTTGTCCCGTAATTACTACCAGATTAACTTTTTATTAATGAGGGAGACAGGGAATCATTGTCATCATCGGCAGCTTGTTTCTGCCCACTCCTGGGTATAATATAAGTCTCCTCCCTTTTGTGCCAACTTATCAGGTCCTGTGCCAATCGGATCCAGGTCTTCCCCGCAATATGCGTAACGTCGTCGTCGACCCACCTGGCTGCGCCGGTCGACCCACGCTTCTCTTCCCTCTTTCGGCCACCACTCGGTCAGGGAATAATTAAAATAAAATAATTAAACTAGCCCATTTCTCGCATTTACTAACTTGTAGGTAATATGTAACTGAAAATGAAATCATCCAAAAACCTTCCAAAATGCATTGAACTACTATTCAATGCCAAAATGTTTCTAAAGAACCGTTAACTTCTCATTCTAAGCCTCATACTAAAAAGTCAAACAAACTCCGGCGCATGTTAACTATGTAGGTCATTGCCCTTCGGAGGGATCTCTACTCTAATTTATAAACACCATGTTGTTCAGTAGGTGAGAATACAGTGAATTAGTGTCTCATTTCGGCCTAAATTCACAATGCCACTAAACTCACAATGCCACTAAAAGAAAAACAACGGTTTTTGGTTTTTGCAGAAGAAACACTTAAAACCGTAATAAGGAAATAGGTTTTACTAAATATTTACTAAATATTTACTAAAATATATGTTATTTCTTAATAACCGGCCAAGTGCGAGTCGGACTCGAGCACGAAGGGTTCCGTACTATTATCTATAAAAAACCGCAAAAAATAAAACACGTCAGTTGTATGGGAGCCCCCCTTAACATTAAATTTATTTTGTTTTTTTTTTTTTGTATTTGTTGTTATAGCGATAACAGAAATACATCATTTGTGAAAATTTCAACTGTCTAGCTACCACGACGGTTCATGAGATACAGCCTGGTGACAGACAGACAGATGGACGGACGGACAGCGAAGTCCCGTACAGTAATAGGGTCCCGTTTGGCACCCTTTCGGGTACCCTAAAAATTAAGACGATTTTCATAATATCTTAAACATGTAAAAAAAAAAACGGACAAGGTTTAGGTTAGGTTAGGTTGTGATAACTTCGGTCAGTGCACTAACTGTGATGTAATGTTGATTAATGGGACGTCCCTCGAGATCGAGAACGTGGTAGATTTAGCTGATTTTAAACTAAAATGATTCCCTGTCATGCAAAATGGAGTTTTGAATTAGTGGCTAAAAGTAGGATGTGCCATTGCAACCCCGAATGGGAGGGGTCGAAAGTAGGATGTGCCATTGCAGCCCCGAATGGGAGGGGTCGAAAGTAGGATGTGCCATTGCAGCCCCGAATGGGAGGGGTCGAAAGTAGGATGTGCCATTGCAGCCCCGAATGGGAGGGGTCGAAAGTAGGATGTGCCATTGCAGCCCCGAATGGGAGGGGTCGAAAGTAGGATGTGCCATTGCAGCCCCGAATGGGAGGGGTCGAAAGTAGGATGTGCCATTGCAGCCCCGAATGGGAGGGGTCGAAAGTAGGATGTGCCATTGCAGCCCCGAATGGGAGGGGTCGAAAGTAGGATGTGCCATTGCAGCCCCGAATGGGAGGGGTCGAAAGTAGGATGTGCCATTGCAGCCCCGAATGGGAGGGGTCGAAAGTAGGATGTGCCATTGCAGCCCCGAATGGGAGGGGTCGAAAGTAGGATGTGCCATTGCAGCCCCGAATGGGAGGGGTCGAAAGTAGGATGTGCCATTGCAGCCCCGAATGGGAGGGGTCGAAAGTAGGATGTGCCATTGCAGCCCCGAATGGGAGGGGTCGAAAGTAGGATGTGCCATTGCAGCCCCGAATGGGAGGGGTCGAAAGTAGGATGTGCCATTGCAGCCCCGAATGGGAGGGGTCGAAAGTAGGATGTGCCATTGCAGCCCCGAATGGGAGGGGTCGAAAGTAGGATGTGCCATTGCAGCCCCGAATGGGAGGGGTCGAAAGTAGGATGTGCCATTGCAGCCCCGAATGGGAGGGGTCGAAAGTAGGATGTGCCATTGCAGCCCCGAATGGGAGGGGTCGAAAGTAGGATGTGCCATTGCAGCCCCGAATGGGAGGGGTCGAAAGTAGGATGTGCCATTGCAGCCCCGAATGGGAGGGGTCGAAAGTAGGATGTGCCATTGCAGCCCCGAATGGGAGGGGTCGAAAGTAGGATGTGCCATTGCAGCCCCGAATGGGAGGGGTCGAAAGTAGGATGTGCCATTGCAGCCCCGAATGGGAGGGGTCGAAAGTAGGATGTGCCATTGCAGCCCCGAATGGGAGGGGTCGAAAGTAGGATGTGCCATTGCAGCCCCGAATGGGAGGGGTCGAAAGTAGGATGTGCCATTGCAGCCCCGAATGGGAGGGGTCGAAAGTAGGATGTGCCATTGCAGCCCCGAATGGGAGGGGTCGAAAGTAGGATGTGCCATTGCAGCCCCGAATGGGAGGGGTCGAAAGTAGGATGTGCCATTGCAGCCCCGAATGGGAGGGGTCGAAAGTAGGATGTGCCATTGCAGCCCCGAATGGGAGGGGTCGAAAGTAGGATGTGCCATTGCAGCCCCGAATGGGAGGGGTCGAAAGTAGGATGTGCCATTGCAGCCCCGAATGGGAGGGGTCGAAAGTAGCTCGAAAGGCTTTGTAATACTTAAGTATAATACTACTACTACAGGTTGGCATTTAATTAGCTGACCATATTTTGGGGAATGATAGTACCCATAAATACGAACAACTTTCCCAAAGAAACATATAGTCGCAAATGAAAAAAATTTTTAGTCCTCCAATACATTGCCCCGATCAGCTGATTTCAAGTTACCATGGGAGACCCAAAAATTTTTTTCGTTTGCGACCATATGTTCCTCGGGGAAAGTTGCTCGTATTGATGGATACTATCATTCCCCAAAATACGGTCATCTAATTAAATGTCACCCTATATAAATATAACACACTGATGGCACCTACCTACGTCGCTAGTGTCGTTTGAACTTGGCTACACTACACACACTCTCGTGTGAATTTTATAAAAACCTGTTTTACACCCAGTTTCCTGGGCGCTGATTAAAGTTAACAGGTTGGTTAAATCAGCTTCAGCCAATCACGAACCGCTATGACGGAACTTGATTGGCCGAAACTGATTTAACCAACCTGTTAACTTTAATCAGCGCCCAGGAAACTGGGTGTTAGACCGGCATTAGTTAAGTCTGATTCACAGTACTACCCGGTCGACTTAACTTGAGACCTCGCTGACATCTTCCCGCACGATTCAAGATCTCAAGTTAACAGTCAGCCAAGCAGAAAGCTGACCCCCCAGACTCATTAATTCTATACGACAGGGGGTCGGATATCGGCTGGGCTGACTGTAGGTATGCTACACCGATTACTGTTGCAGATACATATTACTTTCGATCGCGATTTCAACCAGACAGCATTATCTATCTAACAATAGTGTGGGGTCATCGCACATAATAAGTATAACAGCGCGGGAGTCAGACAATGAAGGAGCTATGTCGCATATGAAACAATACATATTGTGTAGAGCTGTGGTGTACCAATAAGAAAGTTACGTCTTCCAGTGTAGTGTAATCGAGTTGGAAAATCATAGTTCATCATTTATCAGGGTTCCGTACAAGAAGGGTGCCAAACGAAGTTACTAAGCCTCCGCTGTCCGTCTGTCCGTCTGTCACCAGGCTGTATCTCATGAACCGTGGTAGCTAGACAGTTGAAATTTTCACAGATGATGTATTTCTGTTGCCGCTATAATAAATAACAAATACTAAAAAACAGATGATAATAAATAATAAAGGGGGCTCCCATACAACAGATAGATAATGGTTGATTGGTTTTTATAGATAATGGTACGGAACCCTTCGCGCACAAGTCTGACTCACACATGGCCATTTATTCTCTACACGTGTCGTCAGATTTTAAAACATGCCAAATCCACCCCCAATTTTTCATTGGTTTGATTTTATGAGGGGGCGTACCGTACATGGCTTGTTTTGAAATCTAGCGACACAACTATTTAATGTACTTACAGAATTAGGCACCAAATAAAACATTTAACCCCCCCCAAACACACACTGAAACCTCACTATGGTACTCTACTCTACTACCATTTACAAAAATCGCATAAGTCCATCCAACCGTTTCACCGGTAGGGTGTCATGGACAAATTCACAGACACACCTACAGACAGAAAGACAGACGATTCAAACTTATAACATCCCTCATAGTAATGGGACTTAAAATACTGCGAAGGCGAGCTTATCTCTATTAAGACAAACTCTATCAACAAACCGAGATAGGAAGTAAGATCAAATTACACAGAAAAAAATATAGAAGAACCATATAAATTAGCGCCATAAACTCATAGCATCATGTTTATTCCCATATATACCGGCAGACAAAGGTACACTTGCTTTCACGTTACCCAATGCTCCATCTTCGCTACCAGGGGGCTAGCTCTTCGCCACAGCTCAGGGAGCACTTATCCAGTGGCGAGCGCATAGATACATTTTCCTTTGAAACACAATTTACCAATTTTAGTGCGGCGCAGGGGACGAGATAAGAGAGCTTTGATTGGTCAGCCGCTGTGAAACTGTCAGGCGGCCCGTCATCGTACTTGCGTATGCGAACGTTTGTTGAATACAACAAACATTTGACGAGCCGCATTCCCCCGCAGGCGCAGTCAATTGGATATAGTCTCTGCCACAGCTATATCGATTGAAAGATTTCCTCACGATATTATCACCGTTAGAACGTCAGTCTAGTCAATTCTGAATAATGTATTCAATGAACAGCCTAATTAGTATTCTAAACTGAGTTCACAGTGTGTTGGGGAATCTAGGCAGACATTTCTTGCATGGTTAGCCTTACCGGGCATGTAGCATGTCCTTAGTGCCAATATTGTACCTGCTTGGCGTCCGTCCGTCTGTCTGTTCTACTCGTACGGAATGAGGTGGCATAAGGTAACATAACATAACATAACATAGCGCGTCATGCCGTTTACCATTCCGGGCGACGACGCGTGCAAAGTCACTTGAAATATCATATCGAATATTTTTTTGGTTCTGCGGGTCGATTCTCGCGCCTTCGCTATACGGATATCGAGACCAAAATTGACAGATTCCCGTACGAAATCACTCGATATAGGTGTAGATATCGAATGCGCGAGAATCATGCTCCTGCAAGCAGTTCAAAATAAAACGTAATGTAATAATAATAATAGAATAGCTCCTTATTTAGGGTCCGTACCCGAAGGGTGCCAAACGGGACCCTATTGGGTTATCTTTAGGTTTTGTACAAGCATTGATAATATATTTTTTTGCTATTGTTACCACACCATAGCCATATGCATAGTAACTTTTATAGTAAGGTATTTACCTACCTTATCCTGAGAGTCTGAGAGAGTAACACACACAAGTGTCAATTAATTGAAACAAAAAGTAAAACTTAAAAAATAAGCTGCCAAGTGCGAGTTGGACTCGCGTTGAGAGGGTTTCGTACAGCAATAATAGGACTAGCACCAACAAAATACCCTAAAAGTACCCTAAAATTCAGTTTTTAATACAAACTTTGCACCCCAAGTTTAGTGGGTTAGGGGGTCAAAGTTGTAGATTTCGGAGTTTTTATGGGATATGGGTGCAAACATGTGCTTGCATACCAAATTTCAGATTTTTAGGACTTCGGGAAGCAGGTTTTGATGACATGCGAATCGATCATATTATTGAGCACAATTTTTTCAAAATAAGTCTTAAAAATATAATAAAAATAAATTTAAAATCCTCATATGCGCTTTCATTTGATATGTCACTCGGCATATTTTGATTTTTTTAAATTTTATTTTTATCATTTATATATTTACATTGCACCTCTGTCTTTGAGTCACAGATATTGATATGTGTACCAATTTTCAACTTCATCGGTACAATATGTTCTGAGTAAATTGCCTGTAACGGACCGACAAACGCACGAGTGATCCTACGAGTATAGGGAGGGGTTTCTCCTTCTGAGATACGGAACCCTAAAAACGACTTCCACAAACCCTATTTGATTGGAATAGAAACCAATGTCAAGTGCTTTTTGAGTTTAATACAAACTGTAACTCCCCATTCCCTCCCCCCCCCCTTGGGAAATTAATTTCCTCAAATCCCATCTCAGTGCTACCCAGAGACTATACATATATCCAATATCGGATAAGTGCTCCCTGGTGCTAGCCTACGCTACATAAGGAACCCCTGAACAGAGTTTCATTGCCCGTCAGCCACGCATAGTAGATTGCATTTGTACCTAGTATTGGGCAGTTCTGATGATTCTATCATTAGTTCCGCATCACAATATTATGCTTACCATGAGTAAATGCACGAGTTATTATGAATAACACAAAAAACACTATATAGGTCCGCTTATAATATTTGAAGAGTTCCCTCGCTTTCTCCAGGATCCCATCATCAGATCCTGACCTGGTGTCAATGGGACCAATTGGAAGGTAAAACCTTTCAAACAAAAAAATAATTTTCCAAATCGGTTCATCCGTCTGTTCACACATAAAAAACAAAAATAATCGGTTAAGTGCGGGTCGGTATCGCACACGAAGGGTACCGTACCATCGTACAACAAATCAAAAGCACTCAAAACAATAAAAAAATAAACAAAAAGAAAATTTAAAAAGTTAATGCCTTCACGAGATTTGAACCGACGACCTCCGCTCCGGATTGAGAGTCTACATCATACCGGCTAACCACAACCATGTGGGTTGACGCGAAATATGCTATCATATTTAAATGTGTATGGTTGCCTATGGTTGCTATGACAATAAATAAACAGTTTCAGTCAAGAACTCCATTTTGAAATGCGTAAGTGTATCTAAACACGTCTCTTGTATCGGGGCCCCCTTTAATTTGCAATATCTCTCGTATTTCAGTATTTGTGGTTGGTGCGGCAACAGATATACACATTCTGTGAAAATTTCAGCTTTCTAGCTATTACGGTTCGTGCAGACGGACCCGGTGACAGACAGGACGGACGGACGGACGGACGGACGGACGGACAGACGGACAGCGAAGTCTCAGTAATAGGGTCCCGTTTGGCACCCTTCGGGTACGGTACCCTAAAATTTAAATATCCCGACGAATTGTAAACCTCCTCCTTTTGTCAATCCACCCATAAAAGCTATCCAATTCGTCGATTGCCATACTCCAACAAAATGAAGATAGCCATCAACGAAGGACCATAAAGTACGCTTCGGCAAAAAACAAAAGACGTCGCAAGCCAAAAAAAAAAGTAAGGAAGAAAACACGAGTGTTTGGAATACGAAATGCAGTGTTTACTGCTTCTCGAAATCCGTAATCTTATTTGCTCATCTTTAGATCTGCCCAGATGGTAGGCACATGTCATTGGTATCAAAAACTTAATTCAAGATCTCTAAATCTAATTGAGAGGGTACCAAGAACATGAGTCACATCACAAAGTATGTCATCCCAGTTGCACAGTTAGAGCCCCGATAACCTTACTTGATAAAAATGTACCATATAGTTTTGTTGAAATTAGTCATTGAATAAATGATAATTACAGGATTAAACTATCAAAACGCAAGCGCAGCATAACCCGTAAAGATTCGTAATTCGTAATTTCTTTATTGTAAGTAAAACATACTACTATGCCCAACAGTGGGTTGATACGGGCTGATATGATGATGATGATGATGATTTATTCGTGTTATGTATAACACCAATTTAAAGTAATCTTTGCTATGTAAGCAATATAGTAATACTTAACTGACTTAACTTTTGCTCTTTTATCTGTGGCTCTACCTAATCTAATAACAATGTGCAGAACATATGCCCTGGGCCCAAGTTCTACTAAGTTCACAAGCATATAAGCCTGGCACAAACCTCAATACGAGATATTTGGTATTCTACTAAAACCGGAATCCAATTCACAAGCGCCAGCGTAAAGCCAGCGTACTTCGTATTCTACTGTCCAAAACGTTTACGCTGGCATCAAACTGGTCTGGGTGATTCAACCAGAGTCACATCATCCTATCAATCTCTCCTCCAGCTAGTACATATAGTAGCCAATAAAACAAACTATTTGTGTGCCATCGACACCACTTATCTCATATCTGGGTCGGAACTAGTGCCATCTGGCAATGTGCTTTCAATGCCAGTCGCGGGTTCGATACCCCGAATTGCAATTTTGGGTCATATTTTGTGATGTTTCTGTTGTCTCCTAAATACTTAATAAATATGAAAAGAACTGTTTAAATTCCAATTGTTCGTTAACTAGCAAAAATCGACACGTAATTTGGATAGAGATGGATTTGTCGACAAACCAATTTTATGATATTGAGTTGTTGTACGTATTCATAAGTAGTTTATTGTTTTAACTTATTTAATGTTGTGCACTTGGCTCTACCTGTTGTTCAATTATTTCCTGTCCATCCTAGGTTTGCTGGAAGAAATCTCTTAATAGAGATAAGCTCGCCTTTGTCATGTGTTGTCCATTGTAAAATGTATTATTTTGTGCAATAAAGTATATGAAGATGAAGAGAAGAAATTAGGCCACGAACAAGTAGCGGAATGGAGGCTAATGAAACTGATTATTACAATGTCTGATATGTAAATGTTAAGTGAATGTATTGATGAATTCTATTAGCTTCATTAAGAGATAACAATGTCAAAATGTCATGAATATGAAATTAGATAGGCACAACACAGCACATAACGATATTATAGATATGCATCCTGATAATCTTTAACACGAAAACCAATAAATTAAAGAACAAAGCAATTGATTAATGACACGGACGCATCATCGTCATTACAAATCATTGAACGGTCTCATTATGTGGCCATAGACCATTCATTTGATCCCATTTACATTGTTAATGAGAAAGAAAGCCAACAAACGTAGTTTGTTGAACCTACCAAGCAGAAACAAAACGCACGCTGAAAAACATAACGCAAAAAAATGCCGCGCGCGGGGAAAATAAAAACAAATTGAACCAACATGGATTCTTGTCTTGCATCGTAAATAAACTGGGAATAAAAATGTTCAAGCAATACCAACAGTCAATTTGATTATAATGGTAGGTTAGGCAGACGCAGACAGCATGCTATTAGGTATCTCTGATGCGTGGCGAGAACGCATAGAAAAAATTGGCAGTATGTAAATGGACTTGAGATAGTTTATGTAATAAGAAAATTATGATAATAGATGACAATATGAATAATTGAATATACCTAGATTATAAGATCGTGATCGATATTGTACTTTGTAAGATACTTACATTATTTAAATTGTAGAAGTGTCTCAATTAAAAATCTAGTGAGCTTGTATGTACATGCAAAACATTAATTGTAAATGCACATACAACCTATATCCTCACCCGCCATTCCTATTTGCTCAATAAAGGTGTGTGGAGTTTACAACACCACTTGCACAATTTTAATTGTTTAATTTGACTAAAATAGAGCATTCAGAATTGCACACCACTACACTTAACTCTTGCATTTTACGAGCTTCTTGGCCACCTACAGTCTAAATTATAAACAAAAATTACCTTTTTCACCGTTGTATTATAACATTAGTTAAATTCAATATAAGTACGACTTTCCCAAACTCCATAGTAGATAATTTTAATTCATTTTATATTTTATTAGCATGTGAGTAGGTAATTAAGTTTTAGATTTATACTATTTGTTAAATAAATATCATGGGTCTGATAGCCTGAAATGAACGATAACATTCGATAATACCCGCCTGGCGGGTTCTTGATAATAATGATTTTCCCGTAAGGGTACACACATGGAATATGCGGATTGCAAATTTCCGGTTTTAGCTACCAATTTAAAACTATCTATAGGAATTATTAGGAATACAAGTTTTCAGGTATCAACCTTTTACATACTATTTTATTTTTATTGTTTTGTTATTATATAGTAGTAATATTGTTCAACCTGTGTACCCCTGCGAAGTAACTGTCTCCCATGATACAGGTTTTTCCTACTTTGGGAGGCAGGGACCTTAATGTCTGTAAAATGTTATTATTTTGAACGATAAATTATTATTTATTCTTTATTATACCTACCTACTTTTGCGCTGTGATTGCAATGTGCAACCCTTCAAGAATACCCGGAAACCTATACATACCCCAAGACATGTGCGCTTGAAGACTCGTCAAAGAATTAAAAAACCCGTTTAATAAAGTAAAGTTTTTGATAGTTGTAGTGCATAAAGTATATTTTTAAATTGATGATAAATAAAATAAAGCACAGCATGTTATGCGACGATAAGGATAAATCAACCTTGTTATATTCGTTATCTTATGTTTGCAAATGGTAAATGGTATTTTTCAGCTTATCTGAATGCCACCGTGAACTCTACATTTAATTAAACTCTGGTGCTCCATTCTGGTAGTGTATTTAGGTATGCATTAAAAACTTTCGGGATTCGGCCCGGATAGTTTTGTTATAAGCCAAAAATAGCTTTCGATCGACTATGCAACTACATAAATTTTATCCAGCAGTCTTCTGTTTTATGATACGATTTATTTTTAGACCCTTTTCCTCATAACACAGGAGCATAACGTACGAGTTTTGGATAAACGTACAGATTTGGATCAATTATTTTTTCTATCTATGGAGAAAGATGCGCAGATATATTACGCTTACATATTTATACTTACTTCCGTAGTGTAGAGTTTGTTATTAGGTTCATAAAATAACAGTCCACATAAATACAAAATTCGATACTTATGGTCAAAAATGTTTTTAATGACTGAAATTATTAGTTTCCAATTAATTTCTATTATTTTTTGCTGTAATATTCATATACTTAATTATTATTATTTAAATCAAGAACTGGTCAACTCATTATAAACTGCTTTATTTAACCTGTAGTTATTGTTTTCCTCTATGACTTCAAGTTTACTAATTAGATATTTAATAGTCATTATACTATGGTCACGTCTTCTGTAATTAGGGTTTGTAGGGCGTGCATATTGTTTTGATTCTGATAATAAGACATCACAGTCCAAAAACAACGTTGCAAACGTAGATAATGTAGGATCTGCATTGTAAGTCATAATTATATACTAATGGATTAATCAGTGTTCTTCTATAATTTTGTAATCAACTGTAACTATGTGTTGCTATTCTAGTTAATCGTATCATTGACAGAATGCAGAGATGACTAACCGAACGTCTAATGACACATTTAAATAATATAAAATTCCTCTGATCTAACGTCTATCGCGTTCGTCGTAGCTCATAGTTCAAAATCTTATGACATCATTAACGTAACCAACTGACCTCATCCTCCTCATCTTCATTGTAAAACGGGTCGAGCAGAGAATTCTTCCACGCGATGACATCCGCCGGCATCGCGTATGCATCAGGATCATGTAAATTGGCGTAAAGAGGACTCTCTCTACCTGCCCCTTCGGAACTAGCACTCATAGAACAAGTCTCCACCTCAACACTACCACTACACGAACACCCTTCGTCGGTATAACTGTACTCGATCTCCTCGTAAATGTTTTCGTCTGTCGCGATAGCGTCTTTCACGGGCTCGTAGCCGTCGTCGATCGTGACTGGCGTCATGTCGCCCACTGACTGTGATTGTTTACCGAGACACCTGTCCCTGTCTCCCACCTCCTCAGGTAGGGCGTAGACGGAGTACGGCGGCGGGACGAAGTCTGTGGCACTGTCGAAAGACAACCGAGAAACCGACGCGCGATTCTGATGCAGAATCTTGCGGAGAATCTCATCGGAGTTGTGGTACCCGGAGGAGAAATGCCACATTGCGGAGTACTCGTTTTTTCTGTTGTCATTCTCGTCTGTGTTGCACTCTTGGTACTTCCAGTGGGTTCGCTCGACTCCGGTGACTTCTGTCGTGTTACCTGATTCAACAGGAGGCATGATGTCGACGGTGTCGTAGTAAGAAGACGATGATGAGGGCGTACGCACTGGTATTTTGGTTCGGGGCGGAGGGATAGGTTTCTTTTGCATATTATTCACGGGATTTAAAACTACGTTAACTTTAACTGGCGTGCTGGTTACGAATGACACGTCCGACTGTGTGGTATCACAATCACTGTTTCCCGCACTGTTTACATGGCCATTTATAATTGGTATTATAGTTTGCTCTTCCTCGTTCGCTATCACACTCTGCTGCACGTGCGTTGTGCTGTCTGTATTAGTCACTAGATCACAGTTTACACTTTCGGTTATTTCATCCAGACAATTGTCGAACAGGTCGAGAATGCTGAGTGACACGGGCTCGTTGTGGTTGGGGTCCAAGTTTCTTTGGTACTCGTCGAGTTTGTATATTTCGTTGCCGAGTTGGGAGAGTATTTCGTCGAAGGCGCTGTCGGGGGTGATGCTGGTGTCCGGGTCGGGAGACTCGGGGCGGGGGGCGACTAGAGTCTCGTAGTCCTCAGTGGAGTCGCGGATGACGGTCAGCCAGGCGAGGACGGGCGCGGACCGGCACTGCACTAGTGTTTCCGCGACGGCGTGCGGCACCCAACTTGCAGCCTCGCACATTATGAGGGTCGCCGCGCCGCTCACTTCATGATAACCGGCCCACGGGCATGATTCAGCGCGTTTTTTCCGCGAAGGACTCTTTAAAACCAGTCATTTTGCAACTGCAAGTCTCGATCGACTGTCCTCCTCGAGTGACCGGGCGCCTCGTCGTATCGGCGACATTTGCACTCGGTCGCGATTACTTATCGTTCGACGACATTTCTTCTAATTACGAACGGTTACGAAAACATGTAGAGCCACTTGACCTTTCGCGATAGCAATTTTGTGCGGCCGAGGCGAGCCATCACAGTCAAGACACACTGTATTCTTTCACGATGTTTTGAAACAACAAGCAGGTTGAAATATTTATTTCCTTTGTCCAACTGCGACCGGAAGGAGATTGAAAAAATAAACCGTTTCGTAAATGGAATGCGTCGGTATCGCGCGATCGTCTTCCCGCGGGTTTGAATTAAAAAGTCGGACGGAAGCGTGCGCGCGCGCCGCGGCCACTGCGATAGTGATGTCCAGCGCCAGCACTCTCCAGCAATTAAACCGATGCGCATGAGCCGAGCCTGGCTGCAGCCATCTGACCGACATTCGACGTTATTTCTGTGGCGGGACGAACATGGCGTAACTACTAAAAGCAAATGCAATATTAGACAAATGAAGCGGATCGGACACCAACAGTTGTACCGGGGCCGTATTCATTACGTTCCCAGAACCTGTGTATTGGCCCGTTATCTGTCATTGCTTGTTGACATAGGCCAGATTGCCGGTCGATCGAATTGTCACATTAAACATTCATTAGATAAGGTCATTCATTTCCTTACAATATACTAATGGGCTGATTTGTAATACAGTATAGATACTTTTTATGTATTGCGAGTCCTCATTACCTTCAGGGTAAGTCAGTACAATACATACTTAACAGTGTATACTGTAAACATTTCTCAGAACATTTAACACGTGGCAAAATTTTAAAAACACATCAACTTTCAAACCGCAAACACGGCTTATTGTAAAATTAATACTATGAATATCTAACTACCAGGAAAGAGTAAACGATCCAATACTATTTTTTTAACATCATTGTAATTGCCTTTATGACTCAACTGTTGTTTAATTAAGTTACTTCTTTCCTTAACTTGAGTTTTTGTATGCCTAACGGCTGGACGTCAGATCAAAACTTATATTTAACATCTAAACTTAACTACGTTCCACAATAAAGAATCTGAAATCTGAAACGGTAAAAGTGTACAATTGTACATTTAAAGTGTTTAAAATTCCCTTCTTACCGCAAACATCTAGGTTCATGTTCTCGATAGTATGTAAATGAGGGAAAACCACTAAAATCACAATTAATTAATGTGAAAATGTTCAATTATTTGTTGTTAAATTCCGAGTATCGCATGATTTATGTTGGGTTGACATGTTGTTATGCTTATTGTGAATTCAAGTATATGGAACATTATTAACATTTTATTACATTTGTAGTTAATCGCATAATCATACTTCGTACTAGTACATATTATAACGCGAAACAGGATAAATATTCGATTAAGATATAAACAGAGGTGAATACCAAAAAGTGGCCAAGTGCGAATCAGACTCTCCCATGAAATGTTCCGTTTGAGCTAGGTGTATCACTATCATTATCACTATTGATATATCACTATCATTATCATTCTTCACCAGAAAATAAAATTACTTTGTTTTTCATAGTGTTTGTATATGAATGACAAAGTTATCCTTGCGGATTTAATAAATGTTTTATATCTTAAAAACTACTTATTTTATTTTGTTCAAACCAATTTTCGTTGAAAGTGTATATTATGATATGATACACAGTATATTATATTTTTTTTCACTCTCTTACTTTAAAAGTTAGAGGGGGGGGGGAACATTTTTTCCACTTTGGAAGGGTCTGTCTCTTTAACGATTAACTTTGAGGAAAAATGGTTTCAGGAACCTCAACGTCATTTTAAAGACCTAGACACCATTTTTTTAGACACCCCACACCAAAAAATATTTGGTTTCAGTTCCATGTACGGGCCGCGGGCCCCCCTAAAAAAAATATTTTTTATTTTTGTACAAAAATCGTAAAGTGGTTCACAGAATACATAAAAAGTTTCAGCTGTAAAGTCCTAATAGTTTCAGAATAAAGTTGCTGTGACATACGGACGGACAGAAGGACAGACAGACAGACTTGACGAAACTATAAGTGTTCTTTGTTTCTCTAACGGAACCCTAAAACTACATGTTAGCCCATAACGAATGAGTAAATTCCGGGTACCCGAATTTCCCCGATCACAGCATCACTATCAAAATAAAATAATCAAGATTTCACAATACCGCAAGTGACCGCAACCACTATATATACTCACGAGCTGCCGAATATACTCTTTGATGTCCACAAAAGAGTTTAACACCCCATCATCAATCGTTTCTATATGTTACGGGCCGCAAGTTGGAAACCGCTGGAGCTCTAATGAATGGATAAAGCTGCCTTCAGACATGCATCAGAAAGTACCATTCATGAAGAAATCAGGACATGTCTTTGTACAGCCGATTACATCCCTTCAGGGTTCCAAAATACAGTCCAATCTTGGGGCAAGGTTAGGTTAGGTCTTAGGGCGTTTTGATTTCGTGTGTATTGTCAATGGTTCACTGTTTTAGCTTGCATTTTGTATTAAGATATGAGTTATGTGAATATGCGTTTGACTGAAGTATTGGTGAACTTTAAACACAACATAGCGTCACGCCTTTTCCCATACGGGGTGGCGGAGGAGGCACAATTGTGGCCACTTTGAGCTACTCGACACCCCATTTTTGCGCGACAGGGGGTAGCCCATCGCCGTAGCGATAGAATGATGAAGGTTTCCTCACGATGTCTATGTAAGATGTCTAATATCGAGGCATTCAGCTTGCTTTTCAACCAACTTCAAAAAAGAAGAGGTTCTCGATTCTATACACGTATTTAAATGTAATATTATCAGAAATGCAAAATATTCACACATGTTAGTCTTTTAGGGCTTCCAAACGAGTTTACAAAATTTCATGGGTGTATGTATGTATGTATGTATGTATGTATGAATGTATGTATGTATACATACATAATATGTTTTTAAACGAATTCAATATCGATTCTAATCAAAATGCTTTGCTTTGCTTTGTTATGCCCTTCTTTTCATAGTGGTCCAACATACAGATGAGGCAAACAAAATAACTTTTTCTAAGGATACATATCTATAGAAAATAAATACATTTTATTTTGATGACTTGATATATCAAGGATCTCACATAGACTGTAAAATCAATCTGCAGACATATCGCTCAAGCAATAGACCTATTGACTTGCTAAACCCGGGCCACCGACCCCAGACCCACACAGCGAACCCGAACCGAACCATTCATGCGCAGGAGTGGAAAATACTACAGGCCTAATAGGACTAGTTTCCAGGGACTTAAATTGAAGAAAATTTAGAAAAAACTGCACATTATCCAACCTAACCTAACTAACGTACCTCTGTCAGGGTATCCTAACGAAAAGCTCAAACTCAAATGTTTATTGCGTTCTAAGTGTTGTACAGATGTTACATTATATGTAGGAACTTATGACTTTTCGGGTATTGCACAGGTAATAATCTCGAAATGTAATTTCATTATTCATACCTCGCCTTAATATGACCTTTTAGACGCCTATGGATTCCAACATTCTAGTTGTTGTGTCTTTTGCTTGATGAACCAAATATGTAATCCTGAGGTCACTACCGCCAGTCCTCACACGCAAACTGTCCTAGCACGCCTGTACCGTACATCCAGGGTCTAATTGTGTCGATTAGTTGTAATTACGCCGGACTCATGATGTCCATGAATTGGCCTCATGAGAGACATCTGTTACATCGCCCACGTACGGGTTTTTTTTTTGGGTTTTTGGTTTTGGTGTCTGTGTGTTTCTGCGTATGTGGGTGTAAGTAGACTTTGCGAATAGTAATTATAATTAAGTAGTAAATGAGTTCTGTCAGCGGGTGGATTGAATTTGCGGTCAATCTAAAATTATCGAGTAATAAAGCTTGATGAAGAAGTAGAAGAGGAAGAAAGTTCCTATTTCAGATGATTTCATCCCCCAATTGGTGTCCGCGAGGCTCGGACCAGCCACGTAGCGGTTGGTCTGAGCCGAGCGGTAGCCAATACTATAATACGAGGAATATTTGTATGTAAACATAAATATGTTTTGTGTTCTAGAAAATTAAAAAGAATTCAACTTTCAGCCTACACAATGAATAGCTCAGATTGAATATCTGAGCCTAAAACTGACGAGGAAAACAAAATGCCTGTTTGCTTCTCGTTTGCAGCTGTTTAAAAACAGAGCAGCATATTAATCGATGTTAATGCAGTCTGATGATATGAATATGTTGTATTGTGTTTGTAGCACCAACCGCCGAGCAAAGCAGATATTGCAATTGATCCAGCGATACAGATATTATTTCGGGGCTAGATAGAACCCCCACCATTCAATATAGACAGACAGTAAAGTTTTTTATTACAATCTTACTAATGCTTCAATTCGATACCTCGTCGTAAAGTTTTTATGATTGTATGGTCTGTTTGGAGCCACACGCTTAAATTAAATGTATTAAATATTAGATATGTTTTTAACTATAGATTGAGTGATATACATGAATCCATCCTCTAAAATTAAAGATTGAGTATGTACCTATGTATACAAGTAATGTAAACGATGAAAAAGCTGTACGTCGAATTAGCGACACGCAACGCAGGCAGGTAACAGATTATGATTACTGTCTATGAACTCCTAATTTCCTACAGAACCGCGTCCACCACCCCTGCCACGGAATAATAAAAACTGTTTTTATTATTCCGCGATCCCTGCAGCCTCCCAACGATATTATGGCGCGTGAGTGAAGATTACACAGAGGACACCACTTCCACGCAACTTATGCAATGAACCTGTCAAAAAGCGTAATCTCCACCTGTCACCGCAAGCCGAAAGATCATTGGAAAGCTAGCTGTAGTGCCACCATCTTATCTAGAGAATGAACGATGGCGCCACCATCTACTCCAAGTCTCCACCTGAACAATGAACAGCTTGACAGCGAGCGAAGTGACACTTTCTTAGTGGCGGCATCTCAGTAGAGTGCGTTCGGCACAGACTCTATCGATGGCGTTCGGGTTTATATTGCGCGCGGCGAGAAGCGGAAACTAATTTTGAAGGCAGGTAAAAATACTGGCACTGCCATAGAACGACTCGCACGCTACCGTCACGGTCTTCACCGCCCTTCAGGTGCATTCTAAACCTGGACGCAGTCTAGCTTCCGCTTTGGCCGTTCTACAGCTAAGATGGTGGGTCAGTACCTCCGCATCTGTGTCCTTCGAATAATAGCGACGTCAGATCCATAGGAATTCATTAACATCAACCAAAATCAATTGTCTGCCTGCGTTGCGTGTCGATCAATGCACGTCCAGCTTCAATCGACGTACTTAGATCATGATGATAAATTCAAGTTTAGTGCATGCAAGCAAGTGTATGTCTGTACGTAACTTATTGTTCTTATGTCTCAAGATACATTACAGACTAACAAACTACGAGTACAGTAATGTTTAGTCTCAGAAAACCTTTGATTACACTAACTAATGTATTAATTTATACAGTTGTGCCAAACAGATCATACGATCTATTGGCGCGTAGCAAATTCCTTCTGTACGTTATAATTTAGTGCGAATGTCGATTTACTCGATTGTAATCGAAAGAAATCGAATTTTCACTAACAACAACTAACATACTCGAGATAAGAACATTCTCGGTAGTCCCATTTGAGTAAGTATATTTAAAATAATATAAGAATAACTGTCATCGGAACTAGGTTTTCTAGAATAGATCACTTATCAGAGATAGGCTCACCTTTATGCGGATATTCAATTCAATTCAATTCAAAAAATTTATTGACCATAAAATCATACATATTACTTAGTCAACGTCAATATAATATTAATATTTTTGTATACTACCGCCCGTTCGGAAGTTGTGGGCTTAGGGATGGAGCAAAGAAGGGCAAGAAACCTCCCCCGTACCTCTTTTAAAATATCAGAGCCTTAAAAATACAATGTTATGTATATATATTTTATACGTACGTACGTACGTTTATACGTACGTACGTTTGTACGTACGTTTATATATTTGTACGTACTTCTTGTTGGTACAATAAAGAACGCTAAGAGAGTTTTATCTATACGGGCCAAGGTCTAAGGCGTTAATCGCACAACTCAAATCAATAAAATGATCAATCTAAACCTCTCTATTATGACACTTCTAAACTAGTAACAAAAAACATCAAGCGATCTAAAAGGGGTGACCCCCACGCCACGCCCGGCCCGTATCGTGTCGACGCGTACCTTAAATGATGTATCGTGATGATTGAGTCATGATCATTTTAATGAGCATACGGGTAGATTCACATATTGATATACTCACGCGACTATCGTCCCTGCAAAGCGGTCGCCAGGCCGACAGGAACGCGTGAGTACCCTATGCCAAACTAGTTTTTAGGTTCATTAATCATATATTATTCACTTCCCATTATGACAAAGGTTCATATCAAGTTTCTATTTTACCAATGTCTTCACCTTTACGTCATCTCTTCCTTCCCTTCCTTGACAACTAAAGAAGCCCATGTAGTTTTAACCCCTAATGAGTAGGTAATAAAAGCCAACTGTTGCGTACAAGCAAAGCGTGAAAGTTGCACCTAGAAAAACCGCTTCTATTACCTACGCGCTATGGGTTAAAACTTCATGGGCGTGAACTGTCGAAACGGGCCTTTTATTTTGTGAAGACTGTACTTTACGTTACGTTACGTTACCTGGTTCGCCGACACATCTTATATAACAATAGTTCGCCATTGTTCGGTCGTTCGAGCGGTGTGCTTCTGCGAGAGAAGGGGTTAAATATGTAGAGAATTAACACTTCTTATTAATTGACCGAGCGAGCGAAGCGAGCGAAGCGTCTCCGTTTCAGGTTTGGGCAAAAATGCTTTCGTATGTCCGGTTGTTCTCCTCTACAGGTCGCATTTAAAAACCGATTCTCGTGAAATTTTGTGAGCAGGTTGAAAAAATAAATAGAATTTTTTACTCGAGCCAGTTTTTTGATTTTTTTCAAAATGGCGGAGATATGGGGTTTTAAAATGTAAAAAAATCGCTACAACCCAAACGGCTCGATGAATATTAACAAATGAGGTGTCGTTGGATTTGTAAAGACTATGAGAGTGAAACAAATTATATAATTTTAGTAAAAAGTCAATAGGTTGTATAAAAGATCGCGAAATGTAGTTTACAAAGTTATTGGTGCGGCTACTTTCATACTGCATGTACGTAACCAGGTACATTCATAAGTTTGTATGTGTTATTGAAAGAAAATTATTTGGGTTATTTTTTTTATGTGTGTTTGCAGTTCAGCTTTCCCACCGACATACTCGCGAGGTCTACAGCTCACAGAGCCACTAGTTTTAGATTGACCAGATAGCTAGACGGTGAGATAAGCTTAAACTTATCTCAAGAGGCGATGTGTAAGATAGGATAATTTAAAAATAATTGAAACAAAAAGTAAACTTTAGAAAAAACCGACTTCCACAAACCCTATTTGATTAGATTGAGTTTAATACAAACTGTAACCCCTTATCCCCCCCCTCCCCCTTGGGGAATTAATTTTGTCAAATCCCATATCAGTGCTACCCCACGCGACTAAGGAACCTCTGTACAAAGTTTCATGGCTCTAGGTCCACCGGTTTAGGCTATGCGTTGCCTGCCCGCCAGCCACGCATTGTATTTGTACCTAGTATTGAGCAGATCTGGTGGCCATATGTGGTCTTCATCAGCAGTTCCGCATCACAATATTATGCTATGTGCAGTTGCACGAGTTATTATGAAAAACACATAAATCACTATAGGTCTGCCTATAATATTTGAAGAGTTCTCTCGATTTCTCCAGGATCCCATCATCAGATCCTGACCTGGTGTCAATGGGACCACCCTTGAGGTATTACCTATACGCCGAAAAAAGATTTGTTCAAATCGGTTCATAATTGGCGGAGTTATCGCGTAACAAACATAGAAAAAAAAAAAAAACAAAAAAAAAAAAATTGGTTGCCTGTAAAGTCGGTATACGGGCGAAAGTTTTACGTGACAACGACTTTGAGTGGTAAAATAATTTTAATGTGAATATTCATTCGTATAGTAGGAAGAAGGATGAAATAATAGTAACAATTTAAAACATTTATTTATACAAAGAATTATATTTAACAGGCTAACTGTGCTCGAGTGGAAGGGACGCGAGCCTTTCACTTTTTATGTCTGTCTCTCTCGCTCTTAGGCGGGCTAACCATGCCCGAGTGGAAGGGACGCGTGCCTCTCACTCGCTCTCATTGTGAGCGCATAACGTGAGCGGAGCGTAACGCAGTTTCTTGAAGTGTCACCCGGCAAACCAATTTATAAGACGTTGTCACGTCAAAAAAAAAAACATACGGGTCGAATTGAGAACCTCCTCCTTTTTTTGAAGTCGGTTGAAAATTACTGAAGATGAGCTGAAGCTTCCACTCGCACTGTAAAATGGGTCCTGGCAGAATTACCAGCGTTGCAGTCATCTGCAACACATGCTGAGCCAGGGCCTATTCACTGTGGAATATGCACATGTATAGTTTCTTTCTATATTTTTTTAAGTTTTGTAAGAATCTTTATTGTATTTGTGTGTATTCTTACAGTGAATAAATGGATTATCTATCTATCTATCTATCTATCTGAAGTAAATAGATACCACCTTAAACATTTGTATGGACTTGTCAATGGCACTCGAGTTTAGCGTAAACTCACGATCTAGATACTATTCGACTCCACGTACCATTCGTTCCGTGACGCGTTTCGTTTTCATAAAACCGTGAAGCCAGTTGACTTACCTGAAAAATAAAAGAATAAAAAACCATAAATATATCATCCACAAACCCAACATTATTGAACTATGAAAACGTCTTTTCCGGTTTATAATAGCCAGCACCCTGTGTGTGGTGAACTCATTTAGTTTTTAGGGTTCCGCTGTCCAACTTTTATTGTAGAGTTGAACAACCACAAACTATGATAGGTACTCTCTGTCTGTACATTCCTTTATTTAAATGACGGTTGCTTAAATATGATAGGTATTTATTTATTTTTATTGCAACTGTCAAAAGTTTATTCACTAGCTTAAAATAAAAATTAATAATAATAATAAGGGTAGTATTCAATTGCAAACCAAAAACCTAAACGCTCCTAAGATTTGCTCATCAAACCAACAAAAAATGTAGCAAGTTCGATGGTGCGTTGGTTTTTGCAGTTCTTACATGACTATCACGACACAAGTTCTGTATTATTATTATTATTATTTTTTTCAATACGCAATACATTTTTGTTATAGTGCGTGTACCATGTATGTATACAATGTATAGTGTATAAGTGTTTTATGTATGATCTATCTATCTATTAAAGGGGGTTTCGTTTCACTCATCCTCTTTAGCAATCGCCTACTTCTCAGACTACTACGCCCTAATATTTAGTAAGCAAACCACTATTTTTCAGATGCTTTTAAATATATTTTATAAATAATTATATGTTACTGTATTATTAATTTGAACATAATGCTTAAATTTCTAATTAACTTAATGCTTATCAGGGCGAGCGTGGAGAGTCACACGTTAGTTTAGTTAGTATCATTTATGAAGAAGCACACCTAGGTTTGATAAAGCATAGTGATTTGAGTTCATGTTTAGGTAACGTCGTGCCTGTCGACATGAATAAAAATAGTATTTTCCAAATAAATCTAACAAGTTATGAATATGTGTATGTATGTATGCCGATAGTAAAATTAAAACTGCACCATGTATAGACATTAAAAAACCTACGGAACCCTTACAAACGTTTCGCCCATCCGCACTTGGATGGTAGCAGGTAGGTAGCAGTTTTCATCTCCAATAAAGGATGTGGTTCTCTCTCCGAAGATTTATCGCTAAGAATGGACATTAAACAGTGGAAAGCTGGGTTAATAAAATCAGTGAGTTGCATCAATGTATGGGTGCCCCTGAAGTTAAATCATTTCTGGGTGGTCAGTCAGTAAAGTTAAAGTAAAGGTAGCCTATCATTGTCCCCACCGAGAGGCACAAGCCTCTACTATAAATAATTATAGTATCTGTGATAGCAAGTACTTTTACCTAAAAAAACGTTCAAGTGCGAGCAGGACTCGCGGACTAAGGGTTCTGATTACACCTGGAGAGCGTTACACGTGTAATTAAATTAGGTTTCCACATAAAAAACTAAAGTAATATAATGTCATCCATGTAAACTAAATTTAAAAAAAAATTGCAGAAAGACATTGCAGTTTCAGATTTTTTTTGGGTCCATTGCGATTACTATGAAAATCCAACATTTTCACAGCATAAACGGTCGTAGTGTTCGATTGCGTTGACCTAAAAGGTTGATTTTTTCACAGCCATGCGACCACGACCACAGACCTTAACACTGTGCCTTAACATAACAAATGATATATATATAAACAGCTTGATACGTCTATAAATGGTCGCGTTCTTGATATAAATGGTCTTGCTTGACACACACAGACGAACAGACGGACGGACGGACGGACAACAAAGTGATCCTGGGTTCCTTTTTTTCCCTAAAAAACAATATGGAACCCTAAAAAACAATACGTAGATGCCAAAGCTTCAAAGCTGTAAACAGCTCTAATCACACTTATATGTTATTATCTCTTCTGTGCTTATGTGAAGCAAATTACAAGTAGCGCCATCTGTTTCTAAACACTTCAATCGCTTAGCAGCGACACATTAGTAGGGAGGATGCGAATAACTAGTTACTAAACGCACCGCTAGATGGCGTAACCCGTGACAAAACATTTTGATTGATTCTTCGACCGTGTTTTACAATGTTCGCTAGATATACTAATAAAGACTGACTCTTCTTTCAATCAGCAGGATGATGGTTCTTTTGTCACAAGAAGAGTTTGTGTAAGTCTTACGTATCCTACCCTATCCTATGTGATGTAGGTAGGTATGACCTAAGTAAGTAAGTATGTATGTCCTAGCTTTAAACTTATTTTCTGACTAAATTTTTATCCCTTGGAAATGGCGGATCGGCCATTAAAAATTGAAAGTAATTGATATAAATTACCCACAGATGAGCGGTGGAGATATATTGTGTGCAAAGGCGAACTTATAATCTACCTATCGTTTAATTTCTTTACAGTTTTGCTTTTAATCTCACTTTCAAACCCATCCAAGTTCATGTTTCTCCATTTTGGAAACCAACGGTCACGGTTGCGCAATTTAATTACCGATTAACAAGAGTTTAATTGCCTTAACGCACGCCGGAGCATGGAAGGAAAATATCGTGCGATCTTCAACCTTGTGCCCTTGTGATAGGAAGGTTGTTTTACTCTCTATTGAATTTATCTTAATCACAAGGTCGAATATACTACATAGGTATGTACTGTATTTATGTCGGTTTTGTTTGGGAAAGTAATGCATTTAGCATTAGCACGGCTATCTGTACTGTATCTGTCAGTTTCTGATTTATATTTATTAATCTTCTGTGATCAAGTTCCGCACCGCACCGTACCGTACGTTTACGGGCGTTAAATGAACTTACATAAACGTACTGATTTCGTCTCGACAAGGGGACGAATTGGGTACGGAGACGGAAATACGCGTACCATATAAGCGCGCGTAAGTTTAGTTTAGCTCCGGCGATGGGCGTGCCCCCTGTCACGCACAAAAAGTGGGCACAGTTGAGCCTCTGCCACCCCGTATGGGAAAAGGCGAGTTGAAAAGCAAAATAAATATCTGTCTCTAATGCTGTGATCAGGGAGCACTTATCCAGTGGAGAGCGCATAGATACATTTTCCTTTGAAACACAACTCACCAATTTACGGGCGGCGGGGGACGAGGTAAGAGAGCTGTGATTGGTCAGCCGCTGCGAAACTGTCTGGCGGCCCGTCATCGTACATAGGTTGCGTATGCGAACGTTTGTTGAATACAACAAACGTTTGTCGAGCCGCATGCGCCCCGCAGGCGCAGTCAATTGGATTATAGTCTCCGGCTGTGATAAACAAAGCCATCAATGACCATCAGTTTTTATTTCCAGTAGCATCAGTCCAATAATAAATCAGAGTCAAAACACCGGATGTGACGTAGCGGTTTAATAACAAAATTACTCTGGGGCCCGGAGCTCGCTCTATTTATATCCGACTGCCTCTGAACTAGGGTTGGGTGTGTTTTTGCGTGTTTAGATCATTTTACATCATTTATCTATCCACTCAAAGGTCCGCTGGTTCATCCATTCCACTTTCCATAGTAATGTTTTAATCTCGATGTGGGTAGATTGAAAATGGCGGGCCGTGGACTTTGGACGGGCATACGAGTACCTGAGGCGTTACACTAGCCCCCTGTCACGTAGGATCACTGTCTTAACGTTTAAAACAACGAAGCTTTGTACAGTCCGTGTATGATTTGAATGTATACGTTGAGTTGGTTACGGAAAGCCACACAGACTCTTCATACTTCAGCCTCCTTTTTGTCGAGGATTAGATCAGAATATTTCCGTCCCTGTTGGCTACAAGCCTCATCCATTCTGTGCCAACTGTGCCAAACGAAAGTTTTTCTCCGCGATATTGGTAATGCCATCGACCCATCAGCTGCTGTCAGAGACTATATATCCAATTGACTGCGCACTGACTATTTGTTTTTAACCGACTCCCCAAAGGAGGAGGTTTCGTCCGGATGTTTTTTTTTTTATATGTATGTGCCCCGAATGCGCCTAGACGGATGGACCGATTTGGAAAATTATTTTTTGTTTGAAAGGGTTTACTTACCTTCCCATTGGTACCATGGACCACCAGGTCAGGATCTGATAATGGGATCCTGGAGAAATCGAGGGAACTCTTCAAATATTATAGGCAGTCCTATAGTGATTATTGTGTTTTTAGTAATAATAACTCGTGCATTTACTCACGGTAAGCATAATATTGTGATACGGAACTGCTGATGAAGACCACATATGGCCATCAGAACTAAACTGCTCAATACTAGGTACAAATACAATGCGTGGCTGACGGGCAGGCAACGCATAGCCTAAGCCGGTGGATCTAGAGCCATGAAACTTAGTACAGAGGTTCCTTAGTAGCGGGGGTAGCACTGAGATGGGATTTGACAAAATTAAGTCCCCATTGGGCGATATGGGGTTACAGTTTGTATTAAACTCAATCTAATCAAATAGGGTTTGTGGAAGTCGGTTTTTTCTAAAGTTATTTTTTTATTTCAATTATTCTTTTACCAGCCACCACCTCTCGTTTCGGGACCGACTACACGTCAAAACAATAGACACAAAGATCCATGACCCCAATCCTAGTGGGTTTGGTTCGACGCCAAACAGTCTGCCCCAAATATCCCACTGATATCCGGCTGTTTTTCATCCCAAATAAAAAAATAAAAATAAAATAAAATTTAGCTGCAGGATAACCTGGCCCTGTCGCCTCGAGATAAGGTCCAAAGTAAGAAAGTTGAGTGTGTTTTAGATGTTTTGGGAAAGGCTTACCTAGGCATTGAAATTGAAAATAAGAGGTATGTTTTTTTAATGAGGCTAATATTTGTAATAAAATAAGTGAGGCGGGAGATGGCAATAAATAGCGTTAGAAAGTACGTCATTAACTCCGAGTTACACCATGGGTTACACGAAACTTTAGCATTACTTAGCATCAGAAACAAACGACAATCCTATAAGATTGTAAGGTGACAACATAAAATTTTAAAACCGTTTGTAAGTGCTTCTTACCTTATCAGCAGTTTGAGCATCCCCCTGTCGTCTCTCTGTCTCCCTTCTATCGTCTAATTAAATTCCCGTTCCCACAGTACCTATGTTGTAAGCCTGGACTAATTTATGTATGTAGGTACCATCAGATAACTCGGCTCCATTTCAAAATTCGACGTTAACTCAAGAATGGTATACCAAGGTACAAAGAAGGTACAGAGTAATGTGGTGTGGGTGTTTGTGTATTACCTTATTAGGCTGTGGGTGGTACATACATTAACAATAATGATATTTTAATACCACTTACTTTACTACACTACTATGAACCTAACTATATAACCAAAAATTATAGATTTCGCCAAAAATATATACAAAAGCTTTAAATAACGAAGCAACCCGCACCGCAGCAAAACAGCCGCAGCCACTAATATACAGGGTGACATTTAATTAGCTGACCATATTTCGGGGAATGATAGTACCCATCATTGTGAACAACTTTCCCTATGAAACATATGGTCACAAACGAAAAAAATTATTTGGGTCTCCCATAGGGCAATGTACTGGGGGACGAAAAATTATTTTCATTTGCGACCATATGTTTCATAGGGAAAGTTGTTCACAATGATGGGTACTATCATTCCTCAAAATATGGTCAGCTAATTTAATTTCACTCTGTATAAGTTATTTAGATATTTAGCTCGTAGGAATTAGCTGGGCTGAGGCCTAGAATCTAGGCCATCATAGAAATCACTAAATTGGCGCTAAGATTGCGAATTGGGTGCTCATGATGAGTTTCTATGAGTTCTTTCAAGTATGTATTGAATATTGGCCAACATAATTTGTCCATCCCATCCCGTATAAAAGATTTTTTATTTGTCTTATCTGCGTATTACAACAGCTAACCATCCTTTAGACTGACAATACATCCAAATAAGCATTATACAATGGCTCTCCAGTGAAGAAGAGGTACCTACCTATAATACACAAGAAGGCCGGCACTGGTACCTATCGATTTATAGTTTTAGTACCACTGAGTTACACGCATAATGGCCGTTACACACTTGCCTGCTCCTGCGTCGATCTAGGAAGGGGGGCGGTCGGAGCAATGTCGGAGCTGCTCTACACGCACGCCTGCAAGGAAGGAATCACTGCTTCCGCCACTCAAAATACAACTCAAAGTCTAAAACGCTAAATTTTCGCTTGATCGTCTCTCGAGATTATCGCTGCCCCTGCCGCAGGGCAGGGCGAGCCATAGAAATTGCCGCTGCTTGCCTACACACTTCACGATCAAAGAAGCAATTGAAGGTCATCCCCACTTTTTGACCGCCCCCTTCCCAGATCGCCGCAGGAGCAGGCATGTGAGTAGCGGCTTTAAATTCCAAGTTCCAATTAAGTCAATAAGTGGCTGTAAACAGGACATGCCATAGCACCGGGACCTGGCTTCCCGGAACAAGTTCCATGCTAGCTGTCTATGTCTACCGCGGTACCGTTAGGTGCACTGGGGCCTTGTTCTGTTACGGAAAACGCACAAAGATAGCGTATCGATTGCTCGCAAGGGCGCAAAATTCAGTGTTTAGCTTATCAGGGTTCCTATCTTGTAGCTGTATAGTAGTTCTACTACTTAGGGGCAATCTTGTAACTGGTTCGCCAAAACATCTTATATAACAATAGTTCGCCATTGTTCGGTCGTTCGAGCGGTGTGCTTCTGCGAGTGAATGGATTTAAACTCAGACCCTCTGACTACCTTTGTTTTTGTTTTTCAAAAGTCGTTTATTGACATAAAACACATAAATGCTTCAACAAAAACACCGCGATTGACAAAACATAACGTAAATAAGTTTGCAGGCTCATTTGCCTATAATAACCGGCCAAGTGCGAGTCGGACTCGCGCACGAAGGGTTCCGTGCCATTATCTATAAAAAACCGCAAAAAAAAATGTATGGGAGCCCCCCTAAATATTAATTTAATTTTAATTAAATTATTTATTTTTTAAGTAAATAATATACTCAATATATTGTGAACATTTTAAGCGTCTACCTGCTACCATTATCAATATCGAGCAAAAATGAGCAAAAAAATCACGTTTGTTGTATGGGAGCCCCCCTTAATATTAAATTTCTTTTGATTTTTAGTATTTGTTGTTATAGCGGCAACAGAAATACATCATCTGTGAAAATTTCAACTATCTAGCTACCACGGTTCATGAGATACAGTCTGGTGACAGACGGACGGACGGACGGACGGACGGACGGACGGACGGACGGAACGGACGGACGGACGGACAGACGGACAACGAAGTCTCAGTAATAGGGTCCCGTTTGGCACCCTTCGGGTACGGAACCCTAAAAACTATAAAACATGTATTTTGGAACTGACGGGTCTAAGCTAATTACCAATCATGTAATACGTACATGTAAACTTTGAATAGTTACATTTTACCTTTAAGACACCCCCATAGGGTGCATGACAGGAGACGTCTGAAAATATCTATTGCAAGGGATGAAAGCATAAGTTCCCCTAATTTTATCTAATGTCAAATATTTTTCTTTTGTGGCCAGGAGAACCAGCAGAAGGGTTGATAGACGGTCAGATAAACATGTGAAATGTCAAATTCCTCAGATCAACAGATAAACAGAGGGGTTACTATCAACTCTTATAGCAGGACCTAAACCGGGCAGTTTTGCTTTTTTAATACCAGACACTGTGGGCTATTCTTGAGGTGTCAAAACCACTAAACTAGAGGAACTAAAGGCACTAAACTGACAACCTATTCAAATCCGACAGCTCTTGCCTTGCGCGGTGGCCACAGATTCCATTTTCAAACACACGATTTTAATTAGTTTAGTTAGTATAGTTCGTGTCGCATTCGGAATCGCAGCCAATGTTATGAATTTGTATGAAAAAAGCAGAACTGCCCGGTTTAGGTCCTGCTATAAGAGTTGATAGTAACCCACCAGACAGATAAACGCTATCAGAGGCCAGAGAGAAATATCTGCCCTTAGTGACCTAGCCTTTCAGATGAGTCTAGGGTTGCCAGATGGCCGGGAAATCCGGGAAAGCCCCGGAATTTTGCGTCTGGTCCCGTGTCCAGTAATTACACTTTAATGTCCCGGAATTCCCGAAAACGAGTCCAATTCAAGCGAGCAAGCGTGGTCGCCGCATACACGACGATGTATTGATAAGCGAGTGAGAGCGATATTCACATAGGTAATGACCTAAATACATGTATAGCATAAGATTTTAATATAATATTATATGTGTAAACGGTGATTTGCATTTTATTTTTCTTTAAAAATACCACCACGTTTATAATAAATGAATTTTAATATAGGTAATGAAACTTAAAATCTAACCAACTTTGGTAACCCTAAAATGTCCAGGAATTGATAAGGCTACATCTGGCAACCCTAGATGAGTCCCTCGCTCGACTCTCCCGCCCGCGATGGGCGGCAAAAGCCTGAGTAAGAAAAGGACAACAGGCTTGTGGCCTGTCAGGTCAAAATAGATACTTTTTATGAACTGTCAAAACGGAACTTTTGTTCCTGAGTTCTATGAAATTACAACAGAAGAGACGTCATGTAAGTGTAAAAGTGCCATCAAATGTTGTCTTTTTTGCACAAAATTGACTTTATAAAATATATCTGCTGGAAATATACAATTCTGAGAATGTCAAGCCATTTTGTACATAATGTAAACAACTTAAGACTTGTTCCTAGATTTATTGGATTACCTTGGCCACAAGCCTATTCCATCGTCAAATCGACTGTAATAGGCAGAGGAATCCGGCTGTATTGAAAATCAAAACCAATGTCAAGGCCGACAAGAATCTCTTCCGAAGCAAGTCAAATGTCCAACTTTCTAAAGTAAAAAACCGGCCAAGTGTGAGTGGGACTCGCGCACCAAGGGTTCCGAAGAAACACAAGTTTTTTGTGGAACACACTGGTTTTCGGATAATTTCATTAACCCGCTTGTGCTTTATAAGACCTTGCTTCGTGCTACATGATTCTAGGTCAGAGGGAAGTACCCTGGTAGGCTATGCTGTAGGTTCTGATTATTTTGCGATTATTAGGCAGATTCAGCTTTCCGGCATACATACTTATTTATCTTTTGACGTATGCGTTGACCTAAGTTTTCAGAACGATTAAATACCAGCCTTATAAAAGTATTGTGTTCCGCCTCCCGTACGTAGCTAACTGAGTTCACATACTTTGGAGAGCAGTCGAGAACCATATTTTGTGCATGTTTTAATAATGTAATTTTGATTGTTATCTGTTTTGTGAACCAAATTAATAAATATATAAATAAATACAGAGAGACAGTCGGGCATACGCACAACGAAATCATCCTACGCGTATCATGTTTACTTTCCCTGGGTACGGAACCCTAAAAATAACAAAACAAGAGAAAGAGGTCTTGAGCCGCCCGACCTTCAAGGTGCACAAACCAGTTTAGTATGTAAGGAGGTTGTGAAGTATAGTATCTCTTTTCTTGCAGTTGTTACTTTTAGACTAGCAAAGCTTAGTGCCACTACTACGCTAGTACTATTACTTATTCTGTGCCACTACTTCGAAGGCGAGTCAACACTGTTCTCTGAATAACTTTGACAACCCTCACGAAAACTACGAAAACTGACTAGTTTGACATGGATCTTGGACCGATTTGAGCTGAACATGACAGACTTTTGACAGATGACATCTGACTTCAACTAGACTACAGAGCTCTTATCTGTAAAATGGCCAAAGCGGAAACTACTGACGCCTCTTTGAAAACGTCCTTAGCTGTCAGTTTGTATGCATGCATGTGCATGGTGTATTCATAATTCATAATTTCTTTATTGCACACAAAAAGTTACATAGGACAGTAAAAAACATAGAAAACGTGTACAAAGGCGAGCTTATCTCTAATAAGAGATCTCTTCCAGCAAACCAAATAGGGATGAGACAGGTATTATGCTGTTCAGCTGGAGATTTGGAGTTGATGGTGGCGCCATCGCTCATTAATTCATCATACAGATAAGATGTAACGTCCATTTTATGGTTTTCATCTTTCCACATAGATTTGACAGGTGTCGGTCTAGTTGCCAATGCGACTGTCAGACGTACACCCGTTTGCACTAAACGTAACTTAGGCTTGTCCTAGTTAAGATACGCCTAAGGCTAAGAACAGCCTAACCATAGACTAAAATGTATGGCTTAGGGATGGCCTAAGGTTTGTGCATTTTTTTTTTTGCTAGAAGCAGCAAAGATCTTATGCGATTCTTATTTTTAGTCCAAACGGGTTGTAATCAAGCTGCCCAGTGATTACTTTCTCAGTGGCTGCCCTTGGGCTCTCTGACACAGCTTTACGACTACTACCACCGAGTAGCGATAGTATGAAGGTATAAATAAGGATAAGTATGATACATTTAAGCACTTGGCAAACACCCTCAAGAGTCATATTTCACGTCTACGAGAAACGTTTCATCTCGTTAAGTTCAAGGTTAAGTAGCCTTGGCATCCGCGCACTGCGCATCCCCCCTTCCTATACCTACCACCCTCCCCCCCCCCCCCCCCCTCGCGCTGGGAGACTCCACAGCTTCCCACTGTTAGGGTGGAATTTTCAGGCTGTTCAGAAGCCAAACGAATCTGTGTGTGAAATCATAATTTATGCCCTTTAAATAACGAAGTAAAGGGACCTACTTTATGAATTAACTACCTAAACCGTCAAGTTAGGACTTGAGTTAGAACTTTTCTAGAATTAACTCAGCTCCATACAAATGTATGGAGTAGTACACAAGTTAAGAAATGAGAAGGATAAGATTAGAGCTGTCTGCTAGGCAAGCTATGAAAATAGAAGGGTAAGAGGAAACCTGTAGAATAATCCCGTGCCCAAAGACCCTCTCTAGAAGAGTGACATAAAAAGTAATAAAAATCGGTTAAGTGCGGGTCGGTATCGCACACGAAGGGTACCGTACCATCGTACAACAAATCAAAAGCACTCAAAACAATAAAAAAATAAACAAAAAGAAAATTTAAAAAGTTTATGTCTTCACGAGATTTGAACCGAGACGACCTCCGGATTGAGAGTCTACATCATCTACATCTACAGGTACCACAACCATGTGGGTTGACGCGAAATATGCTATCATATTTAAATGTGTAGTATATGTGTCTATGACATGGTTGCTATGACAATAAATAAACAGTTTCAGTCAAGATCTCCATTTTAAAATGCGTAAGTGTATCTAAACACGTCTCTTGTATCGGGGCCCCCTTTAATTTGCAATATCTCTCGTATTTCAGTATTTGTGGTTGGTGCGGCAACAGATATACACATTCTGTGAAAATTTCAGCTTTCTAGCTATTACGGTTCGTGCAGACGGACCCGGTGACAGACAGGACGGACGGACAGACGGACAGCGAAGTCTCAGTAATAGGGTCCCGTTTGGCACCCTTCGGGTACGGTACCCTAAAAATGAATAACAATAATAATAATAAATAATAATAATAATCGGTTAAGTGCGGGTCGGTATCGCACACGAAGGGTACCGTACCATCGTACAACAAATCAAAAGCACTCAAAACAATAAAAAAATAAACAAATAGAAAATGATTTTTCCAACTTAACCTAATTTGGAGCAATATTTTGTGGTTGCTACATAATGATGAGATATACAATAAAATATACGGCCTCACCCTAAGTTAGGTTAAACCTGTACTATAGGAAGTGGTTGCATCCGCCTGGGGGTTTGAAACTTGAAGTCTACCGAATTACACTTTGAACCGGCCTTCAAATAAAATAGTCAAAACCATTATTCTACGACTTTTGATAGTAGTTAATGTACCTACCTAGTTAGTTATTATTTAACTAAATGCTACCAAACAATGTAGATCAAAATTGGCCCGATTAGAGGAACAACAAATTCTCGCTATCATTGATATTAAACCAGTCGTAGTACCTATATACAGCTAACTAACAGTTATCTTACTAACCGGTAACTTGTCAAGGTATTCGCTAATTAGTAGGTACTGTTAGAACAATTAGAGACATGGATGGAGACTAGGAAAATTACTAAGTGTTAGTCTAGAAATTATGATGTTATCAGACGTAAGGCATTGAAAGTAAGGGATGTCTTTATGACATATTTTTATGGATTTATTAACTGGTTCGCCGACACATCTTACTTCTATAAAAATAGTTCGCCATTGTTCGGTCGTTCGAGCGGTGTGCTTCTGCGAGTGAAGTGTCGCTTTTTGCTGAAATCTCTTCAAATATAAGCATTTGTTTCTACCAATCCCATTAATTAGGACGAAATTAGTAGATAACGTTAAGAATTCTACTCCCGCCATCCTCGCTTGTTCAATTTATTATTATTCAAAATTCCCACCTTCCCCAGTTTAAGTATTTGTAGTCCTGTTTGCCCCGCTAAGAAAAACATAAAAGGCATTAGATAGAAAAATGTTTACTAGTTTAGATAATCCTTAATAATAATAACAACAACAAATCATAATTACCTAGATATATTACCTAAGTTAAATTATTTTGTTTTTATTTTTGAATAAGTAAATTATTTAAAATTTTATTAATACTTATAAAAACGTAAATAGGTTTTCTGATTATCTTAAAAGTAAACGGGTGGTATATGTTGGAGTATCGTTAACTGTTATTAGCAGTACATTGTCGGTCATGCATGCATGCTAGGCTGGAATACCATTTTAATCGTAATTTACGCCATATAGTTATTGTTATTGTATATTGTAATTAGGTCTCCTTACGTATTTCATTCTGTCATGGCTTCTATTAATGAAAACGTGAGTCATCCATCACATTTAAGTAAATAACTTGAGGATAATATTATGAGCATGAAAGGACTAAAACAAAAATAAAACACATTAATCTGGAAATCTGAAAGTAAAGATGGGTTATCGAAAGTTAAAACATAAAAAAAAATATTCTAAAAAAACTTGATAACAGATTGCACCGTTTTAGAAAACCACTTTCGTTATCCTTATTTCGAAGATAAATAAATACGGAAGTGATTAGTGTCTGTGTTTGTATATGGACATATCATTAATAATTAACACAGCAACTAACGAAGTATCAAGATTTTTTAAGTAAGTTCACAACTTACAATATCTGATTTTAACGTAAAAAATCTTTTTCACAATTCGGTTGTATTTTCATATAATTTGTATTTTCTCTCAACATTATTATTAGTTTTAGCGTGCTACTATGACATTTCAGTCTGTCCTTTAAGAAAAAATATAGCACGTCTGCCATTAGACTCTATAGCAGGAAAAAGGAAAATAAATACTGAAAGGGCATCGCATTATTTTACGGACAATACCTAATAGTTGCAGCACGAAATTGAAATCGAATCGTATTATCCCGGACTTCGTGCTACAGTTACTTTGATGGCTGCTCGGCCCACATTCAAAAAGCTTTCTATTTCGCAATCGACTACCGAGATAGTATTGCACAGCATCAACTATGTCTATTGCAGACGGTCACGAACGCTGCTCCCAATTTTGCGATTTTGCCGCTAGAAGTGGCAAACTTTAAAAGTTAATTTAGCCCAATAACGTATGCAATCGAGAGGCACAGACTTTTACTCGGCCTACCACCTAGCAACAAAAATTCTAGCAAACTTTTGACCATTTGTATTTTGAGAAATGAAACTGTTTTAAACAATGTTACCTGGACCCTTTACGATAGCATATTTTATGGAATTGGCTTTCAGAACCTCGACCCGCCATTGGTTGTATCATCTAGCGAATTTCTGGCAACAGCAACACTTGCTGATGAGTCTAGTAACGTGGTATTTTTAGAGTTGGCAACACTGGTCACGTAAATAGACGGGAGTATTGTATCCGTTTGACAAAATGACTCCATTTGGCCAGCTAAATGTAGATGAGATCTCGATTGGTTGCATTGTTGAGGGGATTTTTGTTTCATTTTATCTGCTTGTATTATGAACCGGAGAGAATCATCTTTGATGCGTTTTGCAAATTAGAAGATGGTGGTGATGGTGAAGCATAACTGTTTAATAGGGAAATAGGGCTTTAATTGCTTTGGGGAACCAGTCTTCTGGATGATGTAATCAGGTCTTTTTTACGGAATTCGGTTAAAATAATTTTATTTAGGAGAGTTACACGAGTAATAAAGTTACCCATCATCGTTTCCTCTACCCAATTTACCCTCGACTCAACGACTCACCTAACTGACGAGATTGTTGTAAAAATAGGATGCTATGACCAAGTTAAAAAACTGTAAAGCAGAAACTTAGAATACGGTGTAACACATCTTTGAAGCTTTAATAATTCAGTTTCGAGTGCAACATTCTGATCCGCCATTTCTAAAGTAAAACAATGTGCGGTGAAATCCGCATCAAAAGAGCAAGTGAACGGCTGGCCTCGTGCCGCTGCTAACTATAACTATAGATAGTAGATAACATTTATAACACGTAATGTTACCTCGGTGGGCTAACTAAACCAAATACTGCTGGATATATGACTAAACACGTGTTGTGTTTTCAGGACCTACCTTCCTTGGTAAATACGTTTGATGACACTGGGAGATTTGGTGGTATTCATAAAACCAAGGGATTTTATCTTAAATTAATTAATTATTAAGATTAGAAGAACAAGAATTAGAATTGTAGAAGATCTTTGTAAGATACAAATTTTTCAAATATTTTTTGTTTGTATTTCTTGGTTTCATCAAAATCATCCATTATCTTCCAAGGTCATCAGAGTTCTTTTACCATATTAGACCTTTACCATATTAGAAAATACAGTCTTTTTCGCAAAATACTTTGCTTTGGTTGGGTTGGCCTGGCCACTAGCCCGACTGTTGGATTATTCGATTTAGAATCGATTGTACAAAAACTAATCTGGGAAACCGCCACACTTGATGTTTGGTTGGCTACTCTGTATTTAAAAAGTTAGTTCATAGCTGTGCTATAAAAGGCGTTGTAACCGCCCAGACCCTCCTTGTTTCTGGTGTGTTCTCAAGCTGATAGGACATAGTCGTATAGCCTTCCAAGTACGTAAATTCCCGCCAATATAAGGAATTGAGTTAAACTACTAAACCGTCGTTTCTCTAAATCTTAACTCTGCAAATAGGCTCATACCCAATAGGTTATGTGCCCAGGTGCCGCGAAATGAATCTACTGTGCAAATATTAGCTAAATTTCAAAAATGGAAACGAAAAGACCAAAACGTAAAATCCAACCTTTTGCTGGTGAAAAATACGCAGCATGGAAGTTTCGAATTCGCGCGTTACTAAGTGAGATAAACTTCAAAGTGATATTCCCCTCGTGAGCCACTTCACCACATTCGACGAGCTGATTTCGGAGTTGTTGGCGGCCGGCGCAAAACTTGATGAGACTGACAAGTTCATGCGGCGGCGCAGCTGAACGAAGAATCGACGCCCGCGCCAGATGAGTTCTCAGGCTTCGCATTCATGACGGGCGACTACCAACAAGAGGACGAGCGATTGGAGAACAAGATAACGTTCCTGTTGGACTCTGGAGCGTCCGACCACATCATAAACAGGGAAGTTTTCTTCTACATCTGCTCAAACCTAACCACACCATGTATAGTCTAACCCGTAGTTTACGAGATTATCCCACACACTCGAAGTAGTTGTTGAAGTTATGAGTTAAACCAGAATTATTGCTGGATTACTATTTATTGATGTTACGATACATGATGTTACGATACATGATGATGATGATACAGTTGTATAAAGACTCAGCTAAGCTATAGTTAAATATCATACAAGTAAGCCCGCATGACGCGTGACTTAAACTAGGTTGCTGATCACAATATTGTGCGGCGTGACCGTACACATCAGTTAAAATTTTAATTGCTAAAACTGGACAATTTATTTCAGCAACGAAGAAGGGATCAATTCAAGTTGTGAGCGATACAGGTGCTTTTCTGCCCCGAAGTGCTGTACAACGGCTGCTGTCGGTGTCCAAAATGCAGCGAGCCAGCCTGAGCGTTGTTTTCGACCAACATGGAGCCCACATCACTGACTGAGGTGGTAAGAAGCTCATGAATGGTATGTGTTGAAACAACTTATTTGCTATAATGTTATCTGTGATAGTGCATCGCTCTGTTTCCCAAATATGCACGAACAACAGTGACTATGAATTATGGCATCAACGATTGAGTAAAAATAAATTCCAGGAAATAAAAGGCATTGATATGATGGACGATATAAAACTAATTGAATCAGTGGTTCCTAACGAAAAATTGTGTGAACCGTGCATTACTGGAAAACAGACGATCGGTAGTAACAGAGAGTAAGGATAAATAGCCAGTAAAGCGACCATTGTATAGCGCCATTCAGATGTGTGCGCGCCTATCACTCCTCCAACAATTGATAACAAAAATTACTTTATATTGTTTGTCGATCAATTCACACACTATTGCGTAACTTACCTGATAAATAACTTATAAATCAGATGTGTTCGCTTGTTTCAAAGACTTTTTGCAAAGTGTGAAGCTAAATTCAATTCAAAATTAGTAAATCTCTACTGTGATAACGGTGGCGAGTATTTATCCACCGAGGTAAAAAAAAAAAAAAAATTGCGTGCATAAAGGTATATATATCATTAAACGGTTCCACGAACGCCTCAACTCAATGGTGTTTCAGAGCGTATGGTAAAAACGATAACTGAGAAAGCCCGTGCTATGATTCATGTCATAAGGCAAAGTTAGATAAAGTATTTTGGGGCGAAGCAGTTTTAACTGCAGTGCATTTAATAAATCTAACACCAACGAGGGCATTGAAACAATCTCAGACACCATATGAGTTATGGCATGGTAAAAGCCGGTTCTAAAATACCTAAGGGTCTATGTCCATAATAAAACCAGTAAGGCAAAGTTTGACGACAAATCGTTAAAAAAAAAAAAAAAACTGGTGGGCTATGAACCAAACGGATATAAAGTTTGGAGTGTAGAATGCGAAAGGTTTGTGACTGTGATAAAAGTTATAATAAATGAGACAAATTTCCAACCAAGGAATCCAGGCCTAAGTTTAAGCCTGAAGAGAATGTTCAAAATTCTCATGACAAAACTGATAATAATGATGGTCTATCTAAATCAGTGTCAAAGTCTCAGTGTAGAAATAACTCTGATGCAGATCAGGTGAAATCTGACCACAGTCCAAACAAAATTCGTAAATTATGTAGTGACCCAGACCCAAAAACGCAAAACAATGACATACCTATTAAAATCACAGATGAGAGTAAAAGCACAGATTAATAAAAAGGTAAAAGTAATTAATTGAGGAGGAGCGATAGAATCAGAGGTCAGTGTATGTCATGATCTTATGATGAAACTGATGATTAATATTTACCAGTGTGCTCAATCATTGATTTGTAAAGTACCTAGTTCATTTGAAAAGATAAAAACTAGAGATGATAGAATTCATTGGGATAGCACAATAAAATATGAATTAAACTCCCTTAAGAAAAATAATACTTGGTCAATACAATACCAATTGTAAATGGATTTTCACTATCAAACATAACGAATATGAAAAACCTTTAAGATATAAAGCTCGACTTGTAGCTAGAGGTTTCAGTCAAGAATATCTCGTAGACTACAATGAAACATTTGCGCCTGTAGCTAGGATTGCTAGTTTTAGATTGATAATTACTTTTTGCAAATCAAAATAACTTACTGGTTCATCATTTAGATGTTAAAACTGCCTTTTTAAATGGTAAGTTAAAAAAAAAAAAATCTACATGGAAATTCCTGAAGGGTAATTTATACAGGCAACAAAGTATGCAAGCAGGCTGCAAGATGTTGGTTTGAAGTCTTTGAGTAATCCCTAAAAGAGAAAGGTTTCAAAATTCGGATGTTGATAAGTGTATATATGTATTAGATAAAGGAGAAATTCATAAAAACATTTATATAGTACTATACGTCGATGATTTAGTCGTTGCGTGTGCGATGTCCAAACAATGAATAATTTTAAAATGTATCTAATGAGCAAATTTAAAATGACTCATATGAATGAGATAAAATTATTTCTAGGTATAAGAATAACTAGATAAAATGGTACATTAGATAAAAGTTTGTATATAAAACCAATACTGTGTAAATATAATATGCAGGACTGCAATCCAGCAAGTACTCCTCTAGAAAGTAAACCTAATTATGAAGCTCTGAATTCAGACGTTAAATATGATGCGCCCTGTAAAATTCTTATAGGCTGTTTGATGTATGTTATGCTATGTTCTCGGCCAGATCTAAGTGCGAGTGTCAATATATTGAGCAGATACACAAATAAGAATAATAAGGAGTTGTGGCAATGTCTGAAAAGAATGCTTAGATACCTGAAGGGCACAATTAATTTAAAATTAGTGTATAAAAGAGGTAATTTTGAGAATGTACTGTGTGGGTATGCAGATTCCGATTGAGGTGGAGATAAAAGTGATACACGTAGTACAACAGGATATATATTTTAGTCTTTCCATAATTGTACAATAACATGGTGTACAGAAAGTGTACAGAATGTGTAAGAAACAGTCCTCCGTTGCAGCTTCTTCGACAGAAGCGGAATATATGGCACTGTATGAGGCTGTAAAGGAAGCTTCATGGTTAAAATCACTAATGTTAAGCAATAACATACAAATTGTAACACCCATTACCATTTTTGAAGCAATAACGGCTGTATCAGTATTGCGAAGAATCCTACAAGCCACAAAAGGTCCAAGTATATAGATATTAAATATTACTTGACCCGTGAAAAAGTAGAGAAAAATGTAATTAAAATTAAATTACATACCAACAGGTGCACAACTGGCACATCTGATGACGAAGCCGCTTAATCAGTTTTCAAAAATTAAGAGTGGACATGGGTCTACAATAAATGTTTGTGTTACAAGTATGTACATTAACAAAATCATTGTTTAAAAATGATAATATTAAGTTAAATTATTATGACATGATCTGACTAGGTTTTTCTGGGTTTTCCCTAGTCCTTGCAACGAATGTTGGATCATAACAATATATAATTACTCCCAGCAGTTACTTGGAAGGAAATATGTTCTGTGTAGGTATTGCAATATGTATACCTTAATTATAAAATGATTTTAAAATCATGATCAGTTTTTGAGGGGGCGTGTTGGATTATTCGATTTAGAATCGATTGTACAAAAACTAATCTGGGAAACCGCCACACTTGATGTTTGGTTGGCTACTCTGTATTTAAAAAGTTAGTTCATAGCTGTGCTATAAAAGGCGTTGTAACCGCCCAGACCCTCCTTGTTTCTGGTGTGTTCTCAAGCTGATAGGACATAGTCGTATAGCCTTCCAAGTACGTAAATTCCCGCCAATATAAGGAATTGAGTTAAACTACTAAACCGTCGTTTCTCTAAATCTTAACTCTGCAAATAGGCTCATACCCAATACCGACACCCCTCCATCAACCCGCATTGAAAAAGCATGGTGTTGTTTGGCTCAATCTTGCTCGTATGCCCAGTATTGCCCAGGGTGGGCATGGGCTACTGTTATTTTTAATGAATAGGTATTATAATAATTTTTGCTTTGGACTTCATTTTCGATTTTTCGAATAACTGGTAAGTCTAACTGAAGAACCCAAAATTAACCGCTCGTAAGAATTCCTTCATGGCAATTTCAGAATTGGTGGCGTGATTTGATCACCAATTGACCGCTGAACTAATGAACAACCACGACGATGATAGAGACATTAAAGCGATCAAGATTAGTTTACTATTGCAAAAATAAGTAAATAGTTCAATTCAATTGTACATCAAATCCGAAAATATTCACCTGTTGGATTATGATCATAATTCGAGTTCTCAGCCCAACTCGTTTGCTTAGGATACTTAGTTGATTTTGACACCTCAATAGATAGATTCGTACTTATTCATACTTGATATTACTATAACACTATAAATATCATCGTACTTCGATACCAGTGAAGTTTCCTACGCACCTCAAGAAGTAGATCATAATAGTTTATCATAGTGCAAGAAACATCACTTCCCCGCGAGACTCAGGCGCAGCAGCTGAACAAACAAAAAAAACACACTTTGACTTCATTACGAATGGTGAGAAAGTAAACTTAAAGTGGCCCTTGTATTTATGTCAGAATACAGGATGTCCTACTATATCTAGTCCTTTAGGGATTCAAGGTCCATCAACAACAGAATTCTCAAATTTTCTGGATTTTACTCTGTGCCGTGTTTGATCATCATTTATCTTGGTTACTCAGTAACATTCTTTTTGTTTTTCAACCGATTATCGATTTCAATCTAATTTTATTTATCCTTATCATTGGTAATTTCTTCGTATAAGTAAGCGAGGTTGTTGGTTGCTATTTAATACGCTTTCATTACGTCTTGTTGTAACTAAATAACACGGAGCGGCAAATCTTGGAACGGACACCCACTTCTAGTTCTTATATCATTATGAAACTTGGGGTGTGTATGTAGTTCCGATGACAATACAATAGTATGGTACCATCGAGCTGGTCTGATGATGGAGCTCGAAGGTCGGAGGTGGAACCTAAAAAGCGATGGTCATGCAATTAACGCATCGTAGCGCGCTTGGAAGATTCTTCGTTAGATGGACCGGCTCGGGCGGAGTTTTTGCATGAGAACTTCATTCATCTTGCACCTCTGCCTAAACCTATAATATTTCAGCTCCATACCTCAAGAAAGAGACAATTGTGCATCTTTAGTCTAAGTATCAATAATGAGAACGCCACAAAAAGCCTAACCAGTTATTAACTCACTTTTATATCAAGGCATTCAAACTGATCTTTTTCTCCGTATTCTCTATCGCATTGTTAATAAGAGCTAGTCTAAGATATAACTGATTATATAAACAAGAGATAGGCTATGTTTTGTCTCGTGCTTGAGAATTCCCACGGTAAGGCTGTGTTGGTGTCGAGGCGACTTTAGAATTATAATCATATCGGATATGAATTACCTTTCCATTCAATGAAGCGATATCATGATCTACTGCTTTTGTGTGTAATATTAGATTTGTATCTCTCTCTCTATTATTTTTCTTCATACGGTTAGGTACTTAATAATCTTAATTCTTGGAATGCTGAAGCGCTTGATAATTTTAATGAGAATTGGGAGTATTTGTCAAATGCCAAAGAATGAAATCATTGATATTTTTTCGTAGGCTCTCCAAAACCGTGCATCATTTATGAACTATAGTGTTTCAAATTACTTTGTTAATACCTATACTTACGAAATAAATATTGAATGAGTTTATCTAAAATATAAAATAGAGATAATGAAATGGTGATTAATGATTATGTGTGTGCACTGATACGAAGTAAAAATAAATAAAACAGGTACGGGGTGTCACTCCGCTAAGTAGGTACCTATCTACGGCCGGCGTGCCTCGCCACGAGGCATTTTTCAGAAGGTTGCCGCTCAGCTCTCGCTCCATGTGAAAACAAATGACGCCGAAAACAACCGAGTGCGAGTCGCAACGCAACCCTGCGTGATCGGCATCGTTTCAATGATGTCTAATGGAATATCAACACTTGTGTCAGTATAAATTTCGCATGCGATCAAATGAAAGTCTTTCAGAAGTTTTTTTTTGTACCTAAGCATGACTTTCGTTCGGGTGTGAACCTTTTGTCCGTAGTACATTAGTTATTATAAACACACTGTTATGCCATCTATAGTATCCAAGTTGCTGCAATTACCAATACGATTTAAAAACTGTTTCCAATGATCGCTACGATTAGGATTTAAGTAGTAATTTACTACACGGAGAATACTTTAACATACCTACCTACATACGCTCTGGTAACTATTTTTGTGCATGCTTATTGAAACAGTGCTTGCGTCATACTATCAAATAAATTATTGGCACTTCAACACTATTATGGTTATTATCACACAATTATCACGGGTAACTGAACAAACATTTTAAAACAAACAAAATACGTAGGACTAGTATTTAACTAATTAAACGAGTACCAATAATATCAAGCAGCACCTAATGAAGTATAAACGTATTTTAATTCCTATCTATATTATACTTAAAACATATTTTTTCACTCCTATCTTCCTACTCCTCCTCCTGCTCTGTGTGCATCGAAAGATAATTGAAAACTTCTACCGTTGATGATTTTCTACAAGTTGCATGATTAGTTTAATATTTAAGCATTTCCTACAGTCTACTATGATTTATGTTATGACAATTACAGCAACACTATTACTATTCACTCGGACATCCACACGTACGCAAGCTAATCTGCATACAAATTACAACATACACTGTACTAACAGAACAATTATCAACTTTTTGTCGTTACACTTGTTCATAGTTGCATCAAAAATGCTTCATACTGACAGTTCTACGTAATTATCTACGTAGGTACACAATACATAACTTACATTACAGTTGAATAATAACCTACCAACCGACCACATCACCTGTACTGATTAAGCCTAAACAAATAAATAAAATAACCGCCACGAATCACGATCAGCATAAATGCAATTTGCATTTATTTTCTCTTGTGCCAAACGGAGCAATATTATTGTAAAATTATTCCCGATATCCCCATTCGGTTTATTAAATGTTTTAATAATTTCCAAAATCTCTTACAAATGACTGAAAAATACTTGAGGTAAACGATTTTTTTGGGAAACTAATGTTATAATTTATCCCCACTGGGCTAGCGGGACAAATACTAACATTGGATGTCTAAAAAAATACAATGCGTCAAAGCTATCTTACCAAGTTAATAAACTGACAATTCATTTGTTAGTACTTATCATGGAGAAAATTAGAAATGTGCAATTTTATTACTATCATTTGCTCTATGATTCAAACTCCTTTAATTTTAATTAATGTATTCAGATTTTTACACATTGCGCCGCATTATTAACAGTTTTGAATTATTGTGTAGGCAGGACACACAACACAATTTGAAACCAGAGTCCTTTCAATTTCAGTGCAGATTTCGATTTCAGCATTCCTATTCTATGCATATTGTGTTCGTAAGTACCTGTTGCTTATGCTTGTTGTGTGAAAAAACTAACTTAGATCGATTTATCTGATTGTTGGGGATTGTTGTGTCTACAATCGAGGATTTCCTGTGGCGATGTCACTTGATCGGTGGAAACGACACCCGTAGCTTGTGGTCAGATAGTAGATGCATTGTGGATTAAATTATATAAACCCGGGATCTTATACGCGTGTACAAATACTTTATTATTTATTGATGTATCTGCCACGCCGTATAGTAAAAGCCATGACGCTATGTTTTTGTTCATTGTTTTATAGACGAACATTATTAAAAATATATAAATAATAATAACAATAATCGACAATGCCCACATTAAACCACTGCTAAGTATACTTATGTATTTTTCTTCTTTTGGCCTACCGTTTTAGTGTCTACCAGCACAGCAGTGGCGACGATAACAAGTAAAATAAAAGCCTAATTTTATCCTACAATTAAACTTTACGTAGAATGCTTTTGGCCCCACGTCAGGAAACCCTGGGTCATAGGAACCAAAAACATCGACATCATTTTCAATAGGTAGGTAGGTATGTCATTCAAGGGCTTATATCAGTACAGACTAAAAGTGATAGGGATAATTATAGACTTTCCATTGCCTCCCTCCCTAAAGATCCAAGTATCGATCAATACCACATACCAGAACACATACTAGAAGAACTCACTTCTGTCACGTGTCCATCTATAACAGACATTTATATGCAAATGTCTCATCCATCGTGAGAAAGTTAGAAACAAATGCAAAATGGCGAGTCGAATACTTTCAACAGTTATGTTAGGTAGGTAGTGCTACAGTCTACACAGGAGTTAGTTACCAGTCTACGTAACGTACCTAGTAAGCTGCATAGCTGCGGCGATGGTCTAGCCCCCTGTTACGCAAAATAGAATATTGGATCACTTGCTTGTCGTGCTTCTGCCAGCCCGTATGGAAAAAATCGTGACGTTATGGTAACTTAAGTTATGTTTGCTGTCATCTGCTATGCTATGCTATTTGCAGTCTACATTAGCCTACATTCAATCCAGAACTCATTGGATTCTCCTGTACTACAAATCCTAAATGATTCACGATGCATAGACTTCAAACCAAAATCTCAAAATAAAATCCAATTTGCCTTCACCAAAACATAAACCCACACCCTCTTTCGAATGGCTTTCAACAGCTTTCAACCTTCTGCCGATGACAGACAACGCAAGGCCAATCTTCCATTCATTCAATTGCCATCTTCCTGGCAATCAGTCCCCCTCCCACCTCATCTCGTCACTGCAACCTCACCCCGCTTCCTGTGAGGAGATGTGGTATAGACAGCGTGCAATGTCACGTTAAGTTTATAGAGTCAGCATCAAGATTTTAAAAAGATCTACACATCGTTAACAACCAGAAATGTATCTAGGTAAGACAGCGAAAGTTTTAAAAATATCTTAACATGTGGACACAGTTTCTCTGCCATCGTGACGCTATATAGGTAGTTGAGTGTAAACATGGTACTTTTAAAAAATACTGAAGTACAGTATCACGAAATTAGTTCCAGATAAAACTATGCAACCCGCAAGATAAGCTTTGTGCAGATAAAGCTCCGCAACTTGCGACGTATAGGCGTAATATAACGGAGTGGGCAGACCTCAACCTAGGTCAGGGTCAGGGGCAAGGTCAACCTCAGGCCGGTGATAAAGTCTCCCATATTCTCAATAAAAGCTGAAAGGTTCGTCAGACATCACATCAGAGACAATCGTTACGGTATGTTTAAGTGCCGCCAGCTAGAACGTGCGTAAATAATCTCGAGAAGACGTTTGAACATTTTTGTATGAAGCTTTGGAAACTGGCGTACTTGCATAGCATACCCTAAAATTTGGGTTTTTGTGGACCTACACGAAAAAAAAATTTTTAGGGTAAAACACAATTCTCATTTTGTTGTTTTGCCCACCCGACATTTTGTCAAAGTACATTTGTTTGTAATTGAATTCTTAATCGATGGATAGGTATATGTTTTTTGTAGGTGTATTACGAAAAATGCGACATTTAAGGGAATTTCAACTACCTATCCTATAAGTATCCCAGAAAGGTTAAATGTTCTTTGACAATTTCATATTTTGAATGGAGTTGTCGAAGTTTACGCGAGTTTTTAGCGTAAGTATAGTAGACGCCAAACAACTTGAACAAATGACCTTGCATGCGCAGAAACCATCTGATATATGAAACTGCGCACCACGGTATGGGGTGCGGGACGCGGCGTGCGGAAGGAGCATCGCATCGAGCGCGCCTAGCCACGCTATTGGTAGATCAGTTTCCCGCTTTGAGTTCACGTCTCGTCGCTGCCCAATACACTTGCGTGCAGTGAAATCACGGATAAAAAATGCCTCGACGTCCGAACGTAGTTTTAAAAAGGCAAGCCAGAAAGATGGTATATGATGAGTTTTCTATCGATGGAGATATTATTATGTTTTATAGGTGTACGTGGAAAAACGTAATTTTAGGGAATTTCAATCGTAGGTATCCCATAAAAAATCTTGTCTTTTGTTAAATCATTATTCTTTGTTAATAGACACCAATAAAGACGACAAATGTCGCTAAATAATTTACAGTTTTATTTTGATAGTCATATCCACAGACCATTAAATCTGTATAGTTCGCAGCAAATGTACCTACTTCGCGTGTCTCAAACAGTTATTGTGCACCTGTTACAGCTCAGTCCCTCATGCAAATGGTACAGTATATTTTCTCATTTTCTATCGATTGAACTAAGTAAGTATATAGTATTGTGCACTAAGATTCATGCAGTATACTGTAGGTACGATTTGTTTTGAGAATTTTAAGTGCGTCGTTTTTTGGCACGTAAGTGTACATGCGCAAACTTTCCCCCACCACGTCACATTTTGCTCAAGATGTTTGGCGTTACCTATACCTAGTTAGAGTTTATGTTTATTCAAACTGGCCACGCTTGTTAGTTTAAAAATTGCTACAAATTGGAGCAAGCCCGTCCCCGTACTCATTGACCAAAGACCCACCGGGCCAACAACGGTCAATGGGTCAGTGGCCCTGTTCTCGGGTTCTACCTATTATTAGAAAACGCGACAGCGTTCATGAAATTTTCCCGGGAAATGGAGCGTGTCGAGTCCGTAGACAATTTTGAACGCAGCCATTTCACGTCTCGAATTACGTAAACAAAAATGACTCTTGAGCGACTTTTTGCAATGTCAGTATTTTATTTATTTATTTAATTACTTATAGTTTGTTCCAGCTTGGAAGCCACATGACAGATGACAGAACAGAACCTAAATTAATAATGTTTACTTTTTAAAGTCTAGGGATGTTATGTTATGTTACCAAAATAATTGGAAATAATCGAAATTGTATTCAGTTGAACTAATAGAAGAGTTGTCATCGTCGTGACTGCTATCCGCAATAAAATTAGGGATAGGTATTATTATTTGATTTTCAATAATATTGTGTATTCTGATACTATCTCTTTGAAAGTACCGTGACGTCCTTTGTTTTGTGTACAACTTTTCCCCAGTCTTCTTTAGGGACATTTGCAAATGCAGTTTTCACTGCATGAACTGCACTTGAACTGAAGAATAAAATGTTATACATCTTTCCAATTTACAAATGTTTAAAAGGATTTATCGAATTTTGTATGCAATATCCCAAAAAAATATTTTTTTTAAATTATAATATTTAAAAATTTAAATAAAAAATTAAATCAGATCAAGATGTAGTTTCTAATTAAGGATTTAGACTTCGTGCTATCCGCTTGTGGAACGCACTCCCCTGCACCATCATCAGGGATAGTCCTACTCTCAATATTTTTAAGAATCGTGTGAAGAAGCATTACCTGTCTTTATAGAATTATAGGTAGTATGTATAGTATTTATTATTTTATATATATTATATACACATATTTCATATTTATTTACATAAGTATGCACTAGTTTATGTAGTCTATTGATTTGTAAGTAATAATTATATGTATTGTACACATGGGTCTACTCCTGCTCAGCAATCCACCTGTCTCATCCCTATTTGGTTTGCTGGAATAGATCTCTTATTAGAGATAAGCTCGCCTTTGTACACGTTTTCTATGTAACTGTTTGTGTGCAATAAAGAAATTATGAATTATGAATTATGAATCCCCTCACTAACAGACTAAGACCGACACATCTGTCAGATCACATAATTGACCTGTTATCTTTTTTCCACTTTAGTCAAATACAAAATGTTTATTTTGGAGATTTAGTTTATATTTCCGAATCAATATTATTTCCCCATAAATAAAATCGCTAAGTATAGTTTGATGTAGCAGCGTCCTTGTACCAACTTATATGCCATATTTGGTACCCTATCGATTACACTATCACTATATTGTAGGTAGGTAGGTAACTAGGTAGGTAGGTAGGTAGGTAACTATGTAGGTAGGTAGGTAGGTACTCCGGTTTCCATGAATGGATGGTAAAGTCAGTGAGCCGTAACTTTTCCGGTTTGCTGTCAACGCGAGTTGCTGGGCAGACTAGATAGGTAGGTTTGGTATTTTCTTTAGGTTGATAGGTATGTATTATACCTACCTGCCTGGGTATCAACATAACAGTGAAACCAAATAAATATTTATTAACTACCTACCTAGGTATCTAACTATCACTGCTGTGTGACCAACTTGGTCAGTCATACCTACAGGGACATATACATATACACTGCCACAGATATTAGACACTGCGTATTATAGGTGAAACCAAAAATTACAAAATCGAGCGATATTTCGCAGGTAAATAAATGTTTTTAAACGTTTGTTTTTAAATGTTAAATAAACTTTAATCAATAGTAAGTGAGAAAATGTTTATTTTACTGTTATAATATTATTGACACGAGACCAGTTGTTGCACTACACCCTCTTTTTCGAATATTTGTGTTTTTTTTAACATTTACATACAGGCACATACATTGCTTCTGGCCCCACACTAGGATACCCGTGTCATGGGAACCAGAAACAGCGACATCACAAACATGTAAACATCCAAGACCTGGGGTTTGTTCCCCAGCCGGGAATCGAACCCCGGACCTCTCGCATGATAGACAGATGCGCAACCGTTACGCCACAGAGGTCATCGATATTTTAAGGGCTTTGGGGCACAATTGATATTGAATCCAAATTTTACTTGCTTAATACATGTACTAGAGCACTGATTCCGCACAGCACACCACCTTTTTGAAATACGAAAAAAAAGCCATACAAGCACGCTCCTGCGGTCAGAAGTTAGGAAGGTAGGTAGCAAGGTGTACCTCATTATAATGGCGTAGTCCCGCTGTCCCCATTGCCTTTTTTTGGCATCGAAATTGCAATAAAATAATTTACTTTCAGTCCCGTTGTCCCCATCGCCTCTGTCCTCCCTCACTGAATGGGGACAGAGGTAATGGGGACAACGGGACTACATCATTTTTTTTTACCTAAGAGCTGGCGCCACTTATAACTACGTAGGGTACCTGCCAGGTGGGTACTGCAGCCAGCAAATAATAATAAAATTAGAAAGGAAGCATTACAAAGTCGCATTGTATGAAACCTCACACAATGCAAAACCAAAACGAACGCACCTCGATACAAATGCAACCTCCTTACAGTCAAAAAGGCCAAAACACAATCGACCTTGAAATCGGGGAGGCAGTCGCTCACGTCCGAAGGAATTACTCGGAACCCACAGCCCTTCACGTCCTTCCCGGGTAGTGCTAACGAGCGACAAATCATCGTCATCATAGTCATCAAATCATCTCAAGACATTATAATTTCCAGGTTCTCAAATGAGAACCTGACCACTTGACACTGGCAAAATTAACCTCAAAAGAGGTTAGGACGCCATTAATAAAAAGAAGAAGAAGAAGAAGAAGAAGACCTTGAAATCAGCTGTTTCCTGTCAAAGTCAACCGATTGACGCGCAGAAATGCCATAAAAACCACAAAAAAACACCAAATGCCCAATATCTAAATTGTGCGGAGTATTCTTCATATTTAACCACCTACCTGTGTGAACCGATCCTCCTCAGCATTGAGGAGATCACCAACCGAGGATGCCTTCGCCTGTGTGGCCAGATGCTTCCGGTTGTTCAACACGAAGGACAACTCATCCAGGTAACGTAGCGTTTTCGCCATTTCCCACTCACTTTCCACACAGCACGAACAACCAAAATATCTCCAAGTGTTGGGTTGTTTTATTTTACTGCACTGTTTCACGTATGTCGAAGGAGGTCGGGCATGACGCGTTCCTCTTTGGTGGGAGTCTCGCGGTCGACTGCTGAACTGAGGCGCGCAGCGCAGTCGCTCGCTTGGTTGAGGGCAAAGAGTGGCGCGCAGATGTAGCGAGTGTTGAAATAAACTTGCATTTGTATGGTCTGCTGTGATGGTCTGCTGTGTTTGGGAGTTTTAGATTTAGAAGAACCTAGGTATCCTCCCTTAGAACTTTTCCGTTCAGATCCATCTGAGTCTTTTATACCAGTAGAAACAACGTTATCATTCTTTGCTTTGCTCAACTCAATATTTACAACTTTTTAAAACGGTTGAAAAGTAGATCCTCACGTAACAACCGTGGCCATATCTGGCTAGAAGAGTGTATAAAAGAACATCGAACCTTTCTGAAGAAATTCCCCGAAAATACGCTTTTCCGGTGTACACCTATAAAACATGTCCATCGATAGAGAATTTAATTACAAACAACAAATGTTCTTTTACAAAATGTCGTAAATAAGTAGTAGCGTTTATGAGATAATTCAATTTGAATAAGTATGTAATTTATTAATATCCTGTAAGAACAGGTAGACCTCGCGAGCCCTTATACCCATTCAGTAACCGATATAATGCTACAGCAAACTTCCTTCCTCGGGGAAAACCCCCTCTGCTCCCCCCTTTTAGATTTTTCTTCGCAACATCTTGTGTAGAATGAAATCCTCAGGATGCCTCTAAATAATTGAAATCCGTCGATAAATAATAACGCTACAGCAAAGTAGTACCATATTGTCCCCCAATCAAAAATCAAGAAAAACTTCATTTTTTAGTAAATCAAGGAACTTGTGTGTCTATTTTCCTAGAAAATCGTTTACAAAATGCTAGAGTACAGACAGAGACAGACTGACAGAGAGAAAAATCATTTCTGTCTGGCTAATCTCGAAACTGGACGCTTCGCTCGCATCGCTCGCTCTGTCAATTACTGACCTAAATTAGAAACACTATAAATTGGATTTTCTAAACATCCTAAAGCAAAAAATATAAAAAATCATTAAAAACAAAATCATAACACCATAATCATTACGCCTTTTCCCATCCGGGGTGGCAGAGGAATAATCGTGTCGTGTCTACTTTTAGGCATACTTAATACTCCATTTAGCGTTTAAGGAGGCAAGCCCATTGCTACAGCTATATTGAAGATTTCCTTGGCGGTGTCTGTCCCAGTCACAATAAAATTCATTACCTGCGCCCGCCCCATTAATTGTTTGTACTGTGCCATCTCTAGCAACTTCCAACTCTTTGCTCTCTCAATAGAACTTGATTCATTTTACCGTTTTCGTTTCATCTCACTGCCTGGCCTGGAGTAGATGCCTTCCTCGGTGTTACGTAAGGCAACAACGCCTCCAGTTAGTGTGCCATACCATTGGAACTGAGACAGTAGGCTTGTACACAAATGAGGAGGTAGAAAGGTAGACTGCGTTTCATCGAATAGTTCCTTTGGATCATGGCATTTTCGTTCTTCATCTTTGACAATAAAGTCTTCGACAAAGGAACTATTTGATGAAACGCATTATAGTGTTGTGTGCTCCTTTGCTACCCCAACTGGGAAAGCGTTGACGAAGTTTGCGTTACCTATCAGATAAAACCTATTTCGACCTTCATTCAGAAACAAGGACACTAGATACAAAACAAATGAAGTGGATGGTCATTTATTAAACCTTTTCCTAGGTAGCCTAACAAAACCTAGTCCACACACACACACAAATGAAATTGTACCTAGGAAAGGAAAAGATTATTTTGGATTTCACTATAGACTGAATCTAAACTAATGCTAATACATACAGTGTGTTGATTTGTAAATTTACGCCGAGCTCAGAAGTTGTTATTTACACGACACTGAAGCTAAAAAAATATAAAAAAAATTTTGTTCAGTATTTTTTTTAGTTATTTATTTTTATTTTAAAACTATTAAAAAATATGTGTGGCTCGCGGGAGTATCCACACTTTTAGGTAATTTCAGGAAAATTTTCAGATGGTTATTTATGAATAAAAATTATGCGAGGGAAAATTAAAACATTTTTTTGTCATCAGCGATACGTAACGTAAACTATAAACCCTGAGTCGGGCGTAACTTTACAAATCGACACCCTTTATAGGTACTGACCTATTTTATTATAAGTAGCTCATTGGGAATTGGGATCAATTTGGGAGGAAAACGCTCTAAACGAAAAAGGCAACCTAAGCCCTCTAAACGTCATAATAACGTCATCTTAGTTGTTTATATCAACTAAAATGACGTTTAGATTAGTTGCCTTTTTAGTTTAGTGCATTTTCCTCCCAAATTGGTCGCAGAATATCCTGTCGGGGAGGGGACATACGGGAAATCAATATTCGATTCATCGACCATTAGTTTTTTAAACACTTTCTTTACGTTACCCTATATTATCCTAATCGTAAAATCTTGCCAGTGCCACTAAAAAGGCATCCTTATTTCGACACACAACTACACAACCTACTGCTCTGACAACTACCGTGTATTGTTTTGACGAACAATTATTTATTCCGGCCGCCATTTTTCTTTGGCGCTTCCGCTCGCTTTCACCGGCGCGGCGCGGCGCCCGCGCACGCATTGGCTAATTAAAGTGATACGCTATTTTATTATTATGATTATGACATTACGTTGCGTTGCGTCATGTCATGACATTGCTAGCAGTGCATGCTTTATTAGTATGAGGAAACTATGACTATGGGGGTTGGGAAATTTCAGTTATGATAGCAGGTAGGAATTTACGTCGTCTTGCCGTACTATTCCGTACATAGGCGCAGGCACCATGTAGTGATAGTGACGAATAGAAAAAAGTGGCCAAGTGCGAGTCGGACTCGCCCATAAAGGGTTCCGTAGTAGCAAGTAATTATAAGACTGGATGTTTATGTAGTAACTTTGTTTTTCATAGTTATTGGCTTATTGTTTAGGACTGTTATGCTGTAGATGAGAGCTCGCTAAGTCATCATTTTTTTGGTACATTTTTCTTAATTAAAATGTATGTCCTATTTTGGTTCAGGGTCAGTGCGTCTGGTCACCCTACACACTTTACAAGCGCAACTGTCCTTTGACTTTGTCATAAATTGTTTATTGCCTTTGATTTTGACACTTCTTGCTCCTCTAATTAGTTTATTTGGATAAGGTTTTAACATAAATTGTAAGGTTACCACTGACCAAGCATTCAGAATTAATAAGGGCAATTAATTTATTAAATTACTAACGCATCGTTGTGATTATTAAAATACTAGCTTAATAGCTAAAACCGCAATCATTTACCGAATTAGAAACAATATGTTAGAGTCACGACCCAAAAGTCATCGTGTATATTTTTGAACTATACCCATTAGTATGTTAGTGCCCAGGCGAACTTTAGCATAGAGTATATATTAAATCTTTATTTAGAGGGCTTGGTACATAAATGTCATAAAGGACATAATAATAATAATACAAAATCCCCTAACTTAAACTCGCTTTACTAATGTACTGTACCAGCAGAACATATAGATAAATACATACCGAGGTGTTATATCAGCTGTCTAAAATACTTGTTTAACATGATTAAGAGCGATTATTGAACATTAATTGTTGGTGTAACGGAGCGTGAGCATAATCTGCAATTAATAACCTTAAAAGCATTCCACGAAATTGTCGAACACATTGTTCGTCGTAAAAGAACACAAAAATACAATACTTTCACTGTTCGCGCCACTGTGCGTGATGTTTCAGAGTTTATGGGATTTAATCAAAATTCCTCATCTCCTTAGGATGTTTTTCTAAACAACGTGTAACAAAAATAAGTCTTTTTGGTTATCAAATTGTTGCGTGTGACCCTTCTGGAGCGTTGAACTCTTCTCTTGACAGAAATTTATTACGACGTTTTCTATTTCATTTCTATTTCGTCTGAAAGGGTTTCTGGTTGTCTGGATTCAGCTAAAAGTAATGCTCTTATAGCACTGTGATTATAGTCTATAGTTGTATATTTATTTATGAGTCGTTTGCGGATAATAACAAGTTTAACAGTCTATTCATTATTAATTTAAGGCAATTAGTCAACCTAAAAAATATATTTATCAATTGATATCTAATTAAGTACCTAACTACTTCAAACATGTTTTTACCACATTACAAAAAAACTTGTTCATTGCCTTAATTACGAGTTAAATAAACATAATAAACAGGGCTTGAAACTGAAAGCTCGTCGTAGTAGCAGCACTGTGGAGTGACTCAAGCAAGATCCACCATATTGTCTATTGGTTGCATGCAACTATGAAGAACTGTCAAAATGGATCAGTCTACAGTGGTGACACCTGAAGTGAGCAATAGGCAGTTTTTAAGCCCATTGATTCGTATCTGAATATAAAATCTAATAAATTGATACTCATTAAGTGTAAGGACTATTCAAACATTTTAGGATATTATTTGAAAGGCGTAGCACTATTCGCGACACTGGCAGCGAGTGGCATGTCTAGGGGACATAATATTTGCATTTGCCACATATTTGCCTCTGCTACCCCGTATGGGAAAAAACGTGTCCCTATGATTTTTAAGTTTGTTTCTAAATCGTTTCAATCTTAGTACTACTAACACACTCTACAGTGCCTACTCATCAGGCTCACATTTCACATTCGATCATCCCATCTCTGAATGCACTCATTCCGTTTTCAATAGGCTCAATCAAAATGGTACGCTCCAAATACTCCAAAAACCACCATCAATCATTTTATGTAATAGTTTTATTTCATTTTTTTTGCGTCAGATGGGGTAATTTTGTTTTGAATGGCACTGAGCGGTTTCGTCTTTTGTACGTATACATAGTTTTTGTGATGTAATTGTACTTACTTAAAGTCGGTCAATCGATTTTATTCTATGTTTAATGGTTTCATACTATCTTTAGCTTAATGACAGATTTGACTAAAGAAAAACATCCTTATTAGAAAATGTTTTAGTAGCTTAGGTACGGCCGGCTTCGAAACCCCGTGTGTCCATTCTAAATACCAAAATGTTAGCTAGTAATCTTGCTTAGCTTCACGATTTTTGCCCGGATTATTCCGGTATTGAGTTCTGAGGACTGTTGTTGTGAGGGCTCCTCATGTACTTACATTGTACTTACATGCCATTCAACTCGATCCTGTGCAGCAAGGTACAGTGCGTTCCAAGTAAATTAAGATATTGCTGCATGTGCTACCTAGATTTATGAATTATTTGTATGCCCTATGGCGAAACATAGGTAGTGATCCAATTTTTACTACACTATAATAACTTAAGTACCTATGTTTGACAACTAAAAATATTTGATTTGATTTGATTTGCGGTCAAATCTCCAAAGTGATCTAATGAGAAAACCCAGGGCGCCACCAAAGAGTTCAAACACACAGCTGGATAGATCTCCATATGAATAACTAACGGTAAACAATAGCTTTTGGCATGCCTCGCCACATGACACTAAAAACTTGTCTGTGGCCAATCGGTCGACGACCCAGTTCTTGGACTTTTGATCTTCTGAATTCTTTGTTCGGTCGGTACGGTTTTGGAATCAGCTGATTCGTTGCACTGATGGAAATTCGACTGATTGAAATGGTCAGGGGAGCAACAGGATACTGACGCGACGATGACGCTTAACTTTTAGGTGTCCAATAACTGACATTAGCAGATTTTTGGACAATTAATGTTACCATGAAGAGAATTTAAGGCCTTTTCAACAGTGGGTTCTGGAGGCTGATTAGATAGATGGAATGATAGTAATTGGTTTATTACCAATTAGGTACTTAACTACCTTACTCTAGTCACTGATTGTGACAGCGGATATGATGCGTGACTCTAGCTATCGTTTTATATCATTAGCTTTCAATTAAAAGTGTGTCTCAAGTAGGTACCACAGGCTTATTTAATTCGATTGAAATGGCTAAAAGAAACCATATGAAGAACCAGCGGATGTGTCTGGTTACCGCAAGCAGTGCTGCTCGAAGAAACCTTAGAAATGTTTATTGATTTCGATACAACCGTTTTGATATGCGTCATATAATTCTGCCAGATAGGGTGGGAAACCATGTCATATACGCTAGTATAGTATAATACTAACATAACATAGTGTCACGCCTTTTCCCATACGGTGTGTCATAGGCACAACTGTGCCCAATTTTAGCCTGTGTCAGCCAAAATCGGTCAAGTCTGAATCAGAAGTTTTACTTGAATTACTGTCTTTTTAAACATAGGTGCAACTTTCCCTCTACCACCTCAGGAATGCCTGATACTTTATAATTTCATGATTTCTTTGACACACAAACAATTACGCAAGACAAAAATTCAAACTTTAGAAAAAACCGACTTCCACAAGCCCTATTTGATTAGATTGAGTTTTGATACAAACTGTAACCCTTTACCCCCCCCCCCCCCCTTAGGGAATAAATTTTGACAAATCCCATCTCAGTGCTACTGCTACCCCACGCTCTAAGGAACCTCTGTACAAAGTTTCATGGCTCTAGGTCCACCGGTTTAGGCTATGCGTTGCCTGCCCATTAGCCACGCATTGTATTTGTACCTAGTATTGAGCAGTTCTGGTGACCATATGTGGTCTTCATCAGCAGTTCCGCATCACAATATTATGCTTACCGTTAGTAAATGCACGAGTTATTACTAAAAACACAAAAATCACTATAGGTCTGCCTATAATATTTGAAGAGTTCCCTCGATTTCTCCAGGATCCCATCATCAGATCCTGACCTGGTGTCAATGGGACCAATGGGAAGGCAAACCGTTTCAAAAAAAAAAAAAATTGTCCATCCGTCTAGGCGCTATCGGGGCACATACATAAAAAATAAAAAACATCCGGACGAATTGTTAACCTCCTCCTTTGGAAAGTCGGTTAAAAAGTGTACAAAGGCGAGCTTATTGATATCAATATACTTCCTGTCACCATTCACGTGAACCCGCATACTCTTCTAATCCTATTTACTCTGAGTGGGCACGTGCGTCCGGTGCGCACGTGTGCTGTGCGCGTTGCATTACCCTCCTTCTGGTGCAGTCGGCGTACACAGTTGCTCTTTATCCTTGACATAAACGATTTCCAGTACCTACTGAATAACTGGTTCAAAACAACGCCTGGTTTCAAAACAAAATTAGTAATTAATTGCACTGCGTTGACAACTGGTCACAGCCAATCACGTGCTGCTATTTTGAATTAGTAACTGATTGATCACCTGTTTTTGACCACTGTTGCTTCTGCCACGCCGCGCCGCCCCGTATGGGACAAAGTTTTATAATATCCCTAAGTATTGCTTCCAAATTCAAATTCGCCTTTTGTTCGTTTTTTTATTCAATTCAATTCAATTTCTTTGTTTTGGACTTCTAGGTCCCTAATATAATAAAATAACATTACATTTTGGGGCATCTTTTGAGGTTAGTTTTGAAAATAAAATGTTATTATATTATCTTGTTACACGAACGACACATTACTGTATTCTCGTCGTTCCCGCAATCATTGTAATAATGAGTTGCTCGCTGGTTCACAATTCTATACTTATCTAATAACACGGCACCATTTGTAAGAAAAGTAGATACTCTTTTTCGCAACTACTTTACTTATTACATCTTCCGCCTCAACTGTATTAAAGTGACTTTTACTACAATTACCGTAAAGTGTATATTCGATTCGATAGGTACATGTTAATTAAAGTTACGACACATTAGCATAATGAGCACTTTACAGATGGAACAATCGAAGATCGATTCACTCGAGAAGTTGCGACTGGAATACAATAGTTGAGCGATTTTCTTTATTTCTGCCGATGAAATTGCAGCTGGTTAGATACGATTCATTGCCCAAGAAAAGGTATTTAATAGTAGATTGTTTACCAAGGGAGTAAAGAACTATTTTTAGGGCGAGAGTGTTTTTTGAATCCTGAGGGAGCGAGGGATTCAAAGTAGGTACATCACTCGAGCAAAAAATTGTTTTTACTCCTGAGGTAAACACTCTACTTTTCATCATCTATGAGAAAAGTAGTAAGTAATCAATAAAATAACCTACATGTACCTATACAGGGTGTAACAGCTAGAAAGGGGTGTACAAGTGGAAAGAGGGACATCATTCTGAACAACATTCAAAAAGCATTTTCAGATAACCACTTTGTTGGTCTTGAATTTTTCTACAGGATTACAGTTTTATTGGTAACAGATCTTGTAGTTGTCATTCGCGTTTGTTGTTATACCATCTGCATCTGGAGTTAGACACTCACTTTCACCATATTCTTTACTCATATCCGCAAACGAAATTGAAATAATTACGGCATTCAGATTTGGCGCGCTTTGTTTACAAATTTTCCACAACTTTTTAATTATTTGGTCCGTGTTTCGATATCAATTCTGTTAGGTTGTTTCTCTGTTTTCACCAATCGGTGCCAACTGCCAATCGATTCGATCGATCGGATTAACTAATCTGTAAAGAGTACGCATTTTACTACAAACTTTTTTTTTTATTGGCTGCTTTTAGTTAGAATCGATCTCTCTTATAATTGGGTCTGTCAGCCTGAATGGTAGTGACACTGATTAGTGACAGCATATTTTTCCTTTGTACTGGCAACAAAATTAAAAAAAATACGCGTGTAGCACCGTACACGTGTTAGAAGTAAAACTTCTGTAGCTAGATCATTAAGTGGTACCTATACTATACACCTATACCTACCTATACTAAAAGAGATTTAAATTTCCAATTTTGAGATCCAATCTCTGCTTCAAGTTACTTTTATGTTTCAGACGTCCGATTATTTGAAATTATTTTATACTTGTACTTACTTTTAATACGTCATGTCATTTATTTCCCACCATTCCTTATCTACAATTTGTCGCGCTCGTGGTGATATACTTAACTCATTCAATAGTGTCACTACTATTTGCATCTCGCTCAGATTATATACCATCTGACGACGTCACGTCTTAAAACCGTCTCGCTCAAATGTATGCATTGCTTTGTTTGTCTCTGTGCCCAGTCCCTTTATTTAATTGATCGAGTACGTATTTTCAACTATTCCAAGTTAATGTGTACCTGCGGGGCTACCATAAGGCTTGCCACTCACCTCAGTCGCGCAGATAAATGACAAAGAAGATGGCTAAATCAATATATGGACGACTGCCCCAGACATGTACAAAGACTTCTCAACAGCCAATAGCATTTAAATATTCATTCATAAATTTTATTTACTGCGTCTGTATTTAGTTTGTAGAACTTGAAGAAAAAAAAAATTAAATATAGGTAAAGAGTTGTTACTCAATACTCCGTGATTCCAATATGATTCCGTGACCTTTGCCGTCGCTAGAAATAAGCACCATTTTGCAATAACATGCAACATAACGCCATCTAGCCACTCCTCTGGAAACCTCCTGTTTTCAACAGTTTTGCTAGTTGGCAATTATGTTGCCTGTTATTTTTAACGATGGCAAAAGTCACTAATCAATGGCGGAATCATAGAGTATGAAGTGACAACTCATAATTATTTAATCATTTCCTTCAAGTTCTACAAACTAACTAAAGACGCAGTAATTTATGAGAGAATATTTAAATGCTATTAATTGGCTGTTGAGAAGTCTTTGTACATGTCTGGGGCAGTCATTTTGCCAAATTGCCAACTCCTTTCGCGTCTCAATGATGTTTCTCCATAAAATAGCGCGCATTCATTATGATATGACATTAAATTGTGACAAAATGCGTGGCTGGGGTGACTGGCGTGCCTTATGCTACCCCCGCTAACCTATACATACCTACTTTGCTAGGATTTTTTAGGGTTACTTCATCGCGAAGCGATGACGTAACTCTTATTTAATTTTATTCTTGACATTTCCTTAGTCCGCCATACGACATACCTCGATTTTGATATTTTACTTCAACATTATTGACTGGCATGAAGCATTAACTTTAAAATTACAAAAGCTTATTAAAATCAAAATCGTATAATTTCAACAGTTATAACAACAATTCAACTTTAAAATATGTATTACAAAAATTACATACAAACAAATAAGCGAAACAATAAGCCATTAAACTTATGGCTCTGTAAGCTGTAGACCTCGCTTTGGCCGTTTACTACAGATAAACATTAAATAGGTAGGTATAACACGTACTTAGTAGCTAAACTGCTAATTTGTGACTTGAACTGCACTATATAATAAAAAGTGGCTTTAGAACAGTTCTAGGTACCTACTTATTGTTTTCAAGAAGTCTTGATGCAGCCATCCATCACATCGGAATTTGCTTGAAAACTAAATATCACATTTGGATGATTCTAAGTGACTTTATGCGATTACTAGCTGCCCGTTGCGCGACTACGCATCGCATTTTAGGTACCTATTCCATAGTTACCGGCCACAAAACGATTCGTTCATCATTTTAGAAATCCATATCGACCCGTGTGACATTGATGAAACTCTTTTCTTACAAACTGTATGGATCGCATCGCACAACTGTCAAACATAAGTTCCGGTTCCAACAAAGAGGTTGAACGAAGTAGTTTTTGGTCACGTCACTGGTTTTGGCCATACCAGAAATCAAGAACTCGTGGAAGAATGCTTAAAATAATTTTTATTTGTTAACGTTTCATCAGGTTTTTCTCTCACTAATTAACATTCTTTATTGTACGAATGTATTATTATCTTATCTGATTAGTCAAAAACCGTATTGAAAATAGTTGCGGTTTTAAAAGTCTTCAGCCGACCCTGACGTCACCGATTCCAATTTCCGTTACATTTCTTAGCCACTCGTGATAGCACCCGGCTAGTAGTAATTGAAAAGCAAATATATGAATAACCCACAGTTGAGAGGTTAAATAAATTTTACCCCCGTGCCCCAAGAAGTTTTACTTAAAAAAGTTACTTTTAGTCCCTAGGGACTAAATGCCCCTGTCCCCTGTTTGCCGGGCGGGACTAAAGTAGCTCTTTTTGAATAGATGTGATGAAAAAGATTTTAAAATATGTAAGTTGACCGTTTAGGTTCTAAAATATTACAGCCAAATACTTACAACAGCACTCAAATAATCATAGCGTCATGGTATTTCCCATACGGGGTGGCATATGGCATGGCAAAGACACTAAAAATGCAGAAAAAATACAAACATGGCATGCCTTTTTCCATACGGGATGACAGAGACACAGCACAGCCGTGAACCGTGAACTCAATACGGCAAAATCATGCACAACGCAAACTTCAGCAAGAGCAAGACACAAATCTCTCGGAATAATAGGTAATTATTATTGCTATTGGTTTCTTCAATGTTTATCATGACTGTCAGCGTAACTTTGCTTTGGCATAAACGTTATTTGATTAATTTTGCTCTCATTGGTCGGATTTCAAATTGATTTTTGAATTACACACACTAGGACACTAGTGGCACACTGGTTAGATTAGGTCCCGTAACTTTACGTTACGTTGAATCATAATAATCCAAAATAATGTTTAGCTTTTACAATCGTATCATCTTCTCTATTTTGCATAACCTACTCTAATTTGATAATCGGTGTTCTTGTTCACCTTTTTCCTACTAGGCGGAGCTCCGGATTGATGACTAAATGTGGCATGAACTCCCATTTGATGCCATTTCATGATACAAATATACTACCATTTCCGAATCGGCATAACATACGCAAGATTTAAAGGTATTATCTCATTCCGTGCCAAGTATTTTTTTTCAGGACAAGCGGTCAAAAGAGTGGTTAAAGTTTGTGCAAAAGATTTAAGCTTTGACTAATTCATCATTATCTCGTATTTTACATTAGTTATCGACAAAATAATACTTTGGTCGTCTTAAGTATCTTATAGCAATAGCTTAGAAATAAAGAACATGTAAAAGAAAGGGATAAGCAAGTAATGGCATGCCCTAACAATGTAAAACATGGGGATTTTCATGAAAAAATTTAAACCGTCAATATCTCGAATTACATGAAACTTTCACTGAGGTCAAGTTGGGCTCATTCGATGCGCCTAAGGCAGGTCTACCTTCGGTGTCGCTGTGGCGCGAGAGTTTTGGGACACCCTGTATGTCACAATCAGGAGCATGATTCTCGCGCATTCGATATACGATATCTACACCTATATCGAGTGTTTTTTTATGGGAATCTGTAGGTCTCGATATCCGTATATCGAAAGCGCGAGAATCGGGCTCCAGGACACAACACAATGTTTTCTTTTACAATTTCAAACCGGATCTGAATTTGTGTACTTGATATTTGTTAATCGTTATAAAAATAACGTTTACTTGGCTATGGCCTTTTTTAGGGTTCCGTTATTATTTTATTTTCTTTAAAAGTAAGCTGAAGATGAAATTCTGAGTTCCGATGTGGTTCCGATGTTGAAGTGCCCATAAAAGAACTTAGTCCTACCATCGATATAGATATAGACAGTATAACGGGCTTCATCGGATGTGCCAATACAATGCTCCCAGGTGCACCAACCGTGACGGGATATCGTTCCCCTTCATTGATATTCTGCGATGGGCTTGCCTCTTGTCATGGGAGATGCATCTTCTTACATGATTTATATCTCAAGGGGGATGTAAAAATTGGTTCTTTAATCGGTATCATTGAGATTTATGTCACCAACTGGACTGGATCTGGAAAGTTATGTCACCAACTGGACTGGATCTGGAAAGTCTGGATTCCAGCAGCGCAATAGGTTTGATGCGATGTTCCATCGATCCATTATCTTGTCAAGGCGATTCTACTATACCTACCAATTTGAAGTCCATCTTTGAAAAGTTGTTCCAGCAGAATGATACACTTCCTGAATCCAGAAAAAAATGTATGTTATATAAAGACGTCCGTCCGTTGGCTAAAAATTTAGTGTTGGAAAACATTGTAATATCATTGGAAACTTATGAAAAACCTAATAGTATTTTTTCACTTAAAACGAGTTATTCCAGAAGATCTAGGTACAAGGAATATTGGTATGGTCACAGTATACTGTCGTATGATTCTTGTGTATAAAAATCGGTAGGTAAGTAATCGATATATATATATCTTGAATTTTTGTGCTTGACAGTTTAGAAATCATCAGCGGTTTTTGTATAATTTGTAAAAAACACACATATTTGCACTTTTCTGTTGCGGCGACGCCGACGGACGTAAGGGCCGCGTTGCAGTGTCATATTTATTTCATAATTTGTGGAAATTTGAACCACCAATACAGTTGCTAATTTGGACGATACCACGAGCCTTACTAGGTACCATTAATTACCTGAAAAAAGATACTCTAAAAGCCAGATAATTGATACCTATATATCTAAAGTCAAGCGTCGTCGTAGCCTCATTGTCAGTGAGCGGTCAATTAGCTTACAGAATTCGGCCCCTGGTCCAATACAATAGGTACCCACTCCGACTCATAAAATTGGTGTAATCTGTAGTCTAACCCGATGGCGTTATAACTACATAGTTACAGGATGTCGTCGTGAAAGTGAGAGTACAGAGGCAGACAATACCCGTAGAACAATGACGGGCACACACAGCGCATGCGCGATCATGACGCGGTCATCATGACTGTCATTTGTTCAACGGCCATGTTGTTTTACGTACCTGCATTTGCTATTATAACAGCCATAATGCTTTTGTTATTATGATCGAAACATACCATAGCGTGTCGCGTTTTCCCTTGTTGGGGAGAAGAGGCACTGAAACTGGCGAGCTGACGAATGGTGGAAGGAAATATGTTATATAGTTGTTGTTCTAGTTTACTTCGCAATTTCGTAATTTCTTTATTACACTCACATTACTTAGACAGATAGGTACCTACTTATGATGGAAAAAAACACGTACAAAGGCAAGTTTATCTGTAATATAATAAGATATTTCTTCCAGCAAACTCTTCTTCTCTTCTTTCTTTTTCTTTCTCTTCTTAGATTTATTCCTTAATTAGTATTTAACATTAACTCACGTGGTGGCACCATGAGCATGACTAGCAATTCTTTTCTATAGTTTGGTTAGGCAAGTAAGTAGCATAGAGTAATGTAGTTACGATTACGAGTTACCTATGCATCAAAATTACTATCTCTGATGAATTGAGTTTTTATAGCAGTATTTATTTAATTTATTGTTTTATGTGCTTCCTTCACGCATGGGTGCTTGTTTCAATATGCGATGTTGATGTTATTTGTGCTGTAGAACGTAAACATCTACGATTCGATTCTGTTCGGTACGCCTTTAGGACTCTACCTATCCACTTAAAATATCTACTTTGCCATTTTATATTGAACCTGATGTTTTTAACCTGCTACCATCATGTACACCAAACATTATAAACAGTAAGGTTCCCGCGATACAGGCAGTGCCTAGTGCGGGAGCCACAAGCTAATCTTATTTTGATTCCCGTGCCTAAATAGAACATCTCCTCAACTTTACATCTGCAAATGATGGCCACAGTTTGATACTTAGGTACTATTAGTATAATATTATAGTATCTGTGATACTTACTTACAATTAGGCAGAGCTTGTTTGAACTGAAATGACGCGCCCCCTAACGCCTTTACATATAAACGCATACGCAAATGAAGGAGTGGGGCAAAGTCATTCCAGATTGGACAAGCTCTACCAGTAATACCTCCATGCACCTCCAAGGACCTCCATGCATGTTGATAGAGTTTATTAGCTTGGTCACCATTAGATTTATTCAGGCGATGAGCTATTTCGACACTGAGATTTCTTATTTCAACTTATTTGAATATCAATGCCATAAGATGTAAGTGTAAGTGCATGTACATAATGTACCTATGAAGGTAGTAAAACCAACCGAAGTGTTCTAAGTCTAAGTAACGTTCTAAAACTATACAGTTTAAGAGTGACTATTAGTAATACAAATTCATTGCATCGCACAATATGGTACACGATACTATTAAAATTCTATTTTCCGATATACTACGACATGATGCGTCGTAGTTTTTATCTTCATGCAAATGTGCCAGACAGTATAGAACAGTAAAAACGTGTGTTGTGCTTAATTGCTATGTTTAATATTTAATAATTATCTATTTTCCTGAAAAAGTAAATATTTCCTGCCAGTTTCCTCAATTCTAAGAAAATTATGAATCCAGCCAAGCGCAAAGCCTGTCCCGTGTCCATTTCATTTCATGGATACGACAGCAACACCTCTTATTTCTGCTCTTCTTAGTTAGACGAACAAAAACTATTGTTTTACAAAGAATGCTCTATGATCATCATCATCAGATATTATCATACTTTCACCTTCATGCTCATGCTCAGTTTTTGAACGCACGCCCACTCTACGTCTAACATTTTTTATTTTCGTAAGACAATGGAACACGATCAATATGCCTTTCAAGTTCTTTTGTGAAAAACTCCGTTTGTTATTTTTAACTAGTTTCATACGCAAATTTTCTTGCATTTTCTTGTCAGGTATTCCACTATTCCGTGCTGTGTATGTTCCTAACAACTTAGCATAATTGATGTACGTGGTTTTTTTGAATAACCAATGAGTTGGTAACGTACTTACCTACGTATTGGTAAGAGTTGCATTGCTATTACATAAATATCTACAGAATGACTTAATGTAGAGTCACTATTTATTTTTTTGCCAGTCATTTGCTGAAATACTTGCGCGTGCACGCAAGTGTCACAGTGTCGCTAGTGTCAATGGTAATTGAATGACATTTCATACTTGCAAATCTCGTTCTTGTTTTAACCACGTTATTGTCATAGAGTGCATAGAGTCAATAATTTAAAGGGGTTAAGTCTACCAATTAGGTTTTTTAGCTTTACCGTATTCAGTTATATTTCGGATGTATCTATACAGTATTCAGTTGTATTAGGTTTGGTATCTGTACACAGTATTCAGTAATTTATATATCAGAGGCCCCCGAATTTGTACAAGGTAGGTATCGGGAAGGGGATGTCTGATTTTCGCGGTGTACAGGTGATAATTTTCTTCGTTCCTTCGGCCCAATAACGAGAAGTTAAAAAGCCATAATTGCAAAATTATGGATCACAAAAAACTGTTAATAAATAATGCAGGATATTAACAGTTTTTTTAATCACTGGCTGAAAGTGCGCACAGTTGTGTCGCTGCCACCCCGCATGGGAAAAGGCGTGACGATATACATATTATTATTAACAGTTTTGTTTTGTAATCCGTTTCTATTCGGTTGATAATTAATTAATATTATTACAAATTAAGTACCTAGTTTAATTCAACGTCTAACCCCGTCGTCGTCGTCACCTTATCTTCATTTCATTTATACTTTATTGCACAAAACATAAAAAACACGTAACATTTACAAAAAGGTATGTACAAAGGCGAGCTTATCTCTAAAAAGATATTTCCAACAAACCTAGGCATGACAGGAAACAACAGATACAGAGACATCTTTGTCATGTCACTGAGCCGTCATCGTCTACCGGACCGGCCCCACAGGAGATAGCGTATCTCTGACCGAGTTGAATGAAAGACGCCACATTTTGAAACAGCTCGGTGTCTGTTATATCAAGTAATGCAACTTATTACGTCTCTGAGCAGCTCAATTACCTAATTTCATAGCAAATGTCTGCTGTCGACACAACACTTTATTTGTTATGAGCTTATTACATTACGCTGTCGGCAGGGCACGATTTGTATAGATGTCTCACTGTGATGGAACGACTAGAAAGAGACAGTGAGTCAGACAGGGCCCTGCCGACAACGTAATGTAATAAGTGCTTTATACGTCAGCCCAATTTTAGACAGGTTGGGTTAGGTTAGGTTGGACATTGTGTCCGGAATTTCTTTTTACGTTAGTCATACATAAAACTTTCTTGTTCCGATAAAATGGTTGTGGTGTGATGACGTTTGACGAATATTCTTGCTACTTGCTAAAGGCTAAAAGGATTAGATTATAAATCTTGACGGTATCATTCGGTATACCGCCAGCTACAGTGAACTGCGGCACATTCAGGGCGGAACGCCTTTCACTGCGCCAGCGCAAGTGCACTGTCCCGGGGCGCAGGACAGGAGGCTGGCTGCAGGCTACTGTGTTATACCACAGATACTATAATTGACCGAGCGAGCGAAGCGAGCGAAGCGTCTCCGTTTCAGGTTTGGGCAAAAATGCTTTCGTATGTCCGGTTGTTCTCCTCTACAGGTCGCATTTATGAACCGATTCTCGTGAAATTTTGTGAGCAGGTTGGAAAAATAAATAGAATATTTTACTCGAGCCAGTTTTTTGTTTTTTTTCAAAATGGCGGAGATAAAATCGCTACAACCCAAACGGCTCGATGGATATTAACAAATGAGGTGTCGTTGGATTCGTAAAGACCATGAGAGTGAAACAGATGAGCGAGCGAAGCGAGCGAAGCGTCTCCGTTTCAGGTTTGGGCAAAAATGCTTTTGTATGTCCGGTTGTTCTCCTCTACAGGTCGCATTTATGAACCGATTCTCGTGAAATTTTGTGAGCAGGTTGAAAAAATAAATAGAATTTTTTACTCGAGCCAGTTTTTTGATTTTTTTCAAAATGGCGGAGATATGGGGTTTTAAAATGTAAAAAAATCGCTACAACCCAAACGGCTCGATGGATATTAACAAATGAGGTGTCGTTGGATTTGTAAAGACTATGAGAGTGAAACAAATTATATAATTTTAGTAAAAAGTCAATAGGTTGTATAAAAGATCGCGAAATGTAGTTTACAAAGTTATTGGTGCGGCTACTTTCATACTGCATGTACGTAACCAGGTACATTCATAAGTTTGTATGTGTTATTGAAAGAAAATTATTTGGGTTATTTTTTTTATGTGTTTTAGCAGTTCAGCTTTCCCACCGACATACTCGCGAGGTCTACAGCTCACAGAGCCACTAGTATATATTATACTTATACAGATTACAGATAGACCACCTAGAACAAAATATGACACCGGCGTAAACTGAGATGCTACGGAAGCTTCTTTAGTTCGAGGCCATTATCGCTTGTTGCAGCACCATCGAAAAATTACAAATACCACGAGATGGCGCTGAGATATATATACCTAGGATTTATTCTAAGATTAGCGCCACCTAGAAGTATGTTAACTGAGACCATGGCGTTTAGAGTAGGTACAAATCATACTCCTCATGCCTTTTTTACGAAGGGTTACTAATTCTAATTTGTATGGGATGAGCAACCTGTGGTTAAACTAAAATAAGCGGAAACAACAAATAAGCTCTCTAGCTCTGTCCCGTAGTTACTCCCACATTAACTTTTTACTCCCGGAGTGACTTTTTATTAATAAGGGGGATATAGGGATTTCGGAAAATATTCACATAACAGTTTTCTGCATGCCTTTCTTGTGTAGTACAATACAATCAATGAATTACGAAATTTTACGAACAGTATACGGCGGTATAGCAATGCACATGCAAAGCATGATCCGAGATGTGAAACGCGACAGGTACTCTGATGACCACAAACCACAGTGGAATTGAGAGCTCTGTGGGAAGAACACTCACACTTGACATGCCATTGACACTCCGTATGGGTAAATGCGTGACGATAATTCTCCACCAAGCCAACTAGACACCTGTCAGGCATTGGTCCCATGGCAAAACAAAAAACCTGTAAAACAAAACATGTTTTAGCTTCAATTAGCTTCAATCTGGGACAGTTTCCCTAAAAATCCACAGAGGACTCTGAAAGTGAACAGATTTTTAGAATATCCTATACTCTGTGGTAATTGTAAAAGTCAGCTCTCTAATTGTTTCACTGCTCTGTGGTTCTTGTAGCAAGAACCACAGAGCAGTGAAACAAAGAACAGAGACACAGAAGGCGACTCTGATTGTTTCTCTGCTCTGTGGTTCTTGTTACAAGAACCACAGAGCAGTGAAACAATTAGAGAGCTGACTTTGACAATTACCACAGAGTATAGGATATTCTAAAAATCTGTTCACTTTCAGAGTCCTCTGTTGGATTTTTAGGGAAACTGTCCCAGAAACAATCTAATAACTCTTCAAAAGTATGGCATGTGACTTTACATTAGGCCTCATTTAGAGAGTGGCGGCACCCGCCAAATATCAAACAAAACGCCTGTGACAACGCTTCATAAACGCTCCCATATATTAACATGTTTACGGAATAAAATCCGTTAATTAAGTACCTTTATCTGGCTTATGTTTTATTTGACCACAGCACGCGCTTTTTGCCGCCCGCCCTTCGCATGCCCCGCCTCTCCTTAAACGAGAGGTCTTCGTACCAGAGACTATACATATATCCAATTGACTGCGCCTACGGGGGAATGCGGCTCGCCAAACGTTTGTTGTATTCAACAAACTTCGCATACGCAACCGCCACGCCAGACAGTTTCGCAGCGGCAGACCAATCACAGCTCTCTTACCTCGTCCCCCGCTGCCTGTAAATTGGTGAGTTGTGTTTCAAAGGAAAATGTATCTATGCGCTCTTCACTGGATAAGTGCTCCCTTGCTTGTACCCCTACGTGACGTGACCCATTTTTGGCTATTTTTGACGTGACCACTGTATGTATGAACTAAGACTGGTATTTTGTACCTAGCGTGGTATTTTGAAGACCCCCCTCCGCCCCTAAACGGGTCACGTAGCCTACGTAGCCCGTGACGTAGGGACGTATGAATCGTAGAATCGTATGATGCGTTTGTTGCCCGTGGTTCTTCCGTAGTCCTTCTATATGTATTTTGTGTAACCCCACCAAGTTTAAAAGGTCGACATCTCGTATTTTAACTAACGCGTTTTGTCAGATGGGGTGGCTGAAGCGCAGTCATGCCACTTGCTGTAGCTCGTTTGGTGGATTTGTATATTTGTGGCACGTGGCAGCTGTGTCTATCTCCCCGTATCATATTTAGTACAATATGAATTATGAAACTAGTGAGCTTAGTTGGTAATAACATACTCGGTTGTTTGTATGGGAAGGACTCAGAAAGAAAGCCACAAAACCAATCTGTAATCAGACCGAGGAAGATGTGCAATTGTGCATTGTTCTAATTTGGCGGCAAATTGCAGAGCATCATGCATGAGAGATGCCTAGTAGTGGCCGACAATCGGGGGATAAGATGTTGATAATATAAAGATAAAGTGGCATGTCATATCAGTTATCTATATGATTGTAGAAAATATGTTTTTGGCTTTTACTTTCTGGTCGGTTTTTTCATGGTAAATGGGAATCCTAAATGGGGCGGCTCACTTTGGTTGCTGCCTGGGGCAATTGCCACCCTTATGTATGTATGAGCCTTTTCGACCGAGCGAGCGAAGCGTCTCCGTTTCAGGATTGGCCAAAAATGCTTTCGTATGTTTGTTTGTTCTCCTCTACAGGGCGCATTTCTTCACCGATTCGCGTGAAATTTTGTGAGTAGGTTGAACAATTAAATAGATTTTTTTGTCGAGCCAGTTTTTGGATTTTTCAAAATGGCGGAGATATGGGGTTTTAAAATGTAAAAAAATCGATACAACCCAAACAGCTCGATGGATATTAACAAATGAGGTGTCGTTGAATTCGTAAAGACCATGCGAGTGAAACAGACCATATAATTTTAGTAAAAAGTTAATAGGTTGTATTTTAGATCGCAAAATGTAGTTTACAAAGTTATTGGTGCGGCTACTTTCATACTGCATGTACGTAACCAGGTACATTCATAAGTTTGTATGTATGTCAGCTATCCCACCGACATACTCGCGAGGTCTACAGCTCACAGAGCCACTAGTGTATGAGTTTACTTCAAAGTAAAACTTCATTAGGTAGGTACCCATTCCTCTTGACACTGTGTAGGTACGCCCTGTTTTGTACAAAGTACCTAAGAATCTTCTTGGCGAAAAAGTAGGTAAATACTTACCTACTTAGCAATGTTTTAATTTACTTTTCACTTCTCATGCTCGTAAAGTTCGTCTTTATGTCGGGTATAGCCAGCATAAAATCAAATTTTATGTTCTAGAGTAGAGCATAAAGTAAAATCTTCGTCTAAATCTCAGACTCTGACAAAGGTCGTCAGGTAAACAGCCACATACACCTATGCTAAGATTGCTAAGTGCCACTGCCGGCGGCCGGCGGCCAGAGCCGGCTGCGGAGGCACGTCCAAAAAAAAAGTTTAAATGGCGGGAAGTCCTTATTTTTTCTCGGTAATTTCAATTTGCAATTATTTCATAATATTTACTTTTTTTGCAATATTTCTGTTTAATTTCCTCACAATCGAAGTGAAAAGCAGAGTGTATAACTCGTACATAAAACCCATTTTACCCTCGACATGACTATCCACTATCCACCCGAGCCGCAGGCGAGGGTGGATATATACGTCTCGGGCAGAATGGTGCGTTTTATGCCCTTGTTGTACAATCTACTATTTTTTAGACTTGTTACGGTGGCTTACGGGGTCTTACTTAGTACCCACAAGTGGATTCATTATAATTGAAACAAAAACTATATCAGTGCTACCCCACGCGACTAAGGAACCCCTGTACAAAGTTTCATGGCTCTAGGTCCACCGGTTTAGGCTATGCGTTGCCTGCTCGTCAGCCACGCATTGTATTTGTACCTAGTATTGAGCAGATCTGGTGGCCATATGTGGTCTTCATCAGCAGTTCCGCATCACAATATTATGCTATGTGCATTTGCACGAGTTATTATGAAAAACACAAAAATCACTATAGGTCTGCCTGTAATATTTGAAGAGTTCTCTCGATTTATCCAGGATCCCATCATCAGATCCTGACCTGGTGTCAATGGGACCACCCTTGAGGTATTACCTATACGCCGAAAAAAGATTTGTTTAAATCGGTTCATAATTGGCGGAGTTATCGCGTCAAACAGAAAAAAAAAAGAAAAAAAAACATACGGGTCGAATTGAGAACCTCCTCCTTTTTTTGAAGTCGGTTGAAAAGCGTTATGAAACGTCCACGATGAACAGGAACATATTGGCTAGCATTCTACAAGCACGATAGTCAATATTCATGTCACAAAGTCGTGAGACCTTAAACTCGTGTCACAGCCACAGGCATTTTGTACCTTTCGCCGAGTTAGTGTCAACCACACCTAGCCGCTTGTTTGTTATTGCCCTACAGTGTTTAGCTTCGAGAAGGTTAGCCAGGACACCATACAATGTGTATGGGGTCAGGAAATGCTAACAACTTGCCACAGACGACCTCTGTAACGAACGCAGCGGTTGTGTTTGTAGCTCTGCCTACCATCCGAGTGGGCCTGGCTTCGATTCCCGGCTGGGTCGAAGAAAAACCCCAGGTCATGGATGTTTACTTGTTTGTGATTAAGCTGTTTCTGGTTCCTATGACACAGGGTATCCTTGTGTGGGGCCAGAAGCAATGTATACATGTGCCTGTATGTAAATGTTTATGTTTTCCCTCCATTATCATTCGTTTTTAGGGTACCGTACCCGAAGGGTGCCAAACGGGACTCTATTACTGAGACTTCGCTGTCCGTCTGTCCGTCCGTCCGTCCTGTCTGTCACCGGGTCCGTCTGCACGAACCGTAATAGCTAGAAAGCTGAAATTTTCACAGAATGTGTATATCTGTTGCCGCACCAACAACAAATACTGAAATACGAGAGATATTGCAAATTAAAGGGGGCCCCGATACAAGAGACGTGTTTAGATACACTTACGCATTTCAGAATGGAGATCTTGACTGAAACTGTTTATTTATTGTCATAGCAACCATGTCATAGACACATATACTACACATTTAAATATGATAGCATATTTCGCGTCAACCCACATGGTTGTGGTTAGCCGGTATGATGTAGACTCTCAATCCGGAGGTCGTCGGTCTCGTGAAGGCATAAACTTTTTAAATTTTCTTTTTGTTTATTTTTTTATTGTTTTGAGTGCTTTTGATTTGTTGTACGATTGTACGGTACCCTTCGTGTGCGATACCGACCCGCACTTAACCGATTTTTTCTATTGTCGGCTCTTCAGTCTCTCACTGTTCTGGACACAATGAAGGAAGCATGAAGCATATTTTTCAGAGGAGAGCAGAGGTACAAGAATCCACCCACACAGATACCTACTAGTCAACTGTTAATCATCATCATCAGTCCGTGTTGAACAAAGGACTACAACAGTACAGTATTCCTCAGAACGGGCTTTACACCTTACTTTCTAGATTTTTTTTGGCGAAGCTTCTTAGTTTTATCAAATTCATCCAAAATCTTTTAAGGTCATAAAACTTATTTTCTGCATTGAGGGACCGATAAAGAAGACTGATTTTCTGAAGAATAGTGCTCTAACCCCTGGTGTGAATCGCGTGTACCTACCGTTATCTATCTTTGAAATTATCGATGAAGCGATTTGCTGCATTCCTTCCTATTTCTAGTATTCTAGTGCAGTTTTCCAACAACCCTACCTACCTATGTGCCACCTCTTAACTTTTAACCTTTGCAACCGCACCTAACCTAACGTCCCATCATCGCCTACAAAAATGTCCTAAGCAACAAACTGTTTTCAAACGAAAATCCACCTAATATGCAATGTATAGAGAAGGTTTTCAGTTGAGTCGCCTAGTATTTGCGTTAAGATAGTAAGAGTTAGAATGAGATCGTAACTTATTGCAGCATTTCATTGTCTGTCCTAGTTTCGTTAGACCATTTCTTTATGTTCTCAAGTAACAGACTTCTTTGGCAAGAGCTCTGGGTATATAACTACCACAACATTTTACACTGATTCACTTTAGTTTTCTCATCTATCAAAGTACCTATCAACATTTGTCACGCATGACAACCATTTTTATTCTTTAGCCTGCTTCTCGATAAGCCTTTGATTGAACAGATAAATCATACATTTTGTATGTAAGATGACAATGAATGGGAAAAGGCCTTAGTTAAACCTGCAGACTTGTATGAGACAGTCATTATAATTTTGCCGATCAGCTTAGTTAGACCTAAACTGAATTGTCAAAGAGTTGGTTGTAATGTAACACCCTTGTTTCTTTAGGTTTTACGTGGTTTGAATTAATTGTCTCCAGTCATACTGGTTATAATATTGTATCATATCGTTGTCGGAAAATTCCATCTGACCACCTTCGCCACTTGGCGAGGTCTTCAGGGCTTATCAAATATCACTGAGCTGACTCAAGATTTATCTGATATAGCTTATCTTATTATCTGTGTGTTGAGTTTATTGCATATGTACTTATTATCTTATTTGGTGGCCAAGCAGTTTCGTATTTTCTAAGAATTATTCTTCAATTTGTAATGCTCCTGTGTTTTTAGATGAAAGGTGCTTGTTTTGTTGTTTGCAGTTGCATTCTTCTGTTCTCTTCTTCAACACTTCTCTCTATCTTTATTAAATAGAAGAAAATCATCTCCATTGGTATTAGCGAACATTAATAATTATGCATTTCCTTCCAAAGATACAGGCGATACTTTTATTAATTAACATGGGGCATATTTTATCTACGTATATTTCTAAGATGGAAAAAAGGCACAGAAAAAACCGCCCGAATTTCATTGTGTTATCGCAAGAGCAGATAGTCTCAGACGCGGTAAACTCGACGATTACACAGTATCCAGCAAGACTATTGCTTGCAAGTTAAACCTTGGTTATGAAGTGTTTTTCCGATTAACCAGCTTAGGTAATACATGCAATAAAACAGGGCCTCAAGATGGCCACTAATGATAATTCCGGACTAGGTATCTCTACAATATGGGAGTTCCAGAGAGGAGACACTTACTTAAAGCGTTACATCTTCGTGTAATTCAATTCTCAATTTATTTATGCTGGCCATTTCTCCCACTGGTAATGCTAGTTTTTGCACACGCAAAGTGATATTTCAGAACTACTCAGAACTAATAGACCCCATTCTATACCAACACAAGTGTCCCTAATGTACTGAAAACATTGTTAAAGGTAATAAAGATGGATTAACTCACGTATTTAGTGGAGCTCATCCGCCTGACTCGATTCACAGGCTTCCTCTGCGCTCTCCTGTATCGGTCGTCTTTATCCGCAGTATTTTCTTCCAGCACAAACCAATCCGTCACCGAGCCTCGTCTGGAAGAACGACTACCAGGGCTCTGGGCACTACGTTTTGCACTTAACACTACCGACAACTCACGCTTGAAATCCTCACTCAACACATCCACTTTAGCCGGATTCAGTTGCACTATCTTCGGAGATGGTAACGTGGAGAAGGAAGAACTCTTTCGCTTCTCAGCAATCGTCAATTTGTCTTCCGATTTGGTGTAGGTTTCGGAGTCACTGAGGTAGCTCTCGCTGAAAAGATCAACGGTTCTTTCGAAGTCGTTGAGTAGATCTTGGACTGAGTCAGATTTGAGGATGTTGGCGACTATTCCGCTGCTGGAGTTTGTGGAGGTGACTGTTGATAAACTAGGACACTGGCTGGAGGATGCGGAAGGAGACTCTTTAACGCTCTGGAGTGCTATGAAGACTGGGTCGTCACAAGCAGCCTCTTTGATAGCCGCTGACATAAACTGTAGGCTGTCGTTGGATTCCCAAGCCTCCCCTAACGTGTCAGTACTGCCAAACACAAATGATCTGCTGTTCCTTATCTGCTTTTGATTCTGCAACTCCTTTGATATTTCATTCTCCTCCTGCTCCAAAGCCCTCGGGAGAAACTCAAAACTTTTACTCCTTTTATAAATCGGCGAATGGTCTTTGCCGCGAAGTTCCACCTCATTGTTTCTGAATAACCAAAACCTCTTACTGGTCTTGTGATCCTGGTCAGTCTTGCTCCCGTATTTCTCCTCGACCGGTTCGTGTATCACAGGCACGTTCTCGTCGATGGTCCTCCACTTGCTCTTATCTCTGCTTTTACTCAGGAAACTCAGCCTGGAGAACTTGTTCCGAAAACTAAAGCTCTTCTTTACGGGTGACGCCTCGTCGTCCGATGACGTAAGTTTCTCTGAGCCTGGTGAGTCCGGTGCTACTGGTAAACAAGATGTGAAAAACGATGTAGGTTTAGCCACATCTAGGGTATCTGGGCGACCTCTTACTGTTGTTTGTCTCGGCTTCAGCTTATCGGGGAGGTTTCCGAGAAGACCGCGTTCTATCATAAGAAGATTCTCCGTGTTGAGTTTCTTCAGCACGTCCGGTCTTCTGACGATGATCCTGGGCTTCTCGCCCTCCATGGTGACGTCGCGTCCGGCGTGCGGATAGCCCTCGACTGCCTTATCTGGCGTGTAACAGCGTGTTGTATCTGATAACTGCTGATAAACACCTCAAGCGCTGTAGATATTCGCTTGTGTTGTTTGTTCTTTTGTCTTATGTAAACACAATGTGATAAAGTGATAACTATGCGATACTTGAACTTAATATATCAAGAAAACTCGCGTGCATGTAGGTATACGCTGACAAAGGCGACACATGGTTCTTTCCCTCTCACTCTTCGTAGACTAATAGTGATGGCCCATTTAATCTGATACAAATCCATCAGAAGGTTCATTAAGTGTTGCCACAAAGGAATAACATCCCGTTGTGGCAAGCAATTCATTCGAAATTCAATATTAAAGATGGTCTATCTTTACCTATGGACTCTATCAGCTCTATCTACTAAAGTTCTAGAGCACGCATATAAGAAACTAAACATGTTGTAGCGTAGCGCCTATGCCTCCACCGCCCTATATAGGAAAAGAAAGCACTCAATCTCATGTAAATTTAACAATAGCAGCAGATTTAGGTGTAGGAGTTATCATAAAGTTTGATCGATATACTGATGCATGATATCGCAGACTTTTTTGGGACTTGGAAGTCATAGCAACAAACAACTGTTTAGATTTAACGAGAAGTTTATTAGGACTATAATAAATTGATTATTTGGGCACTAGGCTAGTGTCACTAGCGTTAACTTATCGTGAAATGTGTAGGTACCTAGACGTAATTAAATAGACAGTGATGGTGCACTGCAGCAAATTTATCTCGTCATAAAAGGTCACACATTTACTGGCAAGTCCAGTCCAGCTTAGTTATTATTACTTGTAGACGTATGAAATAATGGTGTTTTGTTATAAAATAATAACAGAACCCCCTGACGCCTCATCAAGACATCATCGGCGGCATCTGGCCCGCTCACCAGTATGCAGAGTGCCTATTTGTAAGTGCCCCTTATATTTATTTTATGACTAAGCCATAATAATTTATGCCTAGGTACTATATTAACTTCCCATCCGTAGTATACGGCAGGTTTACAAGGTGGTGCTCTAAAAGTAGCCTTATGTACTTATTTACTTCTATGATTTACTCAAACAAAGCTAGTAGTGTGCTCATTACTTTGACAACCTTCTTTGGAACCTGCGTAAACAGTGTATAAATCCGATTAACAGTCTAAATACGTTAAACTATTCTCAAATTCAAATCATTATTTGGGTTCCGTACCCGAAGGGTGCCAAACGGGGGTCCGATGTTACTGAGACTTCGATGTCCGTCCGTCCGTCTGCCTGTCACCAGGCTGTATCTCATGAACCGTGGTAGCTAGACAGTGAAAATTTTCACAGATAATGTATTTCTGTTGCCGCTATAACAACAAATGCTAAAAAACAAAAGAAATTCAATATTAAGGGGGGCTCCCATACAACTAACGTGTTTTTTTTTTGCGGTTTTTTATAGATAATAGTACGGAACCCATCGGGCGCGAGTCCAACTCGCACTTGGCCGGTTATTGTATTACGTTTGCATGGGAAATTCACGCGGTCACCGGTCTCTTAAGTAGATTTATTTAGCTGGTTTTATTTCATTAGCATTGTCTTTCATATTACTAGCATTGTTTGAGTAAAGCACTATACAAGCCTTGGTCCGCAATGACTGCACTGCTGGCCACGCTATGATGGCCTCGAGCTTAGCTTAGCTACGATCTCGGCCTTTAAGCTTAGTCAGCATTGCAACCTTTGATGTCCGCGCTATAAAAGCCTCGACCTTCGGTCTCGGCCTTTATTCTAGCTTGTCCATCAAAGGTTTCAATGCTGACCGCGCTGTATACGCCTTGAGCTGCGCTACACTGCGCTTTCGGCCACCAGCAGCGCGACCAGCAACGCCGCCATTACAGACCGCGGCAGTAATGTACTATTACTTTGCCGCAACACCCTCTGAGTGTATTTTGCTATACGATGTTTCTCAGGAGCTAAATGCAACGAAAATTGATTTTCGTTTCTACTGGCAGGGTCTTTCTTATAATTACAGATCTCAGCTCAATAGCCCAATTCCTCGACGGAATAGACAATGTTCAGTCGCGATCGCAATCTAGCATCGAGGTCATAAATTCGATTCCCGAGCGAGAATGGCGATTACTAGCTGCCGTCGCCAAGAAGAAGGAAAGAGATGACGACCAAAGACAACTGTCTGATCAGTTCCGTAGACTGTGGGAGAAAGAGAAGGAAGAGAAGAGAGTGGTTAGTGGCATTGCTTTTTCAGTGATCATCCTAGTTTCTAGAGGAATCCAGATTTCAGAGTACAATACATTCATGAGTAACATACTGATGACTAAACTCAGAAATGGGCAGCAAATAGCTACGATGATCTTTGATCTTTCTGCTGCTGGCTTTTTGACTTAGTATACGTCGAAGACGTAGGTAAACGGATAGCGAGACTGGGGTGGAGATGGGCAGGCCACTTGGCTAGGCAGTAGGCGGGATGATGATGGACGGTGGACCAAAGCACTTACAGAGTTGTTGTTAAAAGGGAGCGGAAGATCAGTAGGCAGACCACCTGCCCAATGATCCGACGATATCAGCAAGTGGACAGGATCTCAATGGATACGGTTGACACAGGACCTTGCGGATTGGCTCTATAGAGAAGAGTCTGAAGGGACGAATGTTGCTATATATAGAAAAGGTCCGTTGGCTACGTCAGTTTGTGACACCTGGGGACCACACTGGTCCGACAGCTTAAGCTCGGCCGTTCTATATATAGTTGGCAACCGAATAAACTTCTCTTCCGCGATGCAGGATCGATTGTCAGTTGTTTCGCATTGTTCTGTGCTCTGTTTACTGTTATGACATCTGTCGTGACTTCTGCCAACTGCTGAGTTCCTTTTCAACCGACTTCAAAAAAAAAAAAACATACGGGTCGAATTGAGAACCTCCTCCTTTTTCAACCGACTTCAAAAAAAGGAGGAGGTTCTCAATTCGACCCGTATGTTTTTTTTTTTTGAAGTCGGTTGAAAAGGAGGAGGTTCTCAATTCGACCCGTATGTTTTTTTTTTCTATGTTTGTTACGCGATAACTCCGCCAATTATGAACCGATTTGAACAAATCTTTTTTCGGCGTATAGGTAATACCTCAAGGGTGGTCCCATTGACACCAGGTCAGGATCTGATGATGGGATCCTGGAGAAATCGAGAGAACTCTTCAAATATTATAGGCAGACCTAGTGATTTTTGTGTTTTTCATAATAACTCGTGCAAATGCACATAGCATAATATTGTGATGCGGAACTGCTGATGAAAACCACATATGGCCACCAGATCTGCTCAATACTAGGTACAAATACAATGCGTGGCTGACGGGCAGGCAACGCATAGCCTAAACCGGTGGACCTAGAGCCATGAAACTTTGTTCAGGGGTTCCTTAGTCGCGTGGGGTAGCACTGATATAGGATTTGACAAATTTAATTCCCCAAGGGGGGGGGGGGATAAGGGGTTACAGTTAGTATTAAACTCAATCTAATCAAATAGGGTTTGTGGAAGTCGGTTTTTTCTAAAGTTTACTTTTTGTTTCAATTATTATTATTGCTAGCGCCATTCATCTTGTATGTCAGTATGTGGATCGCCTGATAGGTGACGCCACAAGGCCTTTGCCCAGCAATGAGTAAATGTAGGCTGAGTATGATGGTGTGATGATACCCTAGTTCCTTTTCCACCTACTTAGAAAGGGTGAACGATTACTGTTTCTTTTTACATCCCTTTAGAGATCTTAAACACTTCTAGCTAATAAGTATTTCTTATTCGGAGACTAATAACGAAACGACACGCCGATTAATTTAGACCCTTTTTAATGGCTACCATGTGATGTTTGTTACCTACCCCACCAAATTGGTCCCTCTGAAGGGACCACAGGTAATGTTACCCCACCAAGTTGAAAAGACCAACATCTCTTACGTATATATGGTTTCAGATGGAAGCCGAAACCTCAGAGCAGCACAAAAGCTACATCAACAGTAAACGGAGACAGGATCGAATGTGCAACGAGCATAGACGTAACGAGCGAGCCCTGAGTGAGAAAGAGAAGGCAGAAGAGCTGTCACGGTACATCAGGTTTAAGGAGATGAAGAGTGCTGATGTACTGGCCGGTCAGGATGGGAGGAAGGTCAGTCATAATTATTAGGTCAGGACCGATTTGAATGGCGTTTACGCGAGGAGGCCTATAATCAATAGTGGGTTCCCTAACAGGCTAATGATGATGGTGAAGCATTGAAGCACCCATATGCCCGTAATTGGCTCACTCACAAAGGGCTTACCCTCGACGTCCTACTCCTCTGTAACTTATAATTTAAAACTAGCTTAGTATGATGTCAGTATATGCTGTAGGTCCCAGTTACTATCGCTATTACTCGGTGATAGGAGTCGTAAAGATATGTCAGAGGCTCTGATAGGGCAGCTTGATAACTTCTGACAGTCGGGCTGGCCACTGCCCGACACCCCTCGGCAAGAGAAATTGTGTTTTTAAAAAGCTTTTATTTAACTTGCACTGTATGTATGTATGTATGTATGTATGGATGTACGTTCGCGTCAAATCTATCGGCTTGAATTTGACCCACTTCCCGTTATCCGATTGAGCTGAAATTTTGCGTACGTATGTAAGTTGGATGACATTGCAGTATTTTTTTGACTTGGAGTTAATCTAATGATGGAGACGGAAGGCGGCATGACTCTGTCATTAAACATCGCAGGCCCGTCGAATTTTGGCTCGTTTCATTTGTCTTGACAAATACTTTGGTCCTAAAATATTTTTATGACATGGTGCTGAAATGATGCTGGAGCTGGAAGGTGACCATGGGAACTCTGTTACCAAATGGCGCAATCCTATCGTGTTTGGGCTCATTTGATTTGTCTTAACAAGTAATTTACAATATTTTTTAGTATACTTTTTATGGCGTAGAGCTGATCTGATGCTGAAGCCGGATGGTGGCCAATGGCCATGGAAACTCTGTTACCAAACGACGCAATCCTATCGTGCTTGGGCTCATTTGATTTGTCGTACAAGTACTTTGATCCTAGGATAATTTTATGACATAGAGCTGATCTGATACTGGAGCCGGAAGGTGGCCATGGGAAATCAGTTAACAAACTGCGCAACCCTATCGTGTTTCAGCTCATTTGATTTGTCTTGACAAGTACTTTGATCCTAGAATATTTTTTATGACATGAAGCTGATCTGATGCTGGAGCCGGAAGGTGGCCATGAGAACTCTGTTACCAAACGACGCAACCCTATCGTGTTTGGGCTCATTTGATTTGTCTTGACAAGCACTCTAATTCTTGATAAGATGCTTTGTCCTGTCATGATAAAGACTAAAAAATTAAAAATAAATTAAAAGTAAAAAAAAAACATTTTTAAATAAAGCTTTTATTTAATTCCCTAAAAAAAAACTATGCAATCAAATGCGTCATTTTATTACATTACACACTATAAACTATATAAAAGCTTGTTGCGGGATTTCTCTACAAAATGGTGCAAATAAGTGCCTACCTATCTAATTAAATCTACACAAGTAAATCTTGCAACAAGCTTTGTGATCGTATAAATTATGTATAACGTAATAAAATGACGCATTTGATTGAATTGTTTTTTTTTTTGTGAATGAAATAAAAGCTTTATTTAAAAATGATTTTTTCACCACTCCCGCACGAAAGA